>JAVYIG010000070.1:600000-1056502 GCA_035222895.1 Strongylocentrotus droebachiensis
ATTTCACATCTCTTTAAAAACACATCAAAAGATATACCAACAAATCAGTATAAATTAACACAATATAAATATAAAAACATTCATTGACATGGTACTGTGAAAGAAGGATGAACGATGGTGGATGCGAGGGATCAACAAAGGCCATTGGCCTGTCGAGGTTGATCCCCTATATTACCACCCTTCAAGAGAAATACATTATACAAAATCAAGAAATCAAACAAAAATCAAACAAACAGATAATATAACATAACATAATCACATTACAAATGCAACATAACTATTTACATAAAATCACATAAAATGCAATTAGATCCTAGAAACTACTTCCAGAATACAAGAACAGTGGATATTTCTTTGAATACATTTGGCAACTCATTCCAAAGCTGTGGGCCTTTAAAACCTACTGTGGTTCTTGAAAAGTTAAAATTATAAAAAGGTACATACATTTTATTGGAATTTCTTGTTTTATACTTATTGATGTTGCTATTATATTCAAAATAGTCATGAAAGTTATTGGGTAATAGTTGTTTAGAATAAGAAAACATAAACGATGCTAGTTGTAATTTATTTATATCAAAAATATTCAATATTTTTAACTTTTTAAATATGTGTTGGGTATGTGCTAAATAGTTTGATTTGGTAACTGCTCGTATTGCACGTTTCTGTACGAAAAACAATTGTTGTGATGAATTAGATGAGCAACCGCACCATACAATATTAGAATACATAAGTTGTGATAGAATCATACAGTTATACAAAAAAAAATCTTCAGTGGTAAAATGTGTTTTAAAATACTAAAGACTCCAATGCGGATTTAGATATTTTTAAAGCAATGTAATAAACATGTTCCTTCCAGTTCAAGTTTTCGTCAATGATTACGCCAAGAAATTTAGTACTGGTTTCTCTCTTTATACTTAGATCATTAAGTTCAATATTTATTTCATTATCTTGTATTCTACAATTCCTACTCTTAAAGATAATATAACATGTTTTATTGCGATTAATGTAGAGTTTATTGGCTGTAAACCAAGTTTGTATGTTTTTTTAATTTCTGAATTCAATAGATTATTTAATGCAACTGGGTCTTTACCTGATAAAAATAAACTTGTGTCATCTTCAAATAAAATCACAGATAAAATATTGCTAAGATATTGCAGATCATTAATATAAAGTATAAATAAAAGGCTGCCGAGATTAGATCTCTGAGTCACACCTTCTGAAATACTTTGTATTAATGAAACAGTGTTATGTACTGTAACAGAAATGGATTTTAATTTTAAGGTGTGTTTTTGATTTCGAGATCATGCACTTCGTGTATTAAAGTCAGAGCATCATGGATCAAAAGAAGTTTAAAGATGTCTCTAAAAGGTGGCACCAAATTGATAATAAATCCTTGCCATTGCAAGTACTGCCATCGCCGTCTAGTACATATCCAGAGGTACATGAACAGACGTAAGAGCCGACTGAGTTCACACATATCCCATTTGTGGGATCACAGGGCGGTGAATCGGTGCATTCGTCCACATCTAGGAAAAGTAAACAATTTGTTTACCATTATCAGTCACAACTTTTCTAAAAATCTAGAAGAATCAGTTTTCTTCTTTGATTGGCAACAATTATTTAAAGTTCCACTCGCTCAAGGAGTTTGAAAGCGAAAATGGATGTGTAATTATGGTGTGTAAATGAAAACAACAAACAATCAACATCAAATTTAATAATTTCTACACGGAAAAATTGATTTGAAAAAATGTCACCATCCATTGCTAATTTAAAAAGTTAAATGTCTTTTAAACAAATGTAGTCAAAACGATATTTCATTTTGACGAATGGATCATGGCGTATTTTTGCGATTAAAGGAGGCATGTCAATGTTTCACATTTTGCGTGTATTCTCTAAGGGACATGACTTTTTTCTCAAAACTGGATTCTACATTCCCGTCTTTTGCGAGCAATATCTCCGTCATTTTAGCTTTGTTTCCGCTGAGCATCAAGTATGTTGTAGCTGAGACAATAAGCTATCACAAATGTGCCTTTTATTTTTTCGATCAGATGCCGGGATCATGCTCATATTTCACTTGCAATGTGGGATTTGAGAATTCTATTTTCCGTTCACGTGTAATCGCTATTGGAAATGTTTTGGTATATCGGTAACGCACTTGACTTCCTACCTCGAGATCCCTGGTTCGAGTCCGGGCGTCTCCAACCATTTTTTTCTTCACTTTTTTTTCATTTATGACTTTTTACTGATCATAAGAGTTGAAGAAAAACCACCTAATTGTCCTCATGACGAATTAAATTTCTAGTTCTTATTATTTTCTTTATTCTTCTTTTTCTTTTCTTAAGTTTTTATCCTTTTAATTCTCTTCTTCCTTCTTTCCTCATACTTTCCTTGGTTATATAATTATTTTTAATATCTCCTTTCATCTTCCTTAATTGTCTAAATAGTTATGCTTCTTGCATGTTCTTATGACTAAATTAGACTTTTTTTTCAATGTTGAAAAGTAAACACAGAAGATGGAGAAGAAGAAAAAAAATACCCCAATGGGGCCACCCCTGGAACTACATAGAACAACTTATGATTTATGTTTGTCAGATTGTTCTGCTTCTATTGAAAGGGTGGACTTCCCTTTAAGTCCTATCCAAGAGACTTGGTAATGAGGATTTGAAAAGATACTCTCTGTTGGACTCAAGATATGCAGCAACAACAATGATGGCAGAAAAAAAGCAAATGCATTACTTATATTTGCATCAAAGAATAGCATGCCTACTAAGTGTATAACAAGTCCTGTCCATAACATCCTATACGATGTTGTACGTGAATTTGTTTGGACAACTTATGATATGAAACGAGCCTTTGTAGCATTTTGATTTGTTTTTATATGTATACAAATGGGACTAAAGTTTGGAATTTGCCTCATTTACCAATGTGTGGTAGGATTTTTTTTAAAGTTTCAGGTTTTGAAGTAAATGGCTTTTATCAGATTTGACCTTGGGTTACCTTTGATGTGTATACTGCGTCTAATTTATGGACTGAAGTGAGTGTGAATTGTTTTATTTTTCAGAAATGCACAAGAAATTCCCCAAGAAATTCCCCGAAGAAGTACAGAATATTTGTGTGTTAAGATAAATAAAGCTTGAAAATTACATTTCAGTAGCTTTGTGTAGTGTCTGTAACACCTACCACCCCTTGTTGTGTTGCTGTTCATAAAATGATAACCAAGATAGTTTCCTCGAGAATATTGAAGGGTATTAACCCTAGGGTATGGATGAACAATTTGAGGTTGATGAAACTGCTCTATTGCATACTTCATTTTTGGACCTAAGTGCAAATGGTTTTGCACCCTGATTGTGGCTATACCGTATCATAACTAAGTTAAATGATTTGCCTGAAATGCAAGACAATGAATTGACGGGCCCCCGCACCTGATCACAATATGCACATTTTAGTTAAAATAAAAACAGATCCCAATAAACAGAATTCCCCCAAACGACACCGGCTCAGCAACGCAATAAACAGTTCGTGCAGACCGAACCCCAACCACTGTCACCCCTCAGTAAATAATACACCGCCACCAGGCCCCAAAGGAAAGAGTTTTGATTAGGTGAGTAGAACGGCAAATACTCGAAAATTATTGATCTCGTGAGGGAAAAGGCTGTTTTCACTTCATAAATGAATGTAAACATGTATGCCTATGTCAAAGCATGCTGTCATTTACTAAGATAGAATTTGCATAGTAATATTAACTGTATGTATATGATTCTTAAAAGGGCCCTTCGCATCTGATTGGCATTTTGAATTTGCAGAATTCCAATTAACCAAAAATATTTGAATCTGCAACCGTGAAGGAAAAGACCACGTGAAAGAAGAGCCTCTTTTCTCTTCAAGGCGTGCCTTTATATTGTAATAAAGAGTTGCTATCATTTACCAAGTTCAATAATTTGCATAATATGCCTCACCAAAGAATGAATAGACCGACTCACGCACATTATCATAATTTTTATGCACACCCTAAATGCTCCTAAATGGCGTTTCCGACAACCCAACAGAACATTATAAACATCAGCCCGACATATTAATAGGCAAGCACACAAACGTACCAGACCCCAACACGTTCGCGTTCTCTCAGTCTAAACACCACACCACCACCTGCCCCCAAGGCGCGGATCGGACCCCCCTCCTTGCATTAAAAAAAGTTCGCTCGAAAACAAATTAGTGTTTGCTTTTCTCGCCCCCCCCCCCCCCCCCGCCCTCCCCCACTTATTTACCGGCTGGCTAAGTCGCAGCAAAATATTTCTTGAAAAGTTGAAGAAAAAAGGTGCATCTAGCATTGAAGTTATCTAGCATTGAAGTTACCACCTGAGCATCATTTGCTATCATCTGAGCAATGTTAAAAAGGACGTCACACTTGGGAGTCCACATTCTCGTCGTGAAAATCTAAAAGTCCCTATCATTTCTGTTAATGTTTTCTGTTGTAAAGCAATGGTAATTCTTGATATCAAGAAATAGGAATAAATGTTGAAAAGGCTTGTCATAGACACGCATGGTCAGTGGACGTTCACGCTGTTCTCGTTCACACAATCTACAAAGTCCCTAATATGGTTTGCATAAACAGGCGTTACAACAAATTACTTAGATATCGTGAAAGAGAGCGGATCTTCAACTGAACATCCATTCATCAATCCATCTAATTTATCTAAATTTACATAGACTGCGTTACAAAATAAAGAAATATTCGATATACTGTATAATCATCTCTTGAAGGAAATGATTATTCTCAGTTCAGGCATGCATGCTTAGGATTTTAATGCAAATCTTGCTACCATTTTGTAATAACAAGTTATATAATTTGCATCCCATGCGTCACGAAATGATGAACAAACCATGGAACATTACCACAAGTTCGACATAACAACAGGGAATTTATTGAAACCGAACACCAAGCATTTTAGCCCACTCAATACAAATCACCGCCTGGCACCGTTGACATAGTTTTGACTGGGTAAGCGATTGGTCGTTAAAAAAGAACCTCATTCATACACGTTTTAACCCCTTTTTTCCACAAGTGGAAGAGCTTAGAAAAAGAAATGGAACCAACAACCGTTGGCATGACAATCGTATTACAATATTTGTTGTTGTTGTTGACAGAAACACTAATGAACAACAACTGCCAAAAACAGGCGCGGATTTAGGATTTCTTAGGGGAGGGTGCCCAAATTTGAAATCAATTTGAAATTTAGTGTGCTAAAATTTGAAAATCGTGCCGGCCAATATTTCGCTCAGTGCAGGGGGAGGGGGTTAGTGAGCACTAATTTTTTTGGGGGGCCCTCAAAAATTTGGAAAAAAAAGCAACCCCCCCCCCCCCCCTCCCCCTCCCCCGCCCCCACCTTTGAACGTCAGGGGGGGGGGGCTATCTAAAAATTAAAAAAATGTAATATTAACGTGTTTTTACATGTTTTTTCCCAGGGCAGAAGCCCTTAGAAGCTCAGGGGTTTTGGGCAACAAATAACGGTCAGATGAGCATATTTTTATACCTTATTTGTGACACTGGCTGGACACAACTTGTTGTTGGGTCCAGGGGGCAGAGCCCCTAGAAGCTCAGAGGTTTTATACATTAAATTGTCGTCAGATGAGCATATTTTGATATCTTATTTGTTACACTGGCAGGACACAATTTGTTGTTGTGTCCAGGGGGCGGAGCCCCTGGAAGCTCATGGGTTTTAGGAATTTTATAACGGTCAGACAAGCATGCAGGGGCCGCCTTAGGGCCCCTGGTGGGGTCGAGGGGGTGGAGCCCCTGAAACTTAGGGGTTTTATGCATTTAATTACGGTCAGATGAACATGTTTTGATACCTCATTTGTGACACTGGCAGGAAACTAATTGGCGTGAGGTTTCCCTCATGAACTTAAAGGGCCCATGACATCGGAATACAAGTGTATTCTTGTTAGTGTGCAGTCCTGCATACATCTCATATTTTGGTATGTAAACTTCTGAATTTGTTTCATAGATTTTGAAATATGTTTTTGAAATATTTGTTTTCAAACTTGCTATTAAAGCTCCACCCCAGAAACCTCCAGATGTCATTCCCCTTGTGACATCAACTGTCAGTCATCAATGAGCTAACTTGAGAAAGTGGCATGTAACTTTGCCAAATTTGACCACCATTTGACGAATTCAGAAGTTTAAATATTAAAATATGAGATGTATGCAGGACTGCACACCAACAGGAATGCACTTGTATTTCGATGGCATGGGCCCTTTAATCTGAGATGACGCGCAAAACAATTTCGTTATGCCAAAAACTCGCACATGATTACTTTTTAACTGATTTTCATTAAAGTAAGTGCTCGAATAATCTGAAAACGAATAGTGGTAGGTCTCCTTGTAATCACAAACGAAATCATGAAATTGGGGTAGCTGGAAATTCAGGTTCTGCATAAGCCGTATATGACATCTTGACTTGAGGAATGTCGTAGCCAAAACGAGAGCATTGCTATTTTTTTTTTTTTTAAAGAATAGCGCCATCTTGTGTTTAAGCAACAGAGGCAAACTAACTTTGCGACAGCATAGAGTGTTATAGCGATTAACCCTGGGGAGACTTTTTCTACCTTTTCGTTTTTGTCCGGCACTGTAGCTTGGTTCACACTTTTATAATATACGAATATATAATGATTCATAAAGCAAAGTTTGTAAGTCAGTTCGTCGCTGGGACTGAACTAATAAACGCCATTGAACTAAATTAAAATTATGACTTTTCATTGGTATATAGTAATTGAATGGATATGAGAAGCTTGAGTGGAATCTGACTCTGATACGAAAACAGCGGCCCGGGCCAGTTTCCATGTAGCACCAAACACCATTTAGATTCATGTATTCAAGTCTTCTACAAAAATGACATAGTGATGTCATCCGAGACACAATACTAATATTGACTGGTACCCTTTACAGCTCATGTCATGTATGTTATTAACAATTATATGGGATGAGCAGACACAAATGCAGAACTGATTTTCGTTGTGTGTAATTGTACACCTCCCTCTGTTCTTAATGCAGGTTCGGGTTTAGGGTCACACCATATATGCACATTAATACACTACACTTCTCGCAAAGATTAGGGTGTAAACCCGGTGTTTAGTGTGCCTGAATACAAAACTAGTAATCTTTCTTCAGATTTTCGCGGAAGACTGCATATCCCTTCAAAGATTAACAATTATTATGTGATTCGTGGATTAAAAAAAAAACCACCATAGTCTAGATATTGTAAAGGAACACCGTGTTTTGGAAAACAACAACGCGGTGTTTGGACAATAGTTAACAAATACTTGTTATTGGTTAAAATATCATTGAACAGCGAAGTATAGTAAATATTCACCTACTGTAACATTTATTTTACTCAAAGGTATATTCTAAACTAGTTAGCAAGCATTTTCAATTTCCGAAGTATAGAATGACAGGTTTGTTTTGCATGTTTTTTGACATTACGGAAGTTTAATTCACTTTTCATAAGTTGTCATGCAGTTATACATGTACGTGTAGATTGCTGATAAATTGTAGTTTGCAGTTAATTTTCAACGAAATTTGTCATGAAAATTAAGGGGTCGGAATTTTGTTAATAAAAAATATATGTGCTTATATTATGGAACAGCGCCATCGTGTGCTATAAGCCAAAGCGGCAAACAAACTTTGTGACAGCATAGAGTGTTTATTGCAAGAGGACCCGGGGGAGACTTACAAAGTTTCTACCTTCTCATTTTTGTTCGACACTCTAGCTTGATTCACACTTTTTGTAATTTGCTATTATTAATGGGAATCAACTTATAAAGGCCATTCAATATATTTAACATTGTGACTTTTCTTTGGTAATCGAATGGAGATGCTAAGCCTGAGTTGAATTTTACACTGATACGAAAGCATGAGAGCCCGGGTCAGTTTTAATGTAGATTAACACCTACACACCATTTTCATTTTTGTATGCAGGTCTTCTACAAAAATGAAATGGTACTGCAGTGCGAAACACAATCCTGCTAATGACTCATACTAAAATTGTAGATTATTATAAGGAAAATGTTATTGCTGCTAAATTCAAAATCAACAATATGTGATTATTTATTTGTTCAAATGCTATTTTGGTAAGCACACACACATGCACATCCGATATATGAATACAGGATATCTCACTGATCACAAATTCATACTCCAACCCCATCTTCCTTGTTACATTGTAGTTTTAATAGAGCAGTCGCAGTCGACTAGTTTATGCGCTTGACTTGAAATGCAAAGGCCAAGGGTTCGATCCCTGACACGGCACTGTCTTTTGGCAAGGCATTGATCTATATTTGTCACATCAAACCCAGGAGAGACATTGGAAACCGGTAGGAGGACAAAATACTTTTTCTTAGTGATTGACACATGCCCTCATGGTGATCATGCATAGTGTATGAATATTCACTAGGGAGTAGAGATGGTGAATGGTAAATGAATCCGATGACCAGGGTAATAATATCTGTACATCGCCTAAAGACGGTATTTCGTATTAAGCGCTATACAAATACATATTATTAGTATTACTATTATGATGATGATTATTATTAGTATTATTATAGTTATCAAATGGGTCGGAATATTTTTTTGTTGTTGTAATATATATATTTTTTTTTTAAACCTTTTTTGCCTTTATTCAGATTTTCATAATTATACAAAATGATGAATAGGAACACAATTGTTCTTACAGTATAAACATACATGTAGTACATTGTCTCATACATTATAAACACAGACATATTTTTAAAATATTTTCCATAAGTATCCAAACTAATATAGTACACATTCAATCACAAGTGTACAAAATGTGCTACAATTCCTTTAAAAAAGGAAAAGGTGACGGTAATACTTCATATTAATATTTTTGGATACAACATTATGAAAAGGAACAATTCTTACAACATATCTTCTATGCAAATTAATTAGCTCAATATAAATTAAGCAATCTGAACCAAAATTTCCTTATATAAACAAAAAGTATTAAGTGAAGGTGCTGCTTCATAACCCATGGTAACAAAATTGTTATATTTACAAAATAATGATATGGTGCATTTTTTTATAATAAATATATGTGCTTATATTATGGAACAGCGCCATCGTGTGCTATAAGCCAAAGCGGCAAACAAACTTTGTGACAGCATAGAGTGTTTATTGCAAGAGGACCCGGGGGAGACTTACAAAGTTTCTACCTTCTCATTTTTGTTCGACACTCTAGCTTGATTCACACTTTTTGTAATTTGCTATTATTAATGGGAAAGGCCATTCAATATATTTAACATCGTGACTTTTCATTGGTAATCGAATGGAGATGCTAAGCCCGAGTTGAATTTTACACTGATACGAAAGCATGAGAGCCCGGGTCAGTTTTAATGTAGATCAACACCTACACACCATTTTCATTTTTATATGCAGGTCTTCTACAAAGATGAAATGGTACTGCAGTGCGAAAAACAATCCTGCTTATGACTAGTACTAGAACAGTGGATTACTATAAGTAAAATGTTATTGTTGCAGGTTTTAATGTTAACAATATGTGAATTTGTGTTCTCTTCAAATGCCTTTCTGGTACGCGCACACACACATTCATTATATTGTGTACCTTTAATATAGTGAAACATAATATCTCACTGACCTCAATTTAAATCCCCCATCCTCATTGTTACATTATGGTTTTAGTAGAGGCGACAGAAACGATTGGTTATATTAAGCGCTTATATTAAAATGCGAAAGTCGTGGGTTCGATCCCTGACACGGCACTGTCTTTTAGCAAGGCATTAATCTACATTTGCCACTCCATTCCCAGGGGAGACATGGGTACCTGGTAGGATTAGGAAAGCCTTTTTCTTAGTGATTGCCACATGCCCTCACGGCGACCATAGTGTAGGAATATTCCCAAGGGAGTGGACATGGTTCTCCTTTTGCGCGATATTTATATAAAAAATATTCAATACTTTTAAGTTTTTAAATATTTGTTGGGTATGTGCTAAATAGTTTGATTTGGTAATTGCTCGTATTGCACGTTTCTGTAGGAAAAACAATTGTTGTGATGAAGAAGATGAGCAACCGCACCATACAATATTAGAATACATAAGATGTGATAGAATCATACAGTTATACAAAAAAAAAAATCTTCAGTGGTAAAATGTGTTTTAAAATATTAAAGACTCCAATGCGGATTTAGATATTTGTAAAGCAATGTAATAAACATGATCCTTCCAGTTCAAGTTTTCGTCAATGATTACGCCAAGAAATTTACTACTGGTTTCTCTCTTTATACTTAGATCATTAAGTTCAATATTTATTTCATTATCTTGTATTCTACAATTCCTACTCTTAAAGATAATATAACATGTTTTATCGCGATTAATGTAGAGTTTATTGGCTGTAAACCAAGTTTGTATGTTTTTTTATTTCTGAATTCAATAGATTATTTAATGCAACTGGGTCTTTACCTGATAAAAATAAACTTGTGTCATCTTTAAATAAAATCACAGATAAAACATTGGTAACATATTGCAGATCATTTATATAAAGTATAAATAAAAGGCTGCCGAGATTAGATCTATGAGTGACACCTTCTGAAATACTTTGTATTAATGAAACAGTGTAATGTACTGTAACAGAAATGGATTTTAATTTTAAGGTGTGTTTTTGATTTCGTGATCATGCACTACGTGTATTAAAGTCAGAGCATCATGGATCAAAAGAAGTGTAAAGATGTCTCTAAAAGGTGGCACCAAATTGATAATACATCCTTACCATTGCAAGTACTGCCATCGGCGTCTAGTACATATCCATCTGAGGTACATGAACAGACGTAAGAGCCGACTGAGTTCACACACATTCCATTTGTGGCATCACAGGGCGATGAATCGGTGCATTCGTCCACATCTATGTAAAGTAAACAATTTGTTTAACATTATTAGTCAAAACTTTTCTAAAAGTCTAGAACAATCAGTTTTCTTCTTTAATTGGCAACAATTATTGAAAGTTCCACTCGCTCAAGGAGTTTGAAAGCGAAAATGGATGTGTAATTATGGTGTGTAAATGAAAACAACAAACAATCAACAACAAATTTAATAATTTCTACACGGAAAAATTGAATCGAAAAAATATCACCATCCATTGCTAATTCAAAAAGTTAAATGTCTTTTTTACAAATGAAGTCAAAACGATATTTCATTTTGACGAATGGATCATGGCGTATTTTTGCGATTAAAGGAGGCATGTCAATTTTTCACATTTTGCGTG
The DNA here is from genome assembly GCA_035222895.1 of Strongylocentrotus droebachiensis. NCBI lineage: Eukaryota > Metazoa > Echinodermata > Echinoidea > Camarodonta > Strongylocentrotidae > Strongylocentrotus > Strongylocentrotus droebachiensis. The sequence continues at coordinate 611,291 of JAVYIG010000070.1, forward strand.
TATTCTCTACGGGACATGACTTTTTCTCAATTTTCTCTATTGGAAATGTTTTGGTATATCGGCAACGCACTTGACTTCCGACCTCGAGATCCCTGGTTCGAGTCCGGGCGTCTCCAACAATTTTTTTCTTCACTTTTTTTTCATTCATGACTTTTCACTGATCATAAGAATTGAAGACAAACCACCTATTCTTCCTCATGACGAATTAAATTTCTAGTTCTTACTATTTTCTTTATTCTTCTTATTCTTTTCTTAAGTTTTTATCCTTTTAATTCTCTTCTTCCTTCTTTCCTTATATTTTTCTTCGTTATATAATTATTTTTAATATCTCCTTTCATCTTCCTTCATTGTCTAAATAGTTACGCTTCTTTAATGTTCTTATGACTAAATTAGGCTTTTTTTTTCAATGTTTAAAAGTGAACACAGAAGATGGAGAAGAAGAAAAAAATACCCCAATGGGGCCAGCCCTGGAACTACATAGAACAACTGATGTTTTATGTTTGTCAGATTGTTCTGCTTCTATTGAAAGGGTGGACTTCCCTTTAAGTACTATCCAAGAGACTTGGTAATGAGGATTTGAAAAGATACTCTCTGTTGGACTCAAGATATGCAGCAACAACAATGATGGCAGAAAAAAAGCAAATGCATTACTTATATTTGCATCAAAGAATAGCATGCCTACTAAGTGTATAACAAGTCCTGTCCATAACATCCTATACGATGTTGTACGTGAATTATTTTGGACAACTTATGATATGAAACGAGCCTTTGTAGCATTTTGATTTGTTTTTATATGTATACAAATGGGACTAAAGTTTGGAATTTGCCTCATTTACCAATGTGTGGTAGGATTTTGTTTAAAGTTTCAGGTTTTGAAGTAAATGGCTTTTATCAGATTTGACCTTGGGTTACCTTTGATGTGTATACTCCGTCTAATGTATGGACTGAAGTGAGTGTAAATTGTTTATTTTTCACAAATGGACAAGAAATTCCCCAAGAAATTCCCCGAAGAAGTACAGAATATTTGTGTGTTAAGATAAATAATGCTTGAAAATTACATTTCAGTAGCTTTATGTAGTGTCTGTAACACCTACCACCCCTTGTTGTGTTGCTGTTCATAAAATGATAACCAAGATAGTTTCCTCGAGAATATTGAAGGGTATTAACCCTAGGGTATGGATGAACAATTTGGGGTTGATGAAACTGCTCTATTGCATACTTCTTTTTTGGACCTAAGTGCAAATAGTTTTGCACCCTGATTGTGGCTATACCGTATCATAACTAAGTTAAATGATTTGCCTGAAATGCAAGACAATGAATTGACGGGCCCCCGCACCTGATCACAATATGCACATTTTAGTTAAAATAAAAACAGATCCCAATAAACAGAATTCCCCCAAACGACATCGGCTCAGCAACGCAATAAACAGTTCGTGCAGACCGAACCCCAACCACTGTCACCCCTCAGTAAATAATACACCGCCACCAGGCCCCAAAGGAAAGAGTTTTGATTAGGTGAGTAGAACGGCAAATACTCGAAAATTATTGATCTCGTGAGAGAAAAGGCTGTTTTCACTTCATAAATGAATATAAACATGTATGCATATGTCAAAGCATGCTGTCATTTACTAAGATAGAATTTGCATAGTGTGATGGGTGTATCGACCGATTCTAGATACATTGTACCAACCGTCCTGAGGACGAGTTAGTCTAGTTTTGGGAGTTGAAGAACGAAGCCTCAATAATGAAGATCAGCCCTTGAAATCTAACCACTTTGTGTTGTGTATTCTGTTGCTCTAGTTCTTTCTAGGTTATTTAGGAGGCTAGGTTTTTTGCATGATGGCTAGCGAGTTCTTGTTGGGAGAGTTTGTTAGGGATCCGTCTGCGGAGCGATTAAGCTCATTGACTAAAGTTGAATTGTTAGATGTAGCAACTCATTATGAGGTTGTGGGCATCAAACGCTACCTGCTGAAGTCGGACATTTTGAACAAGATTGTTGAGTTTCTGGTTTCAATTCAATTCAATTCGTTTTATTAAACCATTTAAAATAAAAAAATCAATATACAAATCATGCATGTATGAAAATTATACAGTATAAATGGCCAGGGTGCCCCTAAAAGCCAAGGCTTGATTAGTGGGGTGCCCAATACATAAAGAAATATACATACAATATACATGAGATACAAAACAAATTTAATTTAAAAACAAACAAAAAAACAAAAAAACATTAAACACTAAACATACAGGCAAAGGGAAATAGGAATTTCTGGTTGCTGAAGAGGTTTTGTCTTCAGAGGCGGCGGACAGTATGAGTGTGACTCCTCCAAGGTCTCGGTCTCCTGAATTAAATTTTCAGGCTAGGTCTTCAGTTTTGGATGAAATGAGGATAAAGGAGCTAGAATTAGAGAGGGCAAGAGTAGAGTTGGAGAGGGAGAAACTTGTTGCCGTAAACAGAAAAGAGAGCAGAAATGCTGATAGGCATTTTGACGTTGCGAAGCAGGTCAGAATGGTCCCTCCATTCGAGGAGGAAGGGGTGGAAAAGTACTTTCCACGCTTTGAGAAATTAGCTCAAAGCATGGGGTGGCCTAGGGAAATGTGGGCTCACCTGATTCAGAGTTAGTTTAGCGGTAAGGCTAGGGATGCCTACTTAGCAATGTCGATGGCCGACGTGTCGGATTACGATAAAGTAAAATCGGGTGTGCTAAAAGCTTACGAACTTGTACCCGAAGCGTACAGGCAGCGATTTCGCAAAGCGCGAAAGGAAGAATCGCAAACTCATATGGAATTTTCAAAACAAAAAGAGCAATTGTTTGACAGATGGAGCTCATCTCTCCATGTAGATCATGATTATGATAAATTGCGTGAAATTCTTCTACTTGAGGAATTCAAGCGCAGCGTGCGACCGGATGTTCGTATACATCTAGAGGAGCAACGCGTCGATTCGCTGGATGAAGCAGCAAGAATCGCGGATGATTACGTGCTCACGCACAAAATCTCACACAAAGTGAGCATAGAACCTAAGAAAAACAGTAACTGGAGCAAAAGCAAGAAAACTAGTTCATCATAAGTAAAAGATGAAATAAAACCGCAGTCCCAGCAAGGACAGGTAACAGAGGAAAGAATGTGCTATGCTTGCAAACAGTATGGGCACATAAAGTCAAAGTGTCCTTCACTTCAGGCTAAGCAACAGGAATCTAGTGCACATCCTAATGCATTTGTGCAAACCGTGTCAAACTCACAAAGTAGAATTGTACCAGTGAACATGGAAAAAATTCAGAAAGAGTATGAACCGTTTGTGTCAGTAGGATATGTATCTGTAGCAGAGAGTGATGTAGCAAGAAAAGTGAAAGTGTTGCGGGATACTGGTGCTTCTCAGTCCTTGATTTTGGAAAGTGCGTTGCCCTTTTGTGATAGTTCTTCTGTTGGTGCTAGTGTTTTGCTCAAAGGCATTGGAGACGGCTTTGTGGAGGCACCCCTTCATGTGGTAGACTTGAAGTCAGACCTTGTTTCTGGTATGGTGAAGATGGCAGTTAGACCATCACTTCCTGTGGAAGGGGTATCCATCATATTAGGTAATGATCTCGCTGGTGACAGAGTTGTATCATGTCCAGTAGTAAGTTTGAGTCCTTGTGAAAGTTCTGAGACGGATGAGTTGGTTGCAGAATTACCTGTAGTGTTCCCAGCCTGTGCTGTCACTCGTTCAATGGCTAAGAAAGTTGAGTCAGAGAAGAAGTCTAATGAGATAGATGTTGACTTAGGAGATTCTTTCTTTTGTCGTTTGGTTGAAGATGAGTCTGATTCCAATGTGAATGAGAGTGCGAGAGAGGTTCGTAGTGTAAGAAATAGTGAACAATCTGAACCACTATCTTTGAAAAAGAGTAAGTTGCTAAAGGAGCAACAGACAGATCCTCAGTTGATTTCTTTGAATGAGAGAGCTGTTTCTGAGGAAGAGGCATTGACTGTGCCTGTTTGTTATTACAAGAGAGCAGGTGTGCTAATGTGAAAGTGGAGGCCAGCAGATGTCCCTGCAGATGAGGTGTGGAAAGAAGTCCACCAAATTGTAGTCCCTTCTACATACAGGCAGGACATAATTAGCCTTGCTCATGAAGCTCCACTTGCAGGTCACTTAGGGGTTCACAAAACCAAGGAGAAAATTCTTTCTCATTTCTTTTGGCCAGGTGTGCCAAAAGATGTTGCAAATTTTTGCAGAAGTTGCCATGCATGTCAAGTTGTAGGTAAACCGAATCAGAAAATACCGGCAGCACCATTGAAGCCAATACCGGCGTTCGATGAGCCATTTTCTAGGATCATAGTAGATTGTGTAGGTCCTCTGCCTAAGACAAAGGCAGGTAATGAATACTTATTGACGATAATGTGCGCTGCGACAAGATATACAGAAGCGATACCATTAAGGCGCATTACAGCTAATAATGTAACAAAGGCATTAGTGAAATGTTTCACTACTGTAGGGCTACCAAAAACTGTACAATCTGATCAAGGGTCAAATTTCATGTCTAGGGTGTTCAATCAGGTGTTGAAGGAACTGGGCGTAAAACATGTAGTTTCGAGTGCATACCACCCAGAGTCCCAGGGAGCACTGGAGAGATTCCACCAGACTTTGAAGAATATGTTGAAAACTTATTGTATGGAGTCAGAGAAACAATGGGATGAGGGAGTTCCCTTGTTATTGTTTGCTGTGCGGGATGCTGTACAAGAGTCGCTTGGTTTCAGTTCTTTTGAGTTGGTTTACGGTCACTCGGTACGTGGACCATTGAAGTTGCTAAAAGAGAGACTGTTGTGTGATGATGCACACACAAATGTGTTGGAGTATGTGAGTACTTTCCGTGAGAGAATGCATAATGCGTGGGAGGTTGCCAGACAGAATTTGTCAGATTCTCAGGAGAAGATGAAATCATGGTATGACAGGAAATCCAAAGAGAGGAATTTTGAGGTAGGAGATGAAGTCTTGGTCTTACTGCCTATAGTTGGTCATTCTCTGCAGGCTAGATTTTCTGGGCCATACACTATTGCTGAGAAAGTTGGTGATGTCGACTATGTTGTCAATACTCCAGATAGGCAGAAGAAGAGACGTGTATGTCATGTGAATATGCTTAAGCCATATATCCGGAGAGATGACGAGAGTAAAGCACAACCATTGTTGAGTGCTGTTGAATGTGACTTGAAGTGTGAAGTTGAGGAGGAAGTGTGCAAGATTGAGAGAGAGAACCCATGTGTGAAATTGAAAAATTCAGAGGTTCTAGCACACAGCGATAACAAACTAACACACTTATCTGTGAAGGAGAGGAGTGATGTGAAAGAGCTGTTGAGTGAATATCCACAGTTATTTGCTGATGTTCCCTCTCGTACTGATGCTGTTGAGCATGATGTTGATGTGGGTGATCCAACCCCAATCAAACGGGCACCATATCGTGCAAACCCAACAAAACTGAAAAATCTTGAGAAGGAAATCGACTGCAAGAGTGCTTTCAACCAGGCAAAAGCCCTCTTATCTACCAATCCGGTACTGGTGGCTCCGGATTTCAACCAGCCGTTCAGCATGATGGTGGACGCGAGCGATGTGGGTGCTGGTGCAAGTTCTTACTCAAGCAGACGCTGAAGGTATCGACAGACCCATATCATTCTTCTCAAAGAAACTGTGGAAAAAGAAACATTGACTTTGATACTCGCACTTGAACATTTCAATGTGTATGTCAGTGGATCTCAACATCCAGTGAGGGTATTAACTGATCATAATCCCCCGACATTCCTCAACAGAATGAAAAACAAGAACCAAAGACTGACGCGATGGAGTTTGCTGCTCCAAGAATACAACTTGGACATTCTACATGTGCCAGGAAAGGACAATGTTATTGCGGACGCTTTATCTCGTGTGTGATATTTGGACAGTGAGCAACTAATTGATATATTCACATGGAAAAGTAAACAACCCTTGTGTGAACCATATTTCTTGAACAGTTGAACACTTACGGTGAAGCATCATTGCTTGAACAGTTGAACATTGGTGAATTCACTGGAATTCTATGTGAGAAAGGAAACCAGAACTTTTAACTTTGATGGTTTCTTTAACAATCACAAAGCATTGTGAAAATAGACTGATTGGACTCATTGAAACTGTTTATTGGACTCAAAGAAAAAAATGTATTTTTCTTATGTTTGCTTTCCAGATGTCTGTAAACCAGTGTTATATGTATGTGATATGCTTATCTTATTCGTTGACGAATTTGAACATGCATGATAATACTATTGTGTTAAAACCCTTTTGGTACAAACACAAGGAACTAGAAAGACTAGTGAGTTATCATTTTGTCTTTGCATGTTTATATATGAAAACAGAAACAGTAATTTGATTTATATGTTTTATCCAAGGCAGGATAGATATTGAAAGAAAGAATTTTGGAACAAGAAAGGATTTTGGTGTTTTACCATATCTTTGGTTATGGATATAAAGTAATCAAAAAAGTATTCTTAAAAATATTCAATACTCAACCAACACAGATGATATGGTTTTGCACTACAACAGAAAACTTCAGATTAATAGTAACATGTTTCTACAACTGACGTGAAGGCTACATTATATTATCTAAGTTTGCTTAGTATTATTTTTATGCAAAGAAATATGTTTAGATTCAAAATTGCGAAGAAGCATGAAGACATATTTATATTGATAGGTCATTTAAGGTGAACTTCTCTGCGATTTGAATTATTTTTTGTTTATGTTTAGTACAAATGACTTCTGATATATGCAAAAGTCAGAGATAAAAATGATAGAGAAGGATGCTAGAGGAATGGTTAATGTTTTTACTTATAGCTGTTCATACTCAATTTTATTGTATGAACATAAACCACTAGACAACGCTGTGATAACATTTGCATGCTGGTACTGTATAGTTTAACAAGCTGACTTGTTTATCAGATTTCTAAATCTACAAAGACCTCATACTTATAAATACTTTTAGGTTTTTGTATTCTTACAACAGTTGCTGAAACAACATTGAAAAAGAAATGTTTTTATAGCACCACTCCTACTTGTATAAGTGCTAATTTATGAGGGGGAGTGTGATGGGTGTATCGACCGATTCTAGATACATTGTACCAACCGTCCTGAGGACGAGTCAGTCTTGTTTTGGGAGTTGAAGAACGAAGCCTCAACAATGAAGATCAGCCATTGAAATCTAACCACTTTGTGTTGTGTATTCTGTTGTTGTGGAACAAAGGACCTGGGGACAACGGGTAGAGGAAACCACATGTAACAATAGTAATATTAACTGTATGCATATGATTCTTAAAAGGGCCCTTCGCATCTGATTGGCATTTTGAATTTGCAGAATTCCAATTAACCAAAAATATTTGAATCTGCAACCGTGAAGGAAAAGACCACGTGAAAGAAGAGCCTCTTTTCTCTTCAAGGCGTGCCTTTATATTGTAATAGAGAGTTGCTATCATTTACCAAGTTCAATAATTTGAATAATATGCCTCACCAAAAGATTGAATAGACCGACTCACGCACATTATCATAATTTGTATGCACACCCTAAATGCTCCTAAATGGCTTTTCCGACAACCCAACAAAACATTATAAACATCAGCCCGACATATTAATAGGCAAGCACACAAACGTACCAGACCCCAACACGTTCGCGTTCTCTCAGTCTAAACACCACACCACCACCTGCCCCCAAGGCGCGGATCGGACCCCCCTCCTTGCATTAAAAAAAGTTCGCTCGAAAACAAATAAGGGTTTGCTGTTCTCGCCCCCCCCCCCCCCCCGCCCTCCCCCACTTATTTACCGGCTGGCTAAGTCGCAGCAAAAATATTTCTTGAAAAGTTGAAGAAAAAAGGTGCATCTAGCATTGAAGTTATCTAGCATTGAAGTTACCACCTGAGCATCATTTGCTATCATCTGAGCAATGTTAACAAGGACGTCACACTTGGGAGTCCACATTCTCGTCGTGAAAATCTAAAAGTCCCTATCATTTCTGTTAATGTTTTCTGTTGTAAAGCAATGGTAATTCTTGATATCAAGAAATAGGAATAAATGTTGAAAAGGCTTGTCATAGACACGCATGATCAGTGGACGTTCACGCTGTTCTCGTTCACTCAATCTACAAAGTCCCTAATATGGTTTGCATAAACAGGCGTTACAACAAATTACTTAGACATCGTGAAAGAGAGCGGATCTTCAACTGAACATCCATTCATCAATCCATCTAATTTATCTAAATTTACATAGACTGCGTTACAAAATAAAGAAATATTCGATATACTGTATAATCATCTCTTGAAGGAAATGATTATTCTCAGTTCAGGCATGCATGCCTAGGATTTTAATGCAAATCTTGCTACCATTTTGTAATAACAAGTTATATAATTTGCATCCCATGCGTCACGAAATGATGAACAAACCATGGAACATTACCACAAGTTCGACATAACAACAGGGAATTTATCGAAACCGAACACCAAGCATTTTAGCCCACTCAATACAAATCACCACCTGGCACCGTTGACATAAAGAACCTCATTCATACACGTTTTAACCCCTTTTTTCCACAAGTGGGAGAGCTTAGAAAAAGAAATGGAACCAACAACCGTTGGCATGACAATCGTATTACAATATTTGTTGTTGTTGTTGACAGAAACACTAATGAACAACAACTGCCAAACACAGGCGCGGATTCAGGATTTCTTAGGGGAGGGTGCCCAAATTTGAAATCAATTTGAAATTTAGTGTGCTAAAATTTGAAAATCGTGCCGGCCAATATTTCGCTCAGTGCAGGGGGAGGGGGTTAGTGAGCACTAATTTTTTTTGGGGGCCCTCAAAAATTTGAAAAAAAAGGCAACCCCCCCCCCTCCCCCCCCCCCCCCCCCACCTTTGAACGCCAGGGGGGGGCTATCTAAAAATTTAAAAAAGGTTTGCATAAACAGGCGTTACAACAAATTACTTAGATATCGTGAAAGAGAGCGGATCTTCAACTGAACATCCATTCATCAATCCATCTAATTTATCTAAATTTACATAGACTGCGTTACAAAATAAAGAAATATTCGATATACTGTATAATCATCTCTTGAAGGAAATGATTATTCTCAGTTCAGGCATGCATGCCTAGGATTTTAATGCAAATCTTGCTACCATTTTGTAATAACAAGTTATATAATTTGCATCCCATGCGTCACGAAATGATGAACAAACCATGGAACATTACCACAAGTTCGACATAACAACAGGGAATTTATCGAAACCGAACACCAAGCATTTTAGCCCACTCAATACAAATCACCACCTGGCACCGTTGACATAAAGAACCTCATTCATACACGTTTTAACCCCTTTTTTCCACAAGTGGGAGAGCTTAGAAAAAGAAATGGAACCAACAACCGTTGGCATGACAATCGTATTACAATATTTGTTGTTGTTGTTGACAGAAACACTAATGAACAACAACTGCCAAACACAGGCGCGGATTCAGGATTTCTTAGGGGAGGGTGCCCAAATTTGAAATCAATTTGAAATTTAGTGTGCTAAAATTTGAAAATCGTGCCGGCCAATATTTCGCTCAGTGCAGGGGGAGGGGGTTAGTGAGCACTAATTTTTTTGGGGGGCCCTCAAAAATTTGAAAAAAAAGGCAACCCCCCCCCCCCTCCTCCCCCCCCCCCCCCCCCCCCACCTTTGAACGCCAGGGGGGGGCTATCTAAAAATTAAAAAAAGGTAATATTAACGTGTTTTTACATGTTTTTTCCCAGGGCAGAAGCCCTTAGAAGCTTAGGGGTTTTGGGCACCAAATAATGGTCAGATGAGCATATTTTTATACCTTATTTGTGACACTGGCTGGACACAACTTGTTGTTGGGTCCAGGGGGCAGAGCCCCTAGAAGCTCAGAGGTTTTATACATTAAATTATCGTCAGATGAGCATATTTTGATATCTTATTTGTTACACTGGCAGGACACAATTTGTTGTTGTGTCCAGGGGGCGGAGCCCCTGGAAGCTCATGGGTTTTAGGAATTTTATAACGGTCAGACAAGCATGCAGGGGCCGCCTTAGGGCCCCTGGTGGGGTCGAGGGGGTGGAGCCCCTGAAACTTAGGGGTTTTATGCATTTAATTACGGTCAGATGAACATGTTTTGATACCTCATTTGTGACACTGGCAGGAAACTAATTGGCGTGAGGTTTCCCTCATGAACTTAAAGGGCCCATGACATCGGAATACAAGTGTATTCTTGTTAGTGTGCAGTCCTGCATACATCTCATATTTTGGTATGTAAACTTCTGAATTTGTTTCATAGATTTTGAAATATGTTTTTGAAATATTTGTTTTTCAAACTTGCTATTAAAGCTCCACCCCAGAAACCTCCAGATGTCATTCCCCTTGTGACATCATCTGTCAGTCATCAATGAGCTAACTTGAGAAAGTGGCATGTAACTTTGCCAAATTTTACCACCATTTGACGAATTCAGAAGTTTAAATATTAAAATATGAGATGTATGCAGGACTGCACACCAACAGGAATGCACTTGTATTTCGATGGCATGGGCCCTTTAATCTTAGATGACGCGCAAAACAATTTCGTTATGCCAAAAACTTGCACATGATTACTTTTTAACTGATTTTCATTAAAGTAAGTGCTCGAATAATCTGAAAACGAATAGTGGTAGGTCTCCTTGTAATCACAAACGAAATCATGAAATTGGGGTAGCTGGAAATTCAGGTTCTCCATAAGCCGTATATGACATCTTGACTTGAGGAATGTCGTAGCCAAAACGAGAGCATTGCTATATTTGCTGATTTTAAAGAATAGCGCCATCTTGTGTTTAAGCAACAGAGGCAAACTAACTTTGCGACAGCATAGAGTGTTATAGCGATTAACCCTGGGGGAGACTTTTTCTACCTTTTCGTTTTTGTCCGGCACTGTAGCTTGGTTCACACTTTTATAATATACGAATATATAATGATTTATAAAGCAAAGTTTGTAAGTCAGTTCGTCGCTGGGACTGAACTAATAAACGCCATTGAACTAAATTAAAATTATGACTTTTCATTGGTATATAGTAATTGAATGGATATGCGAAGCTTGAGTTGAATCTGACGCTGATACGAAAACAGCGGCCCGGGCCAGTTTCCATGTAGCACCAAACACCATTTAGATTTATGTATTCAAGTCTTCTACAAAAATGACATAGTGATATGTCATCCGAGACCCAATACTAATATTGACTGGTACCCTTTACAGCTCATGTCATGTATGTTATTAACAATTATATGGGATGAGCAGACACAAATGCAGAACTGATTTTCGTTGTGTGTAATTGTACACCTCCCTCTGTTCTCAATGCAGGTTCGGGTTTAGGGTCACACCATATATGCACATCAATACACTACACTTCTCGCAAAGATTAGGGTGTAAACCCGGTGTTTAGTGTGCCTGTATACAAAACTAGTAATCTTTCTTCAGATTTTCGCGGAAGACTGCATATTCCTTCAAAGATTAACAATTATTATGTGATTCGTGGATTAAAAAACAAAACACCATAGTCTAGATATTGTAAAGGAACACCGTGTTTTGGAAAACAACAACGCGGTGTTTGGACAATAGTTAACAAATACTTGTTATTGGTTAAAATATCATTGAACATCGAAGTATAGTAAATATTCACCTACTGTAACATTTATTTTACTCAAAGGTATATTCTAAACTAGTTAGCAAGCATTTTCAATTTCCGAAGTATAGAATGACAGGTTTGTTTTGCATGTTTTTTGGCATTACGGAAGGTCAATTCACTTTTCATGCAGTTGTCATGCAGTTATACATGTACGTGTAGATTGCTGATAAATTGTAGTTTGCAGTTAATTTTCAACGAAATTTGTCATGAAAATTAAGGGGTCGGAATTTTGTTAATAATAAATATATGTGCTTATATTATGGAACAGCGCCATCGTGTGCTATAAGCCAAAGCGGCAAACAAACTTTGTGACAGCATAGAGTGTTTATTGCAAGAGGACCCGGGGGAGACTTACAAAGTTTCTACCTTCTCATTTTTGTTCGACACTCTAGCTTGATTCACACTTTTTGTAATTTGCTATTATTAATGGGAAAGGCCATTCAATATATTTAACATCGTGACTTTTCATTGGTAATCGAATGGAGATGCTAAGCCCGAGTTGAATTTTACACTGATACGAAAGCATGAGAGCCCGGGTCAGTTTTAATGTAGATCAACACCTACACACCATTTTCATTTTTATATGCAGGTCTTCTACAAAGATGAAATGGTACTGCACTGCGAAAAACAATCCTGCTTATGACTAGTACTAGAACAGTGGATTATTATAAGTAAAATGTTATTGTTGCAGGTTTTAATGTTAACAATATGTGAATTTGTGTTCTCTTCAAATGCCTTTCTGGTACGCGCACACACACATTCATTATATTGTGTACCTTTAATATAGTGAAACATAATATCTCACTGACCTCAATTTATATCCCCCATCCTCATTGTTACATTATGGTTTTAGTAGAGGCGACAGAAACGATTGGTTATATTAAGCGCTTATATTAAAATGCGAAAGTCGTGGGTTCGATCCCTGACACGGCACTGTCTTTTAGCAAGGCATTAATCTACATTTGCCACTCCATTCCCAGGGGAGACATGGGTACCTGGTAGGATTAGGAAAGCCTTTTTCTTAGTGATTGCCACATGCCCTCACGGCGACCATAGTGTAGGAATATTCCCAAGGGAGTGGACATGGTTCTCCTTTTGCGCGATATTTATATAAAAAATATTCAATACTTTTAAGTTTTTAAATATTTGTTGGGTATGTGCTAAATAGTTTGATTTGGTAATTGCTCGTATTGCACGTTTCTGTAGGAAAAACAATTGTTGTGATGAAGAAGATGAGCAACCGCACCATACAATATTAGAATACATAAGATGTGATAGAATCATACAGTTATACAAAAAAAAAAATCTTCAGTGGTAAAATGTGTTTTAAAATATTAAAGACTCCAATGCGGATTTAGATATTTGTAAAGCAATGTAATAAACATGATCCTTCCAGTTCAAGTTTTCGTCAATGATTACGCCAAGAAATTTACTACTGGTTTCTCTCTTTATACTTAGATCATTAAGTTCAATATTTATTTCATTATCTTGTATTCTACAATTCCTACTCTTAAAGATAATATAACATGTTTTATCGCGATTAATGTAGAGTTTATTGGCTGTAAACCAAGTTTGTATGTTTTTTTATTTCTGAATTCAATAGATTATTTAATGCAACTGGGTCTTTACCTGATAAAAATAAACTTGTGTCATCTTTAAATAAAATCACAGATAAAACATTGGTAACATATTGCAGATCATTTATATAAAGTATAAATAAAAGGCTGCCGAGATTAGATCTATGAGTGACACCTTCTGAAATACTTTGTATTAATGAAACAGTGTAATGTACTGTAACAGAAATGGATTTTAATTTTAAGGTGTGTTTTTGATTTCGTGATCATGCACTACGTGTATTAAAGTCAGAGCATCATGGATCAAAAGAAGTGTAAAGATGTCTCTAAAAGGTGGCACCAAATTGATAATACATCCTTACCATTGCAAGTACTGCCATCGGCGTCTAGTACATATCCATCTGAGGTACATGAACAGACGTAAGAGCCGACTGAGTTCACACACATTCCATTTGTGGCATCACAGGGCGATGAATCGGTGCATTCGTCCACATCTATGTAAAGTAAACAATTTGTTTAACATTATTAGTCAAAACTTTTCTAAAAGTCTAGAACAATCAGTTTTCTTCTTTAATTGGCAACAATTATTGAAAGTTCCACTCGCTCAAGGAGTTTGAAAGCGAAAATGGATGTGTAATTATGGTGTGTAAATGAAAACAACAAACAATCAACAACAAATTTAATAATTTCTACACGGAAAAATTGAATCGAAAAAATATCACCATCCATTGCTAATTCAAAAAGTTAAATGTCTTTTTTACAAATGAAGTCAAAACGATATTTCATTTTGACGAATGGATCATGGCGTATTTTTGCGATTAAAGGAGGCATGTCAATTTTTCACATTTTGCGTGTATTCTCTACGGGACATGACTTTTTCTCAATTTTCTCTATTGGAAATGTTTTGGTATATCGGCAACGCACTTGACTTCCGACCTCGAGATCCCTGGTTCGAGTCCGGGCGTCTCCAACAATTTTTTTCTTCACTTTTTTTTCATTCATGACTTTTCACTGATCATAAGAATTGAAGACAAACCACCTATTCTTCCTCATGACGAATTAAATTTCTAGTTCTTACTATTTTCTTTATTCTTCTTATTCTTTTCTTAAGTTTTTATCCTTTTAATTCTCTTCTTCCTTCTTTCCTTATATTTTTCTTCGTTATATAATTATTTTTAATATCTCCTTTCATCTTCCTTCATTGTCTAAATAGTTACGCTTCTTTAATGTTCTTATGACTAAATTAGGCTTTTTTTTTCAATGTTTAAAAGTGAACACAGAAGATGGAGAAGAAGAAAAAAATACCCCAATGGGGCCAGCCCTGGAACTACATAGAACAACTGATGTTTTATGTTTGTCAGATTGTTCTGCTTCTATTGAAAGGGTGGACTTCCCTTTAAGTACTATCCAAGAGACTTGGTAATGAGGATTTGAAAAGATACTCTCTGTTGGACTCAAGATATGCAGCAACAACAATGATGGCAGAAAAAAAGCAAATGCATTACTTATATTTGCATCAAAGAATAGCATGCCTACTAAGTGTATAACAAGTCCTGTCCATAACATCCTATACGATGTTGTACGTGAATTATTTTGGACAACTTATGATATGAAACGAGCCTTTGTAGCATTTTGATTTGTTTTTATATGTATACAAATGGGACTAAAGTTTGGAATTTGCCTCATTTACCAATGTGTGGTAGGATTTTGTTTAAAGTTTCAGGTTTTGAAGTAAATGGCTTTTATCAGATTTGACCTTGGGTTACCTTTGATGTGTATACTCCGTCTAATGTATGGACTGAAGTGAGTGTAAATTGTTTATTTTTCACAAATGGACAAGAAATTCCCCAAGAAATTCCCCGAAGAAGTACAGAATATTTGTGTGTTAAGATAAATAATGCTTGAAAATTACATTTCAGTAGCTTTATGTAGTGTCTGTAACACCTACCACCCCTTGTTGTGTTGCTGTTCATAAAATGATAACCAAGATAGTTTCCTCGAGAATATTGAAGGGTATTAACCCTAGGGTATGGATGAACAATTTGGGGTTGATGAAACTGCTCTATTGCATACTTCTTTTTTGGACCTAAGTGCAAATAGTTTTGCACCCTGATTGTGGCTATACCGTATCATAACTAAGTTAAATGATTTGCCTGAAATGCAAGACAATGAATTGACGGGCCCCCGCACCTGATCACAATATGCACATTTTAGTTAAAATAAAAACAGATCCCAATAAACAGAATTCCCCCAAACGACATCGGCTCAGCAACGCAATAAACAGTTCGTGCAGACCGAACCCCAACCACTGTCACCCCTCAGTAAATAATACACCGCCACCAGGCCCCAAAGGAAAGAGTTTTGATTAGGTGAGTAGAACGGCAAATACTCGAAAATTATTGATCTCGTGAGAGAAAAGGCTGTTTTCACTTCATAAATGAATATAAACATGTATGCATATGTCAAAGCATGCTGTCATTTACTAAGATAGAATTTGCATAGTGTGATGGGTGTATCGACCGATTCTAGATACATTGTACCAACCGTCCTGAGGACGAGTTAGTCTAGTTTTGGGAGTTGAAGAACGAAGCCTCAATAATGAAGATCAGCCCTTGAAATCTAACCACTTTGTGTTGTGTATTCTGTTGCTCTAGTTCTTTCTAGGTTATTTAGGAGGCTAGGTTTTTTGCATGATGGCTAGCGAGTTCTTGTTGGGAGAGTTTGTTAGGGATCCGTCTGCGGAGCGATTAAGCTCATTGACTAAAGTTGAATTGTTAGATGTAGCAACTCATTATGAGGTTGTGGGCATCAAACGCTACCTGCTGAAGTCGGACATTTTGAACAAGATTGTTGAGTTTCTGGTTTCAATTCAATTCAATTCGTTTTATTAAACCATTTAAAATAAAAAAATCAATATACAAATCATGCATGTATGAAAATTATACAGTATAAATGGCCAGGGTGCCCCTAAAAGCCAAGGCTTGATTAGTGGGGTGCCCAATACATAAAGAAATATACATACAATATACATGAGATACAAAACAAATTTAATTTAAAAACAAACAAAAAAACAAAAAAACATTAAACACTAAACATACAGGCAAAGGGAAATAGGAATTTCTGGTTGCTGAAGAGGTTTTGTCTTCAGAGGCGGCGGACAGTATGAGTGTGACTCCTCCAAGGTCTCGGTCTCCTGAATTAAATTTTCAGGCTAGGTCTTCAGTTTCGGATGAAGTGAGGATAAAGGAGCTAGAATTAGAGAGGGCAAGAGTAGAGTTGGAGAGGGAGAAACTTGTTGCCGTAAACAGAAAAGAGAGCAGAAATGCTGATAGGCATTTTGACGTTGCGAAGCAGGTCAGAATGGTCCCTCCATTCGAGGAGGAAGGGGTGGAAAAGTACTTTCCACGCTTTGAGAAATTAGCTCAAAGCATGGGGTGGCCTAGGGAAATGTGGGCTCACCTGATTCAGAGTTAGTTTAGCGGTAAGGCTAGGGATGCCTACTTAGCAATGTCGATGGCCGACGTGTCGGATTACGATAAAGTAAAATCGGGTGTGCTAAAAGCTTACGAACTTGTACCCGAAGCGTACAGGCAGCGATTTCGCAAAGCGCGAAAGGAAGAATCGCAAACTCATATGGAGTTTTCAAAACAAAAAGAGCAATTGTTTGACAGATGGAGCTCATCTCTCCATGTAGATCATGATTATGATAAATTGCGTGAAATTCTTCTACTTGAGGAATTCAAGCGCAGCGTGCGACCGGATGTTTGTATACATCTAGAGGAGCAACGCGTCGATTCGCTGGATGAAGCAGCAAGAATCGCGGATGATTACGTGCTCACGCACAAAATCTCACACAAAGTGAGCATAGAACCTAAGAAAAACAGTAACTGGAGCAAAAGCAAGAAAACTAGTTCATCATAAGTAAAAGATGAAATAAAACCGCAGTCCCAGCAAGGACAGGTAACAGAGGAAAGAATGTGCTATGCTTGCAAACAGTATGGGCACATAAAGTCAAAGTGTCCTTCACTTCAGGCTAAGCAACAGGAATCTAGTGCACATCCTAATGCATTTGTGCAAACCGTGTCAAACTCACAAAGTAGAATTGTACCAGTGAACATGGAAAAAATTCAGAAAGAGTATGAACCGTTTGTGTCAGTAGGATATGTATCTGTAGCAGAGAGTGATGTAGCAAGAAAAGTGAAAGTGTTGCGGGATACTGGTGCTTCTCAGTCCTTGATTTTGGAAAGTGCGTTGCCCTTTTGTGATAGTTCTTCTGTTGGTGCTAGTGTTTTGCTCAAAGGCATTGGAGACGGCTTTGTGGAGGCACCCCTTCATGTGGTAGACTTGAAGTCAGACCTTGTTTCTGGTATGGTGAAGATGGCAGTTAGACCATCACTTCCTGTGGAAGGGGTATCCATCATATTAGGTAATGATCTCGCTGGTGACAGAGTTGTATCATGTCCAGTAGTAAGTTTGAGTCCTTGTGAAAGTTCTGAGACGGATGAGTTGGTTGCAGAATTTCCAGTAGTGTTCCCAGCCTGTGCTGTCACTCGTTCAATGGCTAAGAAAGTTGAGTCAGAGAAGAAGTCTAATGAGATAGATGTTGACTTAGGAGATTCTTTCTTTTGTCGTTTGGTTGAAGATGAGTCTGATTCCAATGTGAATGAGAGTGCGAGAGAGGTTCGTAGTGTAAGAAATAGTGAACAATCTGAACCACTATCTTTGAAAAAGAGTAAGTTGCTAAAGGAGCAACAGACAGATCCTCAGTTGATTTCTTTGAATGAGAGAGCTGTTTCTGAGGAAGAGGCATTGACTGTGCCTGTTTGTTATTACAAGAGAGCAGGTGTGCTAATGAGAAAGTGGAGGCCAGCAGATGTCCCTGCAGATGAGGTGTGGAAAGAAGTCCACCAAATTGTAGTCCCTTCTACATACAGGCAGGACATAATTAGCCTTGCTCATGAAGCTCCACTTGCAGGTCACTTAGGGGTTCACAAAACCAAGGAGAAAATTCTTTCTCATTTCTTTTGGCCAGGTGTGCCAAAAGATGTTGCAAATTTTTGCAGAAGTTGCCATGCATGTCAAGTTGTAGGTAAACCGAATCAGAAAATACCGGCAGCACCATTGAAGCCAATACCGGCGTTCGATGAGCCATTTTCTAGGATCATAGTAGATTGTGTAGGTCCTCTGCCTAAGACAAAGGCAGGTAATGAATACTTATTGACGATAATGTGCGCTGCGACAAGATATACAGAAGCGATACCATTAAGGCGCATTACAGCTAATAATGTAACAAAGGCATTAGTGAAATGTTTCACTACTGTAGGGCTACCAAAAACTGTACAATCTGATCAAGGGTCAAATTTCATGTCTAGGGTGTTCAATCAGGTGTTGAAGGAACTGGGCGTAAAACATGTAGTTTCGAGTGCATACCACCCAGAGTCCCAGGGAGCACTGGAGAGATTCCACCAGACTTTGAAGAATATGTTGAAAACTTATTGTATGGAGTCAGAGAAACAATGGGATGAGGGAGTTCCCTTGTTATTGTTTGCTGTGCGGGATGCTGTACAAGAGTCGCTTGGTTTCAGTTCTTTTGAGTTGGTTTACGGTCACTCGGTACGTGGACCATTGAAGTTGCTAAAAGAGAGACTGTTGTGTGATGATGCACACACAAATGTGTTGGAGTATGTGAGTACTTTCCGTGAGAGAATGCATAATGCGTGGGAGGTTGCCAGACAGAATTTGTCAGATTCTCAGGAGAAGATGAAATCATGGTATGACAGGAAATCCAAAGAGAGGAATTTTGAGGTAGGAGATGAAGTCTTGGTCTTACTGCCTATAGTTGGTCATTCTCTGCAGGCTAGATTTTCTGGGCCATACACTATTGCTGAGAAAGTTGGTGATGTCGACTATGTTGTCAATACTCCAGATAGGCAGAAGAAGAGACGTGTATGTCATGTGAATATGCTTAAGCCATATATCCGGAGAGATGACGAGAGTAAAGCACAACCATTGTTGAGTGCTGTTGAATGTGACTTGAAGTGTGAAGTTGAGGAGGAAGTGTGCAAGATTGAGAGAGAGAACCCATGTGTGAAATTGAAAAATTCAGAGGTTCTAGCACACAGCGATAACAAACTAACACACTTATCTGTGAAGGAGAGGAGTGATGTGAAAGAGCTGTTGAGTGAATATCCACAGTTATTTGCTGATGTTCCCTCTCGTACTGATGCTGTTGAGCATGATGTTGATGTGGGTGATCCAACCCCAATCAAACGGGCACCATATCGTGCAAACCCAACAAAACTGAAAAATCTTGAGAAGGAAATCGACTGCAAGAGTGCTTTCAACCAGGCAAAAGCCCTCTTATCTACCAATCCGGTACTGGTGGCTCCGGATTTCAACCAGCCGTTCAGCATGATGGTGGACGCGAGCGATGTGGGTGCTGGTGCAAGTTCTTACTCAAGCAGACGCTGAAGGTATCGACAGACCCATATCATTCTTCTCAAAGAAACTGTGGAAAAAGAAACATTGACTTTGATACTCGCACTTGAACATTTCAATGTGTATGTCAGTGGATCTCAACATCCAGTGAGGGTATTAACTGATCATAATCCCCCGACATTCCTCAACAGAATGAAAAACAAGAACCAAAGACTGACGCGATGGAGTTTGCTGCTCCAAGAATACAACTTGGACATTCTACATGTGCCAGGAAAGGACAATGTTATTGCGGACGCTTTATCTCGTGTGTGATATTTGGACAGTGAGCAACTAATTGATATATTCACATGGAAAAGTAAACAACCCTTGTGTGAACCATATTTCTTGAACAGTTGAACACTTACGGTGAAGCATCATTGCTTGAACAGTTGAACATTGGTGAATTCACTGGAATTCTATGTGAGAAAGGAAACCAGAACTTTTAACTTTGATGGTTTCTTTAACAATCACAAAGCATTGTGAAAATAGACTGATTGGACTCATTGAAACTGTTTATTGGACTCAAAGAAAAAAATGTATTTTTCTTATGTTTGCTTTCCAGATGTCTGTAAACCAGTGTTATATGTATGTGATATGCTTATCTTATTCGTTGACGAATTTGAACATGCATGATAATACTATTGTGTTAAAACCCTTTTGGTACAAACACAAGGAACTAGAAAGACTAGTGAGTTATCATTTTGTCTTTGCATGTTTATATATGAAAACAGAAACAGTAATTTGATTTATATGTTTTATCCAAGGCAGGATAGATATTGAAAGAAAGAATTTTGGAACAAGAAAGGATTTTGGTGTTTTACCATATCTTTGGTTATGGATATAAAGTAATCAAAAAAGTATTCTTAAAAATATTCAATACTCAACCAACACAGATGATATGGTTTTGCACTACAACAGAAAACTTCAGATTAATAGTAACATGTTTCTACAACTGACGTGAAGGCTACATTATATTATCTAAGTTTGCTTAGTATTATTTTTATGCAAAGAAATATGTTTAGATTCAAAATTGCGAAGAAGCATGAAGACATATTTATATTGATAGGTCATTTAAGGTGAACTTCTCTGCGATTTGAATTATTTTTTGTTTATGTTTAGTACAAATGACTTCTGATATATGCAAAAGTCAGAGATAAAAATGATAGAGAAGGATGCTAGAGGAATGGTTAATGTTTTTACTTATAGCTGTTCATACTCAATTTTATTGTATGAACATAAACCACTAGACAACGCTGTGATAACATTTGCATGCTGGTACTGTATAGTTTAACAAGCTGACTTGTTTATCAGATTTCTAAATCTACAAAGACCTCATACTTATAAATACTTTTAGGTTTTTGTATTCTTACAACAGTTGCTGAAACAACATTGAAAAAGAAATGTTTTTATAGCACCACTCCTACTTGTATAAGTGCTAATTTATGAGGGGGAGTGTGATGGGTGTATCGACCGATTCTAGATACATTGTACCAACCGTCCTGAGGACGAGTCAGTCTTGTTTTGGGAGTTGAAGAACGAAGCCTCAACAATGAAGATCAGCCATTGAAATCTAACCACTTTGTGTTGTGTATTCTGTTGTTGTGGAACAAAGGACCTGGGGACAACGGGTAGAGGAAACCACATGTAACAATAGTAATATTAACTGTATGCATATGATTCTTAAAAGGGCCCTTCGCATCTGATTGGCATTTTGAATTTGCAGAATTCCAATTAACCAAAAATATTTGAATCTGCAACCGTGAAGGAAAAGACCACGTGAAAGAAGAGCCTCTTTTCTCTTCAAGGCGTGCCTTTATATTGTAATAGAGAGTTGCTATCATTTACAAAGTTCAATAATTTGAATAATATGCCTCACCAAAGAATGAATAGACCGACTCACGCACATTATCATAATTTTTATGCACACCCTAAATGCTCCTAAATGGCTTTTCCGACAACCCAACAAAACATTATAAACATCAGCCCGACATATTAATAGGCAAGCACACAAACGTACCAGACCCCAACACGTTCGCGTTCTCTCAGTCTAAACACCACACCACCACCTGCCCCCAAGGCGCGGATCGGACCCCCCTCCTTGCATTAAAAAAAGTTCGCTCGAAAACAAATAAGGGTTTGCTGTTCTCGCCCCCCCCCCCCGCCCTCCCCCACTTATTTACCGGCTGGCTAAGTCGCAGCAAAAATATTTCTTGAAAAGTTGAAGAAAAAAGGTGCATCTAGCATTGAAGTTATCTAGCATTGAAGTTACCACCTGAGCATCATTTGCTATCATCTGAGCAATGTTAAAAAGGACGTCACACTTGGGAGTCCACATTCTCGTCGTGAAAATCTAAAAGTCCCTATCATTTCTGTTAATGTTTTCTGTTGTAAAGCAATGGTAATTCTTGATATCAAGAAATACGAATAAATGTTGAAAAGGCTTGTCATAGACACGCATGATCAGTGGACGTTCACGCTGTTCTCGTTCACTCAATCTACAAAGTCCCTAATATGGTTTGCATAAACAGGCGTTACAACAAATTACTTAGATATCGTGAAAGAGAGCGGATCTTCAACTGAACATCCATTCATCAATCCATCTAATTTATCTAAATTTACATAGACTGCGTTACAAAATAAAGAAATATTCGATATACTGTATAATCATCTCTTGAAGGAAATGATTATTCTCAGTTCAGGCATGCATGCCTAGGATTTTAATGCAAATCTTGCTACCATTTTGTAATAACAAGTTATATAATTTGCATCCCATGCGTCACGAAATGATGAACAAACCATGGAACATTACCACAAGTTCGACATAACAACAGGGAATTTATCGAAACCGAACACCAAGCATTTTAGCCCACTCAATACAAATCACCACCTGGCACCGTTGACATAAAGAACCTCATTCATACACGTTTTAACCCCTTTTTTCCACAAGTGGGAGAGCTTAGAAAAAGAAATGGAACCAACAACCGTTGGCATGACAATCGTATTACAATATTTGTTGTTGTTGTTGACAGAAACACTAATGAACAACAACTGCCAAACACAGGCGCGGATTCAGGATTTCTTAGGGGAGGGTGCCCAAATTTGAAATCAATTTGAAATTTAGTGTGCTAAAATTTGAAAATCGTGCCGGCCAATATTTCGCTCAGTGCAGGGGGAGGGGGTTAGTGAGCACTAATTTTTTGGGGGGGCCCTCAAAAATTTGAAAAAAAAAGGCAACCCCCCCCCCCTCCCCCCCCCCCCCCACCTTTGAACGCCAGGGGGGGGGGGCTATCTAAAAATTTAAAAAAGGTTTGCATAAACAGGCGTTACAACAAATTACTTAGATATCGTGAAAGAGAGCGGATCTTCAACTGAACATCCATTCATCAATCCATCTAATTTATCTAAATTTACATAGACTGCGTTACAAAATAAAGAAATATTCGATATACTGTATAATCATCTCTTGAAGGAAATGATTATTCTCAGTTCAGGCATGCATGCCTAGGATTTTAATGCAAATCTTGCTACCATTTTGTAATAACAAGTTATATAATTTGCATCCCATGCGTCACGAAATGATGAACAAACCATGGAACATTACCACAAGTTCGACATAACAACAGGGAATTTATCGAAACCGAACACCAAGCATTTTAGCCCACTCAATACAAATCACCACCTGGCACCGTTGACATAAAGAACCTCATTCATACACGTTTTAACCCCTTTTTTCCACAAGTGGGAGAGCTTAGAAAAAGAAATGGAACCAACAACCGTTGGCATGACAATCGTATTACAATATTTGTTGTTGTTGTTGACAGAAACACTAATGAACAACAACTGCCAAACACAGGCGCGGATTCAGGATTTCTTAGGGGAGGGTGCCCAAATTTGAAATCAATTTGAAATTTAGTGTGCTAAAATTTGAAAATCGTGCCGGCCAATATTTCGCTCAGTGCAGGGGGAGGGGGTTAGTGAGCACTAATTTTTTTGGGGGGCCCTCAAAAATTTGAAAAAAAAGGCAACCCCCCCCCCCCTCCTCCCCCCCCCCCCCCCCCCCACCTTTGAACGCCAGGGGGGGGGCTATCTAAAAATTAAAAAAAGGTAATATTAACGTGTTTTTACATGTTTTTTCCCAGGGCAGAAGCCCTTAGAAGCTCAGGGGTTTTGGGCACCAAATAATGGTCAGATGAGCATATTTTTATACCTTATTTGTGACACTGGCTGGACACAACTTGTTGTTGGGTCCAGGGGGCAGAGCCCCTAGAAGCTCAGAGGTTTTATACATTAAATTATCGTCAGATGAGCATATTTTGATATCTTATTTGTTACACTGGCAGGACACAATTTGTTGTTGTGTCCAGGGGGCGGAGCCCCTGGAAGCTCATGGGTTTTAGGAATTTTATAACGGTCAGACAAGCATGCAGGGGCCGCCTTAGGGCCCCTGGTGGGGTCGAGGGGGTGGAGCCCCTGAAACTTAGGGGTTTTATGCATTTAATTACGGTCAGATGAACATGTTTTGATACCTCATTTGTGACACTGGCAGGAAACTAATTGGCGTGAGGTTTCCCTCATGAACTTAAAGGGCCCATGACATCGGAATACAAGTGTATTCTTGTTAGTGTGCAGTCCTGCATACATCTCATATTTTGGTATGTAAACTTCTGAATTTGTTTCATAGATTTTGAAATATGTTTTTGAAATATTTGTTTTTCAAACTTGCTATTAAAGCTCCACCCCAGAAACCTCCAGATGTCATTCCCCTTGTGACATCATCTGTCAGTCATCAATGAGCTAACTTGAGAAAGTGGCATGTAACTTTGCCAAATTTTACCACCATTTGACGAATTCAGAAGTTTAAATATTAAAATATGAGATGTATGCAGGACTGCACACCAACAGGAATGCACTTGTATTTCGATGGCATGGGCCCTTTAATCTTAGATGACGCGCAAAACAATTTCGTTATGCCAAAAACTTGCACATGATTACTTTTTAACTGATTTTCATTAAAGTAAGTGCTCGAGTAATCTGAAAACGAATAGTGGTAGGTCTCCTTGTAATCACAAACGAAATCATGAAATTGGGGTAGCTGGAAATTCAGGTTCTCCACAAGCCGTATATGACATCTTGACTTGAGGAATGTCGTAGCCAAAACGAGAGCATTGCTATATTTGCTGATTTTAAAGAATAGCGCCATCTTGTGTTTAAGCAACAGAGGCAAACTAACTTTGCGACAGCATAGAGTGTTATAGCGATTAACCTTGGGGGAGACTTTTTCTACCTTTTCGTTTTTGTCCGGCACTGTAGCTTGGTTCACACTTTTATAATATACGAATATATAATGATTTATAAAGCAAAGTTTGTAAGTCAGTTCGTCGCTGGGACTGAACTAATAAACGCCATTGAACTAAATTAAAATTATGACTTTTCATTGGTATATAGTAATTGAATGGATATGAGAAGCTTGAGTTAAATCTGACGCTGATACGAAAACAGCGGCCCGGGCCAGTTTCCATGTAGCACCAAACACCATTTAGATTCATGTATTCAAGTCTTCTACAAAAATGACATAGTGATGTCATCCGAGACACAATACTAATATTGACTGGTATCCTTTACAGCTCATGTCATGTATGTTATTAACAATTATATGGGATGAGCAGACACAAATGCAGAACTGATTTTCGTTGTGTGTAATTGTACACCTCCCTCTGTTCTTAATGCAGGTTCGGGTTTAGGGTCACACCATATATGCACATTAATACACTACACTTCTCGCAAAGATTAGGGTGTAAACCCGGTGTTTAGTGTGCCTGCATACAAAACTAGTAATCTTTCTTCAGATTTTCGCGAAAGACTGCATATCCCTTCAAAGATTAACAATTATTATGTGATTCGTGGATTAAAAAACAAAACACCATAGTCTAGATATTGTAAAGGAACACCGTGTTTTGGAAAACAACAACGCGGTGTTTGGACAATAGTTAACAAATACTTGTTATTGGTTAAAATATCATTGAACATCGAAGTATAGTAAATATTCACCTACTGTAACATTTATTTTACTCAAAGGTTCATCTAAACTAGTTAGCAAGCATTTTCAATTTCCGAAGTATAGAATGACAGGTTTGTTTTGCATGATTTTTGACATTACGGAAGTTTAATTCACTTTTCATAAGTTGTCATGCAGTTATACATGTACGTGTAGATTGCTGATAAATTGTAGTTTGCAGTTAATTTTCAACGAAATTTGTCATGAAAATTAAGGGTTCAGAATTTTGTTAATAATAAATATATGTGCTTATATTATGGAACAGCGCCATCGTGTGCTATAAGCCAAAGCGGCAAACAAACTTTGTGACAGCATAGAGTGTTTATTGCAAGAGGACCCGGGGGAGACTTACAAAGTTTCTACCTTCTCATTTTTGTTCGACACTCTAGCTTGATTCACACTTTTTGTAATTTGCTATTATTAATGGGAATCAACTTATAAAGGCCATTCAATACATTTAACATTGTGACTTTTCATTGGTAATCGAATGGAGATGCTAAGCCTGAGTTGAATTTTACACTGATACGAAAGCATGAGAGCCCGGGTCAGTTTTAATGTAGATTAACACCTACACACCATTTGCATTTTTGTATGCATGTCTTCTACAAAAATGAAATGGTACTGCAGTGCGAAACACAATCCTGCTAATGACTCATACTAAAATTGTAGATTATTATAAGGAAAATGTTATTGCTGCTAAATTCAAAATCAACAATATGTGATTATTTATTTGTTCAAATGCTATTTTGGTAAGCACACACACATGCACATCCGATATATGAATACAGGATATCTCACTGATCACAAATTCATACTCCAACCCCATCTTCCTTGTTACATTGTAGTTTTAATAGAGCAGTCGCAGTCGACTAGTTTATGCGCTTGACTTGAAATGCAAAGGCCAAGGGTTCGATCCCTGACACGGCACTGTCTTTTAGCAAGGCATTAATCTACTTTTGCCACTCCGTTCCCAATGGAGACATGAGTACCCGGTAGGATTGCGAAAGCATTTTTATTAGTGATTGCCACATGCCCTCATGGCCACAGTGTAGGAATATTCACCAGGGAGTGGAGACGGTTCTTCTTGTGCGTGAATGAAGCGCTTAGAGACGGTATTTCGTATGAAGCGATATATAAAATACATATAGTGTTATTATTCCTATTATGATGATGATCATTATTATTATTAATATGACTTTTCTTAACGATATGCATGGTTACAAGTTCTGGTTTAGCGATTTCATTTGGAAAAAAAATGGGCGGAAGCAAAGACGTATTGGTGTATGTGAGCTTTTGGAATCATCAAAATGATAAGAAATTGGCTCAGTCTTGGTAGGAGTCACATGCACTGTACACAGAAATGTGTCAATGAATACAATGGGAATACACAAGCATGTTGAATGGAATAGGGTCCACAACCTCAATTTACCCGTTACTTGTCGAATATGAGGCATTTCAAGAGCCTTTTTTTTCAGGGGAAAGTTTCCTATAATACTCTTCGACACTAACATGAAGATAGTGGTAAAAAACAAATTAGTTTACATCCTTTTTTAAAAGAATTAAACTTTCTCTTTAACCAATTAAGGCCGGTATCATTTCAAGCTCTGCTTACGATATCGGTCTTCTGCATTCTCCCCCTTTTCTTTCTTTTTATTGATTATTTATATTTATTTATTTATATGAATTACTACTTGTATTACTTATCATTATATTGCTAAAATGTATTCATTGTTATGTTTGTTATTGTTTATGGAAAATGCAGAAATAAAAAACTTGAAACTGAAAACTGAAAAAAAACTAAATTAAGACCGCATGAAGTTTTAAGAAATCTTACCTTGATCACACAAGGAACCAGTGTACCCAGTTGCAGATGAACAGTCGCATGTACCCATAGAACAAGGTCCTCCTCCGTTCAAGCAATCCGAGTCCATAGAACAAGCAACTAGAACGATACGTTTATAATTGTGAAAGCTTATTTGAGAATCTGTATTCAAGTTCTTTTAAAGACAATGAGGACGACGATAAAGAACATGAACACGATGACTTTTAAATTCTATATAATAAACGAATTGGCTTCAGACATAAACGCTAACAAACACAAGTATCACTTATGCTTTAAGATAAAGTAACTCATGCCAATTAAAAACATCCACATACCGTCGGGACTTTCAAGGCCTTTGATACTATTAGTCATAATGTTATATTGCATTAGGTATCCCATTATGGCATTCGAGGGAAGATCTTGAGTGGTTCAGAAATGATCTCACTGACAGAAAACATTCTTGTTTAATGATGAATGGTCAATATTCTTACCAACGATCAATAATTTAAGGTTTTCCTGAAAGTTCCCTGTTAGGTGCTTTGTTAAATATATTCTATTATATATAAATGACTTCCAAAATTCATCTGAAATACTGTCGATTATCTTTTTGCAGACGACTCTACCATTTTGACATTTAATTTTGAATAATGGAATGATGCTGGATTTCTCTCTTATAATAGCCAATTAATTTTAAAAGAATAAACTCTTACGAACACCATATATATACAACTTAGGGATATTCATGAATCGATTTTCTATAAATGAATTGCCCACTATTGTTTTTACACTTATGCTATCCATTTATAACACACACACGCCAAAGTAAACTTCTTTAAATTCAAATTCAAATTCAAATTCAATGTTATTTCACATCTCTTTAAAAACACATCAAAAGATATACCAACAAATCAGTATAAATTAACACAATATAAATATAAAAACATTCATTGACATGGTACTGTGAAAGAAGGATGAACGATGGTGGATGCGAGGGATCAACAAAGGCCATTGGCCTGTCGAGGTTGATCCCCTATATTACCACCCTTCAAGAGAAATACATTATACAAAATCAAGAAATCAAAAAAAAATCAAACAAACAGATAATATAACATAACATAATCACATTACAAATGCAACATAACTATTTACATAAAATCACATAAAATGCAATTAGATCCTAGAAACTACTTCCAGAATACAAGAACAGTGGATATTTCTTTGAATACATTTGGCAACTCATTCCAAAGCTGTGGGCCTTTAAAACCTACTGTGGTTCTTGAAAAGTTAAAATTATAAAAAGGTACATACATTTTATTGGAATTTCTTGTTTTATACTTATTGATGTTGCTATTATATTCAAAATAGTCATGAAAGTTATTGGGTAATAGTTGTTTAGAATAAGAAAACATAAACGATGCTAGTTGTAATTTATTTATATCAAAAATATTCAATATTTTTAACTTTTTAAATATTTGTTGGGTATGTGCTAAATAGTTTGATTTGGTAACTGCTCGTATTGCACGTTTCTGTACGAAAAACAATTGTTGTGATGAAATAGATGAGCAACCGCACCATACAATATTAGAATACATAAGTTGTGATAGAATCATACAGTTATACAAAAAAAAATCTTCAGTGGTAAAATGTGTTTTAAAATACTAAAGACTCCAATGCGGATTTAGATATTTTTAAAGCAATGTAATAAACATGTTCCTTCCAGTTCAAGTTTTCGTCAATGATTACGCCAAGAAATTTAGTACTGGTTTCTCTCTTTATACTTAGATCATTAAGTTCAATATTTATTTCATTATCTTGTATTCTACAATTCCTACTCTTAAAGATAATATAACATGTTTTATTGCGATTAATGTAGAGTTTATTGGCTGTAAACCAAGTTTGTATGTTTTTTTAATTTCTGAATTCAATAGATTATTTAATGCAACTGGGTCTTTACCTGATAAAAATAAACTTGTGTCATCTTCAAATAAAATCACAGATAAAATATTGCTAAGATATTGCAGATCATTAATATAAAGTATAAATAAAAGGCTGCCGAGATTAGATCTCTGAGTCACACCTTCTGAAATACTTTGTATTAATGAAACAGTGTAATGTACTGTAACAGAAATGGATTTTAATTTTAAGGTGTGTTTTTGATTTCGTGATCATGCACTTCGTGTATTAAAGTCAGAGCATCATGGATCAAAAGAAGTTTAAAGATGTCTCTAAAAGGTGGCACCAAATTGATAATAAATCCTTGCCATTGCAAGTACTGCCATCGCCGTCTAGTACATATCCAGAGGTACATGAACAGACGTAAGAGCCGACTGAGTGCACACATATCCCATTTGTGGGATCACAGGGCGGTGAATCGGTGCATTCGTCCACATCTAGGAAAAGTAAACAATTTGTTTACCATTATCAGTCACAACTTTTCTAAAAATCTAGAAGAATCAGTTTTCTTCTTTGATTGGCAACAATTATTTAAAGTTCCACTCGCTCAAGGAGTTTGAAAGCGAAAATGGATGTGTAATTATGGTGTGTAAATGAAAACAACAAACAATCAACATCAAATTTAATAATTTCTACACGGAAAAATTGATTTGAAAAAATGTCACCATCCATTGCTAATTTAAAAAGTTAAATGTCTTTTAAACAAATGTAGTCAAAACGATATTTCATTTTGACGAATGGATCATGGCGTATTTTTGCGATTAAAGGAGGCATGTCAATGTTTCACATTTTGCGTGTATTCTCTAAGGGACATGACTTTTTTCTCAAAACTGGATTCTACATTCCCGTCTTTTGCGAGCAATATCTCCGTCATTTTAGCTTTGTTTCCGCTGAGCATCAAGTATGTTGTAGCTGAGACAATAAGCTATCACAAATGTGCCTTTTATTTTTTCGATCAGATGCCGGGATCATGCTCATATTTCACTTGCAATGTGGGATTTGAGAATTCTATTTTCCGTTCACGTGTAATCGCTATTGGAAATGTTTTGGTATATCGGTAACGCACTTGACTTCCTACCTCGAGATCCCTGGTTCGAGTCCGGGCGTCTCCAACCATTTTTTTCTTCACTTTTTTTTCATTTATGACTTTTTACTGATCATAAGAGTTGAAGAAAAACCACCTAATTGTCCTCATGACGAATTAAATTTCTAGTTCTTATTATTTTCTTTATTCTTCTTTTTCTTTTCTTAAGTTTTTATCCTTTTAATTCTCTTCTTCCTTCTTTCCTCATACTTTCCTTGGTTATATAATTATTTTTAATATCTCCTTTCATCTTCCTTAATTGTCTAAATAGTTATGCTTCTTGCATGTTCTTATGACTAAATTAGACTTTTTTTTCAATGTTGAAAAGTAAACACAGAAGATGGAGAAGAAGAAAAAAAAATACCCCAATGGGGCCACCCCTGGAACTACATAGAACAACTTATGATTTATGTTTGTCAGATTGTTCTGCTTCTATTGAAAGGGTGGACTTCCCTTTAAGTCCTATCCAAGAGACTTGGTAATGAGGATTTGAAAAGATACTCTCTGTTGGACTCAAGATATGCAGCAACAACAATGATGGCAGAAAAAAAGCAAATGCATTACTTATATTTGCATCAAAGAATAGCATGCCTACTAAGTGTATAACAAGTCCTGTCCATAACATCCTATACGATGTTGTACGTGAATTTGTTTGGACAACTTATGATATGAAACGAGCCTTTGTAGCATTTTGATTTGTTTTTATATGTATACAAATGGGACTAAAGTTTGGAATTTGCCTCATTTACCAATGTGTGGTAGGATTTTTTTTAAAGTTTCAGGTTTTGAAGTAAATGGCTTTTATCAAATTTGACCTTGGGTTACCTTTGATGTGTATACTGCGTCTAATTTATGGACTGAAGTGAGTGTGAATTGTTTTATTTTTCAGAAATGCACAAGAAATTCCCCAAGAAATTCCCCGAAGAAGTACAGAATATTTGTGTGTTAAGATAAATAAAGCTTGAAAATTACATTTCAGTAGCTTTGTGTAGTGTCTGTAACACCTACCACCCCTTGTTGTGTTGCTGTTCATAAAATGATAACCAAGATAGTTTCCTCGAGAATATTGAAGGGTATTAATCCTAGGGTATGGATGAACAATTTGAGGTTGATGAAACTGCTCTATTGCATACTTCATTTTTGGACCTAAGTGCAAATGGTTTTGCACCCTGATTGTGGCTATACCGTATCATAACTAAGTTAAATGATTTGCCTGAAATGCAAGACAATGAATTGACGGGCCCCCGCACCTGATCACAATATGCACATTTTAGTTAAAATAAAAACAGATCCCAATAAACAGAATTCCCCCAAACGACACCGGCTCAGCAACGCAATAAACAGTTCGTGCAGACCGAACCCCAACCACTGTCACCCCTCAGTAAATAATACACCGCCACCAGGCCCCAAAGGAAAGAGTTTTGATTAGGTGAGTAGAACGGCAAATACTCGAAAATTATTGATCTCGTGAGAGAAAAGGCTGTTTTCACTTCATAAATGAATGTAAACATGTATGCCTATGTCAAAGCATGCTGTCATTTACTAAGATAGAATTTGCATAGTAATATTAACTGTATGTATATGATTCTTAAAAGGGCCCTTCGCATCTGATTGGCATTTTGAATTTGCAGAATTCCAATTAACCAAAAATATTTGAATCTGCAACCGTGAAGGAAAAGACCACGTGAAAGAAGAGCCTCTTTTCTCTTCAAGGCGTGCCTTTATATTGTAATAAAGAGTTGCTATCATTTACCAAGTTCAATAATTTGCATAATATGCCTCACCAAAGAATGAATAGACCGACTCACGCACATTATCATAATTTTTATGCACACCCTAAATGCTCCTAAATGGCGTTTCCGACAACCCAACAGAACATTATAAACATCAGCCCGACATATTAATAGGCAAGCACACAAACGTACCAGACCCCAACACGTTCGCGTTCTCTCAGTCTAAACACCACACCACCACCTGCCCCCAAGGCGCGGATCGGACCCCCCTCCTTGCATTAAAAAAAGTTCGCTCGAAAACAAATTAGTGTTTGCTTTTCTCGCCCCCCCCCCCCGCCCTCCCCCACTTATTTACCGGCTGGCTAAGTCGCAGCAAAATATTTCTTGAAAAGTTGAAGAAAAAAGGTGCATCTAGCATTGAAGTTATCTAGCATTGAAGTTACCACCTGAGCATCATTTGCTATCATCTGAGCAATGTTAAAAAGGACGTCACACTTGGGAGTCCACATTCTCGTCGTGAAAATCTAAAAGTCCCTATCATTTCTGTTAATGTTTTCTGTTGTAAAGCAATGGTAATTCTTGATATCAAGAAATAGGAATAAATGTTGAAAAGGCTTGTCATAGACACGCATGGTCAGTGGACGTTCACGCTGTTCTCGTTCACTCAATCTACAAAGTCCCTAATATGGTTTGCATAAACAGGCGTTACAACAAATTACTTAGATATCGTGAAAGAGAGCGGATCTTCAACTGAACATCCATTCATCAATCCATCTAATTTATCTAAATTTACATAGACTGCGTTACAAAATAAAGAAATATTCGATATACTGTATAATCATCTCTTGAAGGAAATTATTATTCTCAGTTCAGGCATGCATGCTTAGGATTTTAATGCAAATCTTGCTACCATTTTGTAATAACAAGTTATATAATTTGCATCCCATGCGTCACGAAATGATGAACAAACCATGGAACATTACCACAAGTTCGACATAACAACAGGGAATTTATTGAAACCGAACACCAAGCATTTTAGCCCACTCAATACAAATCACCGCCTGGCACCGTTGACATAGTTTTGACTGGGTAAGCGATTGGTCGTTAAAAAAGAACCTCATTCATACACGTTTTAACCCCTTTTTTCCACAAGTGGAAGAGCTTAGAAAAAGAAATGGAACCAACAACCGTTGGCATGACAATCGTATTACAATATTTGTTGTTGTTGTTGACAGAAACACTAATGAACAACAACTGCCAAAAACAGGCGCGGATTTAGGATTTCTTAGGGGAGGGTGCCCAAATTTGAAATCAATTTGAAATTTAGTGTGCTAAAATTTGAAAATCGTGCCGGCCAATATTTCGCTCAGTGCAGGGGGAGGGGGTTAGTGAGCACTAATTTTTTTGGGGGGCCCTCAAAAATTTGAAAAAAAAAGCAACCCCCCCCCCCCCCCCCACCTCCCCCCCCCCCCGCCCCCACCTTTGAACGTCAGGGGGGGGGGCTATCTAAAAATTAAAAAAAGGTAATATTAACGTGTTTTTACATGTTTTTTCCCAGGGCAGAAGCCCTTAGAAGCTCAGGGGTTTTGGGCAACAAATAACGGTCAGATGAGCATATTTTTATACCTTATTTGTGACACTGGCTGGACACAACTTGTTGTTGGGTCCAGGGGGCAGAGCCCCTAGAAGCTCAGAGGTTTTATACATTAAATTGTCGTCAGATGAGCATATTTTGATATCTTATTTGTTACACTGGCAGGACACAATTTGTTGTTGTGTCCAGGGGGCGGAGCCCCTGGAAGCTCATGGGTTTTAGGAATTTTATAACGGTCAGACAAGCATGCAGGGGCCGCCTTAGGGCCCCTGGTGGGGTCGAGGGGGTGGAGCCCCTGAAACTTAGGGGTTTTATGCATTTAATTACGGTCAGATGAACATGTTTTGATACCTCATTTGTGACACTGGCAGGAAACTAATTGGCGTGAGGTTTCCCTCATGAACTTAAAGGGCCCATGACATCGGAATACAAGTGTATTCTTGTTAGTGTGCAGTCCTGCATACATCTCATATTTTGGTATGTAAACTTCTGAATTTGTTTCATAGATTTTGAAATATGTTTTTGAAATATTTGTTTTCAAACTTGCTATTAAAGCTCCACCCCAGAAACCTCCAGATGTCATTCCCCTTGTGACATCAACTGTCAGTCATCAATGAGCTAACTTGAGAAAGTGGCATGTAACTTTGCCAAATTTGACCACCATTTGACGAATTCAGAAGTTTACACATTAAAATATGAGATGTATGCAGGACTGCACACCAACAGGAATGCACTTGTATTTCGATGGCATGGGCCCTTTAATCTGAGATGACGCGCAAAACAATTTCGTTATGCCAAAAACTTGCACATGATTACTTTTTAACTGATTTTCATTAAAGTAAGTGCTCGAATAATCTGAAAACGAATAGTGGTAGGTCTCCTTGTAATCACAAACGAAATCATGAAATTGGGGTAGCTGGAAATTCAGGTTCTGCATAAGCCGTATATGACATCTTGACTTGAGGAATGTCGTAGCCAAAACGAGAGCATTGCTATTTTTTTTTTTTTTTTAAAGAATAGCGCCATCTTGTGTTTAAGCAACAGAGGCAAACTAACTTTGCGACAGCATAGAGTGTTATAGCGATTAACCCTGGGGAGACTTTTTCTACCTTTTCGTTTTTGTCCGGCACTGTAGCTTGGTTCACACTTTTATAATATACGAATATATAATGATTCATAAAGCAAAGTTTGTAAGTCAGTTCGTCGCTGGGACTGAACTAATAAACGCCATTGAACTAAATTAAAATTATGACTTTTCATTGGTATATAGTAATTGAATGGATATGAGAAGCTTGAGTGGAATCTGACTCTGATACGAAAACAGCGGCCCGGGCCAGTTTCCATGTAGCACCAAACACCATTTAGATTCATGTATTCAAGTCTTCTACAAAAATGACATAGTGATGTCATCCGAGACGCAATACTAATATTGACTGGTACCCTTTACAGCTCATGTCATGTATGTTATTAACAATTATATGGGATGAGCAGACACAAATGCAGAACTGATTTTCGTTGTGTGTAATTGTACACCTCCCTCTGTTCTTAATGCAGGTTCGGGTTTAGGGTCACACCATATATGCACATTAATACACTACACTTCTCGCAAAGATTAGGGTGTAAACCCGGTGTTTAGTGTGCCTGAATACAAAACTAGTAATCTTTCTTCAGATTTTCGCGGAAGACTGCATATCCCTTCAAAGATTAACAATTATTATGTGATTCGTGGATTAAAAAAAAAAACACCATAGTCTAGATATTGTAAAGGAACACCGTGTTTTGGAAAACAACAACGCGGTGTTTGGACAATAGTTCACAAATACTTGTTATTGGTTAAAATATCATTGAACAGCGAAGTATAGTAAATATTCACCTACTGTAACATTTATTTTACTCAAAGGTATATTCTAAACTAGTTAGCAAGCATTTTCAATTTCCGAAGTATAGAATGACAGGTTTGTTTTGCATGTTTTTTGACATTACGGAAGTTTAATTCACTTTTCATAAGTTGTCATGCAGTTATACATGTACGTGTAGATTGCTGATAAGTTGTAGTTTGCAGTTAATTTTCAACGAAATTTGTCATGAAAATTAAGGGGTCGGAATTTTGTTAATAAAAAATATATGTGCTTATATTATGGAACAGCGCCATCGTGTGCTATAAGCCAAAGCGGCAAACAAACTTTGTGACAGCATAGAGTGTTTATTGCAAGAGGACCCGGGGGAGACTTACAAAGTTTCTACCTTCTCATTTTTGTTCGACACTCTAGCTTGATTCACACTTTTTGTAATTTGCTATTATTAATGGGAATCAACTTATAAAGGCCATTCAATATATTTAACATTGTGACTTTTCATTGGTAATCGAATGGAGATGCTAAGTCTGAGTTGAATTTTACACTGATACGAAAGCATGAGAGCCCGGGTCAGTTTTAATGTAGATTAACACCTACACACCATTTTCATTTTTGTATGCAGGTCTTCTACAAAAATGAAATGGTACTTCAGTGCGAAACACAATCCTGCTAATGACTCATACTAAAATTGTAGATTATTATAAGGAAAATGTTATTGCTGCTAAATTCAAAATCAACAATATGTGATTATTTATTTGTTCAAATGCTATTTTGGTAAGCACACACACATGCACATCCGATATATGAATACAGGATATCTCACTGATCACAAATTCATACTCCAACCCCATCTTCCTTGTTACATTGTAGTTTTAATAGAGCAGTCGCAGTCGACTAGTTTATGCGCTTGACTTGAAATGCAAAGGCCAAGGGTTCGATCCCTGACACGGCACTGTCTTTTGGCAAGGCATTGATCTATATTTGTCACATCAAACCCAGGAGAGACATTGGAAACCGGTAGGAGGACAAAATACTTTTTCTTAGTGATTGACACATGCCCTCATGGTGATCATGCATAGTGTATGAATATTCACTACGGAGTAGAGATGGTGAATGGTAAATGAATCCGATGACCAGGGTAATAATATCTGTACATCGCCTAAAGACGGTATTTCGTATTAAGCGCTATACAAATACATATTATTAGTATTACTATTATGATGATGATTATTATTAGTATTATTATAGTTATCAAATGGGTCGGAATATTTTTTTGTTGTTGTAATATATATATTTTTTTTTTGTGTAATATATTTTTTTTTTAAACCTTTTTTGCCTTTATTCAGATTTTCATGATTATACAAAATGATGAATAGGAACACAATTGTTCTTACAGTATAAACATACATGTAGTACATTGTCTCATACATTATAAACACAGACATATTTTTAAAATATTTTCCATAAGTATCCAAACTAATATAGTACACATTCAATCACAAGTGTACAAAATGTGCTACAATTCCTTTAAAAAGGGAAAAGGTGACGGTAATACTTCATATTAATATTTTTGGATACAACATTATGAAAAGGAACAATTCTTACAACATATCTTCTATGCAAATTAATTAGCTCAATATAAATTAAGCAATCTGAACCAAAATTTCCTTATATAAACAAAAAGTATTAAGTGAAGGTGCTGCTTCATAACCCATGGTAACAAAATTGTTATATTTACAAAATAATGATATGGTGCATTTTTTTATAATAAATATATGTGCTGATATTATGGAACAGCGCCATCGTGTGATAGAAGCCAAAGCGGCAACAAATTTTGTGACAGCATAGAGTGTTTATTGCAAGACGACCCGGGGGAGACTTACAATTTTTCTACCTTCTCATTTTTGTTCGACACTCTAGCTTGATTCACACTTTTTGTAATTTGCTATTATTAATGGGAAAGGCCATTCAATATATTTAACATCGTGACTTTTCATTGGTAATCGAATGGAGATGCTAAGCCCGAGTTGAATTTTACACTGATACGAAAGCATGAGAGCCCGGGTCAGTTTTAATGTACATTAACACCTACACACCATTTTCATTTTTATATGCAGTTCTTCTACAAAGATGAAATGGTACTGCAGTGCGAAACACAATCCTGCTAATGACTAGTACTAGAACAGTAGATTATTATAAGGAAAATGTCATTGTTGCAGGTTTTAATATTAACAATATGTGAATTTGTGTTCTCTTCAAATGCCTTTCTGGTACGCGCACACACACATTCATAATATTGTGTACCTCTAATACAGTGAAACATAATATCTTACTGACCTCAATTCATATCCCCCATCGTCCTTGTTACATTGTGGTTTTAGTAGAGGCGACAGAAACGATTGGTTTAAGCGCTTATATTAAAATGCAAAAGTCGTGGGTTCGATCCCTGACACGGCACTGTCTTTTAGCAAGGCATTAATCTACTTTTGCCACTCCGTTCCCAATGGAGACATGGGTACCCGGTAGGATTGCGAAAGCATTTTGATTAGTGATTGCCACATGCCCTCATGGCCACAGTGTAGGAATATTCACCAGGGAGTGGAGACGGTTCTTCTTGTGCGTGAATGAAGCGCTTAGAGACGGTATTTCGTATGAAGCGATATATAAAATACATATAGTGTTATTATTCCTATTATGATGATGATCATTATTATTATTAATATGACTTTTCTTAACGATATGCATGGTTACAAGTTCTGGTTTAGCAATTTCATTTGGAAAAAAATGGGCGGAAGCAAAGACGTATTGGTGTATGTGAGCTTTTGGAATCATCAAAATGATAAGAAATTGGCTCAGTCTTGGTAGGAGTCACATGCACTGTACACAGAAATGTGTCAATGAATACAATGGAAATACACAAGCATGTTGAATGGAATAGGGTCCACAACCTCAATTTACCCGTTACTTGTCGAATATGAGGCATTTCAAGAGCCTTTTTTTTCAGGTGAAAGTTTCCTATAATACTCTTCGACATTAACATGAAGATAGTGGTAAAAAACAAATTAGTTTACATCCTTTTTTAAAAGAATTAAACTTTCTCTTTAACCAATTAAGGCCGGTATCATTTCAAGCTCTGCTTACGATATCGGTCTTCTGCATTCTCCCCCTTTGCTTTCTTTTCAAATACGATTAATTGTACTATTGATTATTTATATTTATTTATTTATATGAATTACTACTTGTATTACTTATCATTATATTGCTAAAATGTATTCATTGTTATTTTTGTTATTGTTTATGGAAAATGCAGAAATAAAAAACTTGAAACTGAAAACTGAAAAAAAAAACTAAATTAAGACCGCATGAAGTTTTAAGAAATCTTACCTTGATCACACAAGGAACCAGTGTACCCAGTTGCAGATGAACAGTCGCATGTACCCATAGAACAAGGTCCTCCTCCGTTCAAGCAATCCGCGTCCGAGGAACAAGTACCTATAACGATTCATTTATAATTGTGAAAGCTTATTTGAGAATCTGTATTCAAGTTATTTTAAAGACAATGAGGACGACGATAAAGAACATGAACACGATGACTTCAACATTCTATCTAATAAACGAATTGGCTTCAGACATAAACGCTAACAAACACAATGCTTTATAAAGATAAAGTAGCTCATGCCAATTATAACATTTCACATACCGTCGGGATTTTCAAGGCCTTCGATACTATTAGCCATAATATTTTGTTGCATAACAATATCCCATTATAGCATTCGAGGGAAGATCTTGAGTGGTTCAGAAATGATCTCACAGACAGAAAACATTATTTTTTAATTATAAATGGTCAAGATTCTTACCAACGATCAATATTTTAAGGTTTTCCTGAAAGTTCCCTGTTAGGTGCTTTGTTAAATATATTCTATTATATATGAATGACTTCCAAAATTCATCTGAAATACTGTCGATTATCTTTTTGCAGACGACTCTACCATTTTGACATTTAATTTTGAATAATGGAATGATGCTGGATTTCTCTCTTATAATAGCCAATTAATTTTAAAAGAATAAACTCTTACGAACACCATATATATATATATATATATATATATATATAAAATATTCATGAATCGATTTTCTATAAATGAATTGCCCACTATTGTTTTTACACTTATGCTATCCATTTATAACACACACACGCCAAAGTTAACTTCTTTAAATTCAAATTCAAATTCAATTTTATTTCACATCTTTTAAAAACACATCCAAAGATATAGAAACAAATCAGTATAAATTAAAACAATATAAATATTAAAAAAATTCATTGACATGGTACTGTGAAAGAAGGATGAAGTGTGGTGGATGCGAGGGATCAACAAAGGCTATTGGCCTGTCAAGGTTGATCCCCTATATTATCACCCTTCAAGAGAAATACATTATTCAAAATCAAAAAAATCAAAAAAAAAATCAAGCAAACAGATAATATTACATAGCATAATCACATTACAAATACAACATAACTATTTACATAAAATCACATGAAAGGCAATTAGATCCAAAAAACTACTCACAATTAAGAAGATAACATTTATATTTGTTCCTGAATGCAATAACAGTGCATATTTCTTTGAATACATTTGACAACTCATTCCAAAGCTGTGGGCCTTTAACACCTACTGTGGTTCTTGAAAAGTTAAAATTATAAAAAGGTACATAAATTTTATTGGAGTTTCTTGTTTTATACTTATTGATGTTGCTATTATATTCAAAATAGTCATGAAAGTTATTGGGTAATAGTTGTTTAGAACAAGAAATCATAAACGATGCTAGTTGTAATTTATTTAATATTCAATATTTTTAACTTTTTAAATATTTGTTGGGTATGTGCTTAATAGTTTGATTTGGTAATTGCTCGTATTGCACGTTTCTGTACGAAAAACAATTGTTGTGATGAGTTAGATGAGCAACCGCCCCATACAATAATAGAATACATAAGTTGTGATAGAATCATACAGTTATACAATTTTTTTTAAATCTTCAGTGGTAAAATGTGTTTTAAAATATTAAACACTCCAATGGATTTAGATATTTTTAAAGCAATGTCATAAACATGTTCCTTCCAGTTCAAGTTTTGGTCAATGATTACGCCAAGAAATGTAGTACTGGTTTCTCTCTTTATACTTAGATCATTAAGTTCAATATTTATTTCATTATCTTGTATTCTACAATTCCTACTCTTAAATATAATATAGCATGTTTTATCGCGATTAATGTAGAGTTTATTGGCTGTAAACCAAGTTTGTATGTTTTTCATTTCTGAATTCAATAGATTATTTAATGCAACTGGGTCTTTACCTGATAAAATCACTGATAAAATATTGGTAACATATTGCACATCATTAATATAAAGTAAAAATAAAAGGCTGCCGAGATTAGATCTCTGAGGTACACCTACTGAAATACTTTGTATTCGGAATTAAAATTATCAACGCTTACATATTGCTTCCTATTGCACAAATAACTTTCAAACCACTGTATTGCATTTCCCCTTATTCCATAATATTTCAGTTTGTTTATTAAAATGTAATGGTCAATACAGTCAAACGCCTTTGACAAGTCTAAAAAGAGAGCTATCACTATGTATTTCTTTTCAAAGGCTTTGGCAATTTTATTTCCCACAATATTTGCAAAGAAAACTGTCAGTTGTTCATGTTCAATGTATAGGAATGAACCCCAAACTGAAACCTCTGAATCTATTTTATTTTTTGTAAATAAACGAAAACTACAAGTTTTCATGATTATGCATTACAGGCACAAGCAACAATGTAATGCTTCTAGTGTGCTAATAATCTTTAACAACCTATTTTCCATTGTTTGCAACTATGTTTATGCCTTTTCTCCAAAGGAAAATTGTATTCCCCTGCGGCGAGTTGATGTGCCTTATTCGCCACGTCTCATTGATTCTTGTTAGATCGGGTAGGAATAATAGCTTGCCTGATGTATAGTGTGTGTTCTGACTGCTGGGTACTGACTTGTCGCGATAGAGAGAGTTCCGTTTGCCATGTTCGTCGTGTGCTCCAGGGCGCTCGGAGTGAGGGGTTTTAGTGCATTTCATTAATGGTTTATTTGAAATAACGAACGACTGACATCTCGATCCCGTCAGTTTAGCGCGACTACATTATTGATATTTGTCTGATGTTGATGTTTTTGTATTTGTTGCCAAAGCCTATAGGTAATGTAGGTTTTTACAGGCAATACACATTTACTTAAAGGTAACACAAAGTTCTGGTATGGGGTCATGCATTTGGATCAAATATATTGGAAGCATATACGATCCTACAATATTCAGTGGTCGTTGCCGCGGTTGAAATCGAGTCTAAAGTTATGAAATTGTAAATAATAAATGTTGTATAGCTCTCTCTCTCTCTCAAGGTCAAGATATTAATTATGCCATAAAACAATGTTTCTTGACTAAAATTAACCGATTAGCTATTCCTGTTAGGAAATTATATATCACAACTACATATTCTGAGATTGTCATGGTCGCACCTACCATCGTATGGCCGTAAGCGCTATTTGAAATTTATCAAAATTATATTCAATTTTTCTGAAAAGCAGAAGGGTTTTAAGGGCTGAATTATCTAGTGCTTATAATGCATTTATAGGGGCATCCAAATATATCCAAATTGTAAAGAATCACTGTCCAGCAATTTTTCAGAATTTCCCAAAACTTTGTTTTATCTTTAAATTGTGTAACTCTGTTACATTTTTATAAAGGAATTGATTCTAACATTGCCCTCTTTTTTATACGAACTCTATTTGTATAAATTGCTCGTTCCCTCTATTTCCAATGAAAACATTACAATTAACTACCCTCGGGGCCTATAAATCAGAAGCATAGCTTTCACCATAGGCCCCTTTTTTAACTCTTCTTCTTTTTGTTCAGTCTTTCAATGTATTGCTTTTGAACAAATCGAATTGAGGTATCCACTTTCTGTTTTGTGTCTGTTAACATTAATATGACCATTGACTTTGTGAAATCATTGCAAAATAGGTAATATATGTGAAATACGAAACAATAAACTAAAAATTAAGGTTAAAGGGATAGTTCAGTTCTTGTTTCAGAGTGCAAATGCCTTCAAAGTGCATGGTCATTGCTCTTATCCATATTTATGACATTTGTATTGCCTTTTTAGGACCTAGAATTGATGTGAAGGTAATTGTCGACCCCAGAATGTGTGAAATTTAGTCAATATGATCATATCAATTTAGCTCCACTTAAAAAAGATACTGTGACCGTTCATTAACTAATTATTAATAATAACAATACACGGGCCGGCTGGTTACGTATTATACAAAACACGAAAAAGCCAACAAAAAGCCAGCATCGGCATTGGCTGGATTAAAACGGCTGGATCATGTTATCTAATATTCGTGGGGCACCACAAATATTAGAAATCGTATCATTTATGGATATTTCAGCCCTCTCTTTGATGAAATAAAGAGGATTTTATTTGACACTCAGTTTTTCATTATCTCACAAAAAGTATTTTGTGTAGTGCCTTTTGCAACAAAAGTCAACTATCCCTTTAGTTTGCTGACAGCTTTAAACATTATTAAAAAACATTTAGATTTATATTAATACATATATAATATATATATGTATATATACAGTAAACATCTTATTTATTCAAACCCATTGTAAATTGAATGTGTTGTTTTGTGTGTGTGTTTTTCGTTACGCAAGAATGAAAGGTGAAATTGTTAAATTAGGGCCGTTGTTGAAAATGTTTAGATGTAAGCTTTGGTGTGTTACATTCTCAAAAAAACATAAATTGGGACAATTCCATTTCACATACTTGAACAATTAAAAACTTGGTAAGTGTATGAATCATATCTTTGTTTATTCTATACATATATATACACTGTTGGTCATAATGGTGGAATATTTATTTTTACCCCAGTTTAGGGAAGGATTTAAAAAAATTATTTATTTCTAATAGATCTAGATAATGGCACACATTCTCAGATTTTATTGAATATTAATTTGCGAGTGTTTGTTTTGCGTGATTGCTAAAGCATGTGTGTGCTACTAGGCTAATCAGCTAAGGGACCTGCGTCCTTAAGTCATAATTGACAGTAATGAGGATTAATGCCTCACAAAAGGGCACTAATATATAGCTGATCGACACGATTTTTATCCTGGGCCCTCACAGTAACGAGGCCATTGCTTAGCCCCTGAATCATGACTGTACGCAGTGTTTGCTAGGGTACGCGGCCCCTCCCACAAATCCCCCAAAACGAAGAAAATGCAATAAATTGTCAAAAATTCATTGCATTTTCCCCCGGCCCCCAACAGGAAAAATTCCTCTGAAGGGCCATGCATTATGGTTCAAGGCATGGCCACACAGAGGAATTTTTCCTGTTGGGGGCCGGGGGAAAATGCAATGAATTTTTGACAATTTATTGCATTTTCTTCGTTTTGGGGGATTTGTGGGGGCGGCCGCGTACCCTAGCAAACACTGCGTACAGTCATGATTCAGGGGCTAAGCAATGGCCTCGTTACTGTGAGGCCCCAGGATAAAAATCGTGTCGATCAGCTATATTAGTGCCCTTTTGTGAGGCATTAATCCTCATTACTGTCAATTATGATTTAGGACGTAGGTTCCCTAGCTGATTAGCATATAGTAGCACACATATGATTTAGCAGTCACGCAAAACAAACACTCGCAAATTAATATTCAATAAAATCTGAGAATGTGTGCCATTATCTAGATCTATTAGAAATAATTTTTTTTTTTAAATCCTTCCCTAAACTGGGGTAAAAATAATTATTCCACCATTATGACCAACAGTGTATATACATAATATATAAACGTGAAAAATTGAACCCTTTTAACCGCCCACAATCTGTTCGTTTGTGCTAAGCTGATATCGCGATCTCAATCCCCTACCACATGCACGCCGACGATGGCGTGATCCATGAATCCGCACGCCCAGCCCAGCCCTGCAGTAAATAGAGGAAAGGGTTGGTGATCTTACCTGATACTCGGAC
The DNA here is from genome assembly GCA_035222895.1 of Strongylocentrotus droebachiensis. Classification (NCBI taxonomy): domain Eukaryota; kingdom Metazoa; phylum Echinodermata; class Echinoidea; order Camarodonta; family Strongylocentrotidae; genus Strongylocentrotus; species Strongylocentrotus droebachiensis. Next base: position 656,173 of record JAVYIG010000070.1, read on the forward strand.
TGTTTGAACACCAATTACTATCACAGCTATTGCTGCAACTAGCTTTAGTGTGGGCCCCATGCTTGAGGACGTCTTTCCTCCACCAGAGGCAATTCCAAAGATCCTACGTGAACAGAAAATGATGTAAGCGATGTAATTTACGAGGTGTCATAGTTGTATGGGGTGAAGAGAAACTGGCATATTTGATGTACATTATCTAAAATGAACTGATTTTTCAAAGTTTCCCACATTTTATTCATCATCAGATTTGAGGAACTGTAATCATTTTATATCAAACTTAAGATTAGGCATCAGCATTAAAGTTGACACCAGTTTATTAGTTGTAAAGAGTGTGAGAGAGTTGCATGATACACCAGGTCAAAGGCAGACAAAAGGGCAAGCATTCATAAGAAGACAGCACGTCTGTTATCAATGGCAAAAAGTTTGTCATTATGCATACGAATAAGTGCAGTCTTAGTCAATATGTGCGACTCATGTGCAGACTGCATAGAATCAAGCAAATCAATGTGGGTGACAAATGTGGAAAATGTCTTCTATAACCAGTCAAGTTTGCACGTGATAGCAACATCAAGATGTGGAAGGACATTTCAAAATCTTAGATGTTGTAAAGACAATTTTACACACAGGATCAAACTGAGCGAAGATAGAGTCCGGTTTCTACGTATTTAAGGATCGTGATACATTATGTTAAGTTAGAACATTGCTCTCTATATCGTTTCTAATCTTATTGAACAAAATCGTCTGTAAGATCAGAAGAATCTTTACATAATAAAAACATTACTCCTAACATTAAGTAATTCATTCCCAGGCTTATACAGGTCCCTGATATTACATTACGAAATGCTGTTACGATAACAGTTTTCCTTGGCAGAAGCAATAATGTCACAGACATTCCCCCGAGATTCTGTGTCAGCATGTGATTTGTATTGGTATTGGTATTTATTTTTCATATCATAAAATTAAAAACAATACAAAGAAAATACATGTACATAGTAAAATCAATGGTATAGTGAATGGCTGGAAAACCCATTCAGCTTTGCTAGTATGAAAAAATGTTCTTCCCTGAGGTCCAGGAATTAAGATATTAACAGTTATTATACAACATACAATACAACATAAAATAATATAATTTGTATACATAATGAAACCTAAAACATATTAGAGAAACATTAACACCCCCCCCCCCCCCATCCCAAGCATGTTTCATTACAGATCAGAGCAAAACTGATTTCTTAAATTTAGATTTTTGCAATTTTTTTATGCGGTTGGATAGCTTAATAGTTAACGGTAGGTCATTGTACACACGTGAGCCTTTATGCACAAACCTTTTACGGCGGCATCTACTCTTTGGTTTTGGGAGTTTTATATTTCCTTGTGATCGTAGAAAATATGGATAGTTACAGTTTTTGAAAGACTTCTCTAAATGAGGAGGAGCCAAATTGTTGAGGAATTTATAGACCATTATATTTAAATGCAATTGTCGTCTTGAATGGAGAGATTTCCACCCTAATTTAACACGAATATCGTTATTTGAAACATGGTTGGAGGACTAATTTTAAAAATGATACGGCCCTGTTTGGTAAGTTTTTGAGGCGGGCAGTGTGTGTTTCTTACTTGCCAAATCATAAACAATATCTGCATAATCAAAAAGTGGAAGAATAATTTAAATATATACCATCTTCAGATTAGATTCCGATATAAAATGTCGAAGACGAGCTGAAAAACTTACAACTTTACGTATTTTGTTTTTGTTTTTAAACTTGCTTTCAAGATGCATTCCAAGATATTTCACAGTATTACTTTGAAAAATACGTTTACCACATATATTTACATTTAAGATATTATATTTCGATAACATTGCACCAGTTCCAAATAACATACAAAAGGTTTTGTCAACTTTAAGACTGAGTTTATTACGACAAAGCAAGCTATGTATTTTACGTAAATCGAAATTAATATTTTTCAGCAATATCAACACTTTTATGAGAAAATATAGCACAGTATTATCTGCATATAGATGCAATTTACAAATTTGTACTCGTTTCACCAAATCATATATATAAATAGTAAATAAAATAAGGCCAAGTATGTACCTTGATGAATTCCATAATCTATATCTAACATATTTGATGTATCAGAATCAATACAGGTACACATTTTACGGTTATACAATTAACATTCGAACCAAGGTAATGTGTCCCTCGAAACACCAATGCTGGAAAGTTAATGTGTTGGAGACATCAAGTTCAAATATAAATGAAAACAAAAGAAGCTCGGATAAACAGTTGAAGTCCACTTTATTAATTATATAAGTCAGCCGAAGCTCCAATCGTTACAAACGAAGAGTAATTATTTTAGATATATTTTAAATATAAGCTGCTTCTCTCAGAGGCTGGGCGGCCCTATCGACAGTAAACTAGCAGCACATCCTAAACATGTTAACGGAATGAAATAAACTGACCGCAAAATCCCGCACAAAATTTACAAATTAGCTTGACCGTCCGGGCATAACCGTGCATCCCCGGAGAATTCAGGTAAACTCCGCCAAGACTGTATCTGGGTGCTTGTAGGCCTCTATGAGGCCACCCCTAGACACAATCCCGACGGAACACCTCACTCTCCACCAACTTGTTGAATAGACTCATTGGTTGTACTCATCCAGGGATACACCGCTACCCCGTAACACACTTGTCAAAAGGAGCACCGGGAGGATGACGGTCACCAAGGGCTTTACCCCTCGGCGACCCAACTCCTCCAATAACTCCCACAGAGCAAAACATACCTCATGAGGAGTATGTCTACACAGATCATTGGTCCCCACGTCCAAGATAAGTACATCTGGACATGAGGACCGAATGTAATTGATATAATAGTCCCGTCCGGAACGTCTCCTATCGAAGGATAAACCTCCCTGGCCAAAAAACTCGATCCTCAATTCCCCTGAATCTATAGGAACTCGCAGAGTGCCATGCACTCGTCCTGTGACAAGTCTCACCAAAATATGACCAAACAGTAAATATTTCATGATTACGAAAAAAGTATTTAAAAAAAAACATCTTTAGGAGCGCCCAGCCCCTAAAAAAGAATGCTTATCCAAAACATTTGACCAGATGTATAGTCAAAGAAAGAATTATAATACCAAACATTTTTTGTCCAATAAAAGAAAAAACATTTGAAGAACATTATCTAACCGATTTGGGTAGACCACAAGGATTTGAATGTTTGCCTTTTGTGGCACGCGCCGAACGGCGAAGAGGAGGAGCGTCCCTAGTAATAATTACCCCACTTCTGGCTTGTTGTACGTTAGAAAACTCTAACCTGACCTCATATTCCTCTTCGGAACTACTTGTATCCTCGCTACGAACATGAACATCTGGTTCATCACCAAAGGGTGACATTCTTAATAAAGTACGATGCACCACTCTGGCAGGACCGCCATACATTGGGCGAATCCTATATACATCGTCATGTTCATTAATCCAAACTACAACAAAAGTATCTTTCATATAACTATCCTAAACTTTATGACGACCTGAAAAAGCACATTGCTTAAGGTATACTACAGAACCAACACTTGGTTGAGTACGAGGTACATGTATGCCTCTATCATAACACTTCTTATTATGCTTAGCTACAGTCTTAACATTATTTTCTACTATGCTCTTAGCTCGGGAATAAAACTTAGCTTGAGTCACCACAAAGTGTTGATCCCAATCAAATAAATTCTTACCTAATACAAAATCTAAAGGAATGCGAGCAGGCCTCCCAAAATTGAGTGAATATGGGGTAGCCCGTGTAAAAGTATGAGGGTTGGTGTTATATACAAAAACCAAATGTGGCAACAATTCTGGCCATCTGTGCCTGTCTTGGACACTCAAGGACTTAATTAACCCGAAACGTGTACGGTTAAATCGCTCTGCTTGAGCATTGCCTTGCGGATGATAGGGGGTAGTATGGGACTTCTTTATACCATACAATTTGCATAACTCTGCAATAATTAAAGATTCGAAATTCCTACCTTGATCACTATGAATCCTATTTGGGATACCAAACTTAAACAAACAATGCTCCTGTAATACTTTGGCTACAGTGGTGGCCTTCTGATCTTTACAAGGCACTGCCTGAGTAAACTTAGAATACACATATGTTATAACTAAAACATCCTCAAAACCACCTTTGCCTTTATCACTTTTAAAATAATCTATCGCGACTACTTCCAATGGACTAAATGCCAAAAGATGTCTAAGGGGTGTTCTTATTTTGGGTTGTCTCTCTTTTGTGATGCAACAATGATTACATCGAGTGACGTGTTTAGCTTCATCCCTCGACATTCCCGACCAAAAAACTCTTCGACGTAATAACGCATAAGTTCTCTCTCTTCCTTGATGCCCCCAATCTGAATGGGCTTTTACCAAAACTTCTTCATGCAAACAATCGGGTAATAAGATTTGTGCAATCTTTCCCAAAATAGGATCTGAGATACGTCGAACTAATAAATGGTCTTTTACGTCTATATAGGACCACTGCTTAAGGAGTTGTTTCACTGTTGGTGATTCGGATGCGGATGGAGCGTGGAATTCCCCGGGGTTTCTAACGATACTCCACACGCGCCCAAATACAACCAAGCACAGAGTCCTCCCTCTGCATTAGTCCTAACTGAATGTTATCTAAAGAAGGAAATAAACTAGGACGGTTGGAAGGGGGTGCGAGTGGTTCTACACGGTCATGCTGAACTCTAAAAATAGATGAATGCAAAATTTCTTGTGTAATATCATCATGATTGACAATTGGATACTCTGGATATTGACTAAGGGCATCAGCACACATATTCTTAACACCTGATCTAAACTTAACCTCAAAATTAAAAGGCACCGACTGGGCTACCCAACGCATCTCAGTAGTCCCCAATTTAGCATTCTGTAAATGCGCTAACGGATTGTTATCCGTAATTATTACAAATGGGACTCCCAAAAAGTGATCTCTAAACTTGTCCACTATTGTCCACTTTAATGCTAACAACTCTAATTTAAATAAACTCAAATCTGGGTATATATTTTCTGTGTCTTTCAATTGCCTGCTAGCATATGCAATGGGATGACGCCTTCCATCCTCCCCTACTTGTGATTAGCAAGCCCCCAAGCCTTTCAGGGAAGCATCGACTTCTAAAACAAAACTTTTTTAAAAATCCGGATAACTCAAAACTGGTAACTCAAAAATTAAGTGAATCATTCGCTAGAGCATTCCACTCAAACTTAGGTAGTTTCCCTTCTTCTTTCCTTTTACTAAAGGGGGAATTAACTGAAATAATGGTACAGCTAACTTAGCAAAATTCATTAACAAAACGTCTTTAATATCCAGCTAATCCTAAAAATGAACGTAACTGATCAGCATTTTGAGGGATAGGCCAATTTTGAATTTGGACAATTTTTCTCTCATCCACTCGAATGCCACTAGCATCTACTACATGCCCCAAGTAATGAATCCTATCTTGAAATAGAAAACATTTTTTACCTTTCACTTTCAACCCAAATTCATCTAATTTTGCAAACACTTTGTCCAAACGCGAAATCTGTTCATCAAACAGTGGTGAAAACACCAATATATCATCCAAGTAAATTAAAATCTCAACTAAATGTAGATCTCCTAAACAACTTTCCATTACCCGTTGGAATGTTCCAGGGGCATTTACTAACCCGAATGGCATTCTCGTATATTCAACCAAACCAAAGGGTGTACGAAAAGCAGTTGATAAGTTTTGATATGGAACCCTTGTCCATTAGAATTAGATGATAACCATGAGCTAGATCAAGAGAACTCAAATATTTGGCTCCCGAAAGGGCTTCTAAGGATTCTTCTATTCTTGGAAGAGGGAAGGCGTCCCGCACAGTCTTAGCATTCAATTTACGATAGTCTACACAAAGACGTAAGGAATTATCTTTCTTACGCACTAAAGCAATAGGACTAGCGTATGTACTGACACTATGCTCAATAATACCTTGTTTAAGTAAACGACTAATTAAATCCTTAACCTCTTGGATTACATTAGGATGAATACGTATATAGGGCTGACAAATGGGAATTTCATCTGAAGTATTAATTACATGAAGAATCTTATCACAACAGCCTATATCGAAATCATCTTTAGAGAAAATGTCATTATATTTCTTAATAAAATTTGCAACTTTTTCTTGCTCTTCAATATTCAACGTATCAGGTATTTGCAAACCAGTAGGTAACTCATATTCTTCTCCATTTTGAAACCTGGATACATTATTTTGTGACTTATTACTATTAAGCCTGGGTGGCGACTCATGATCAGGTAACCCAGTGCCATTCAACTGTATAACACAATCCCAGGCTTCATCTGTACTGCTATCAAAAATCGGATAGGTGGTAATGTTCAGGCCATCTTCGTCTTGATCAATATTTATTTCAGGAGTGGATGCTATTTCGTGAAGTTTAGCTATTCTATTGTGAGGGACAATATACACTGATTGTGTACCTGAATTATGAACCAAAAGTCTAACACCTTTTTCTGCACAGTAGTTACACTCAATAAAACCGTACATGTTTCTAAAATCCCACTTTCACTATCTCGAAATATCCGTACACCCTTGTCAAGAAATCGTTGAGGTTTTTCTTACCCTCCTATTGATCTCTACGGTAGCCCTAGAAGGTATTAATATGTCTAGCTTCCCATTCCTAACAGCCGTAGTAAGTGAGGGAGAAGAGGACAGAGTATGATGGAACCCGGAATTAGCAATTCTCAAACTACTAAATACCAAATTCCACGATTCTTCATCAGGAGTGCCTACATGTAAATGGGGAGCTATGTCGTTTAATTCATATAAAATATTACAACCTAGTATAACCGGAAACTTCCTATCTACGGACTTATCTACTCGAAAATTATCCTGCACAACTACCAAATGTGACACAATCTCTTTATCCCAAACTACTAAAGGGATAGTAATGAAACCTAACACTGAAACAGGTTGTTCATTTATCCCACAAAACTTAATAAATTCACCAATTGGCTTTATCTCTCCTACTCGAAGTCCTTAAAATAAGTTTCACTAATTAAAGAAGTTTCAGCACCAGTGTCCAAAATGCACTCACAAGGAGTATTGGCTAACAAAAACAGTAGCCTTGGGACTTTTTGTAATCAATTTACTCAAATATCTACTTCATTTTCTTCAGTAGAAACGCCAAGGAGCTTCTTATTTCCAAATGGTCCTTCCTTTACCTGGCCCCTGGTAGTGGAGGACGACCGTTTCTCTGCCGTGGGTAACCTTCTTCCTCTACTCTTACTGGACATAATCTAGCATAATGACCCAAACTACCACAACGCCAGCAGGGACCCCTATTTACTTGAGATGTGTTTTATTTTGAGGGTGATTAGATGGAGATCGGGGAGTGGAGGAATTGAGACGCAACAATTGCTCTAAACTTTGATGAATTTTTTCCAATGCTGGTAGGAGTTTAGTGGTCAAAGTATTTCCACTTGCACCTTGTGGTGCTTGGCCCTGGTCTTCTAAGAGGGAACCAAAGTGGAGTTCTCTGACCACTCCCCTCCTACCCTTAGGAGTCTCGAATTCACCCAACAACCCCAAAGCCACTTCCCTCATATCTTCGAAGGATTGATCTTCCGAACTCATTTGTATTCTTAACGAAGACTTGGGTGTTTGGTTCCCGCAACAAATTGCCCTATCAATGACTTATCTCGCAAAGCCTTGAGAGATTGTGTGTCTAATTGAATAAGTTCTCGTGAGAACTCGACCAAAGATTCATTATCTTGTTGCACCCTACCGTAAAAAGCCTGTTGTAAAGATTGGACAGTTTCTCGATACCTGAATGGCACCTAACCTCAACCCTGGCAGACCCTTCTAAGTGTGCGAGAATAACAGACGGTTGTTGGCTTTATGGAAAACGTGCTTGTGCACAATAAAATTATACGTCTTCTAGCCATTCCTTCAAAGTTGGATCATCGGGCCGAGCAGTGGCGTACGCAGGATTTTTTCAAGGGGGGGGGGGGGGGGGGGGTTAAAATCGCGCCCAAAATTTCGCAACGACTCAGGAAAATTTGAAAATCGCGCCGGCCAAATGTCGCTCAGTAGGGGGGAGGGGGGGGGGGGGGGGGGTAAGCGGACACTTTTTTTTTTTTTGGGGGGGGGGGGAGTCCAAAAAAATCGCAACGACTCAGCCAGCCGAAAAGTCGCTCAGTGGGGGGGGGGGGGGGGGGGGGGGGGGGGTAAGCGGAAACATTTTTGTTGGGGGGGAGTCCAAAAAAATCGCAACGACTCAGCCAGCCGAAAAGTCGCTCAGGGGGGGGGGGGGGGGGGGGGGGGGGGGGAGTAAGCGGACACTTTTTTTTTTTTGGGGGGGGGAGTCCAAAAAAATCGCAACGACTCAGGCAGCCGAAAAGTCGCTCAGTGGGGGGGGGGGGGGGGGGGGGGGGGGTAAGAGGAAACTTTTTTTTTTTTTTTTCGTCTCAAATTTGAAAATTTGACATTTTGTTCCTTTGGGGGGGGGGGTAAGGTCACATTTTTTAGGTCAGCCATTGGCATAATTTTTTTTTAATTTTTTTTCAAATATTTTTATTACACAAAAAAAAAAAAGGGGGGGGTTTTCCAAAAAAATATACACAAAACATACACATAAAAAAAACTCAAGGGGGTGGTTTAACCCCAACCCCCCCCCCCCCCCCCCCCCCCCCCCCCCCCTGCGTACGCGCCTGGGGCCGAGTCGGTCTACCCTGAAATTTGTGCAACTTTACTGGACGGGATGTAGTAAATCTACAACCCCGTACAGCCTCGGTCATCCTGGTTACTAACTTTTCCATTTCAGTCATTATGGTACTGATCAAAATCAAAGGCTTCTATATACTAATGAATATAAAAATAAACACTAGACCTACTTAGGTTCAACTAATTTACCCCATCCGTACTACCAAATATGGTGGGCCAGTTAATGGGTTGGAGACGACAAGTTCAAATATAAATGAAAACAAAAGAAGCTCGGATATACAGTTGAAGTCCACTTTATTAATTATATAAGTCAGCCGAAGCTCCAATCGTTACAAACGAAGAGTAATTATTTTGAAACATTTTAAATATAAGCTGCTTCTCTCAGAGGCTGGGCGGCCCTATCGACAGTAAACTAGCAGCACTTCCAATGAAATAAACTGACCACAAAATCCCGCACAATGGCATTGAAATACTCCGGCACCCGAAGAGGCTTAGATATCACATGATATACCCAGCCAACCAGGAGGACCCTTACGAAGCCGACCAATTACAAGAAGGGATATATAAAATTACCCTTAGGTCATCCGACCAATTAAGAGAGGAGTTATACCTTTAATTAATTATAACCAATGACAAAGCATAATAGATAAGAGTGATTCGAACTAGTCACCGACAAAAATGGGAGGAATCTATGTGTTCGCGAGAATGTCGCGTCCCCGGAAAAACAGTCTATTGTCTAACGTGTTATCTGAAATGAACACCTGTACATCTCGATGCAGGAATTCATTTCCAACGTGCTTATCGAAATGAACACTTTAATCTAATGCAAGAATTTAAAATCAGGGGTTGTTTACCCGTTCCCGGCATACTATTGGAAACATACTTTATGCTATTTAACTTTGGTGTATACCAAGTCAAACTAATAATCGTGCAATTAATCAACCCAGCCCGGCTCTTCTAGGGCTCTAGCGCCCCCTTTAGATCAAATGAGTTGCCCAAATCGTCCACAGTATTTGAACGTCCACAGTGTGAAACGCCTTTTTCAGATCGACATACAAAGCACCAATATATAAAGGCCACCATCCAATGCTTGCAACCAATCATCGGTGACTTTCAACAAAGATGTTACAGTCGAATGCTTTTGTCTGAAAACCTGGTTGCTCGCCGCATAGTATATTGTTTTCTTTCATATATGATTTCAGTTGATTGCATACTAGTCTTTCCAGAATTTTTTAGACGGATTGCAAAATGGATATGGGTCTAAAATTAGAAGATCGTCTTCATTTCCTGATTTAAATAATGCTATCACTTTATCAGTGTTAAATTGGTTAGGATAAACACAATCTAGTAGTGATTTATTAAACAAATATGTTAAAGATGGAATTATAACAGGAGTCGACAACTTCAAAAGCTGTGCAGAGATTCCGTCAATTACACATGAAGATATATTTTCAATGGTTTAACTTCTTTCAAAATATTTTGTTCTGATATTACTCCAAAATTAAATGCAAATACACTCTGACACTCTTGATCAAAAACATATCTATGTGTGATTGTAATTGTAGATGCTGAAAGAATTCCAACGTTCGTAAAGTATTCATTAAAATGTTCACTTTGTCGAACAATTTTTTTTTATCGGTTTGAAAAATATTTGTGTTACTATTATATTAAGGTGATAATGATTTCAACACCTTCCAGGTGCTTCCAGCATTTACTTTCAATTTTAATAATTGTTCGGAGTAATATTTCTTCTTTCTTTTCCTAATCTCAAAATTAACTTTGTTTCTTAATTTTTCTGTATTCTTTCATCTTTTTCTCATCTTTATTTTAATCCAAGTTTTTTGTTTTAATTTATCCGTTTCTCTGATCAATTTAAACATATCTGCATTGATCCATGGGGACTTCTTATTCGTAATTGTCTTGCTTCTGATAGGCATATGGTGATAACAACATCCATAAGAAAACTTTTCCACTTTTTGACTGCTTCACTGACACAGGTACAATCAAGGATTTCATGCCATGGCTGATTACCTAAATCTTCTTAACAGGATTCTATATTAATACCAGATAATTTTCGATAATTAATTACTCGCAAGGAGTTTTTATTTTTCGACTTTCATATTAAATAACTCAAAGAATGATCACCCATTCCAACATGTATAACACCGTGTGTTTTTATTTTTTCAGTTGAGTTTGTTAACATATGATCAATGAGTGTCATTGAGTGGGCTGTAATCCTAGTATAATATGTTTTGTTAATCTCTTGAGGTGGATATAAGTTATGAGTTTCATCCAGACGTTTTAAATCAGAGGACTCTGTAATAAATCACAATTTGTGTCCCCCATGACAATAAAGTAGGCCTAATTAAAATTATCAAGGAATGATAATGAATTTTTCATACTGTTGAAATAATTGAACATTGCTTTTTGGCGGTCTATACCAAATAAGAGATATCATTGGATTTGAAAATGTCGGTCTAATCAGAAGTGGTATAAATTCTAAGGAATTTCATACGTCATATTTGATAACTTAAAATACAACGAACTATGTATATACACGGCCACCCACTCCACTACCGTACCTGTTTTTATCTTCACGAATAAGGTTAAAATGGTCGATATCAAGTTCAGTGTCGAAAACAGATTCATCCAAAACAGTTTCATTCAATGCTAGAATATGAATTTCATTACTCTGTACACAATGATTTGATTTCATCTTCATTACGGACAAGGCTACGAATATTTAGATGTGCAAATTTGAGGCCTTTGCTTTTCAAACAAGCAATAATGAAAGATTTGTTGCTTCCATCAAACGTTCGGGAATACAGTCATTCGTACCACCTTGAACATCAATAATACAATCATAGTTAAGATCAGGAAAGGGTAAGTATCTAAAAATTAAAAAAATAAAGATATTTCGAACATGTCCAATTAAAGAAATGTTGGGCTGGATCATCATACGCTTCAATACCAAAATCAGTACAACTTATGTGGACCCATTTATTGCAATTTCTATGTTGTCATGACCTTTGGTTATATTTGACAGTTTTAAAGCAACCAACACAATGGAACAGCTTTACCATTGACCTATAGAAATAATTAATAAAAAACTTGATAATAACTAATACAAAACCAAAAAAAATCAATTTAAACAGTAAATGCAAGAATAAATATAAGATTGAATACAGGAATGCATCAACACATGCATATATAATACACTAGAAAACTACTCACCAAAACCTAATCATGTATGATACGTCAATGAGAAGCTTGTTTTTGAAAATAAATCAAAATGATCAGAAGTTTAGTAAGTACAGCGGACTTGATATTTTATGTTAATTGCTTACTCAACTTGAAAGCGTGATAAGCATCTGCCTTCTGACTTATGCTTAGTAGAGTGTTTTACACCACTTTCGTGGCATAAGCTACATCAAGGACATGCCAATTTTTGGGATTCTACATCGAATTCACTTCTCTACGCTGACGATAGTGTCTTTCATAATTAATTGAAGAAAGGCTTCCAGTGAACAATTATCAACATGTCTTTTACATGCTAATATTTCAATGCTTTTGTTTCAATGACTTAAAAATTACAAGTTGTCGTATTTATTTTACATATGTATGTAAAGCGCCATGACCATCATTCTTGATATGAAAGCACCATTATTAGTTTAACATCATTATTATCATTATTATTTGTTGGTTGAATGACAGACAGTCACTTGTATTTACATTAAGGTAACACGGGAAACATTTGTTTAAGTTCAGTTCAATAACCTAGGATACACAAATAAAAATTAGAAATTACCATGAAATTAATCAGTTTCATATCTAAAAATGGATTTAACAAGTAACCTCATTTTTAATGTTAGTATAAACAAAATTATATGTATACTTACAGTTTTTGTAAAGAGTTTGATTTAAATACATTAACTTAAATTCAAGGCTTCTGTTATGTTTCACTTTAATACAACATTTATTTGAAAATGGTAATACTGACTGGAAAAGCAGTTTGGGATATGTGGATAAAAAAAAAGGTTAATTTGGAATATTTAAAATATATTATGTAAGATTTATCGATTGCTCATGCCCAAGGACACATGTCGGGAATGGCAGACTTGAAAAAGCGTCTTTATCAATGATGTAGGTCATTGGATAACCAATTGTTTTTTTCTAGTGCATTAAAAGACCGTTTCATTAGCATTTCAAGAAATAGTCAGTGTAACGTTGTTTATCCCAAAAGACACGGACAAATCAGGAATTATTTTCCGAACTCTCTTTCAGAACATGTAAAGTTTGTGAAACTGCACTGTCATTTGAATTGAAACTATATCTAGAAAAAATGTCCCTCCCCCTTCATACACTGCCGAATTTTCCTCTTCATGAGGCTAATTTAGGTCTCTCTAAATCTGGTGCCAGCATATTTTCACCATCGCCATCGCAAACAATATTTGAAAAAAGTCAGACCAGGCTTAAACTTTAACTAGGTGCAGTCTAAATGGTGTAGAAAGTTAAAACCCGACTTTGCCTAAGAGCCGATGTTAAACCAGACTGCACTGGTGACTGATTCATAAAACGCAGGTTTGAAGGGCTGATTGGGGGGTTACACTCAAACAGTGGTTTATTTCAAAGTTCAGAATATGGTAATGGACCTATGTAAACGAGATTCATCAAAACCTTGTCATGAAATCAAATAAACGTAATTTAGTATCGAATTATGAACTGATCGTTTAAGAGTTGGTTTACTATTATATATTAGTACATAAAACATAGTATACCTCGCACTTTTTGTATTTATATGTTGAGGTTGTTAAAGCAGAATTTTCTTGCACCAGAAGGCTAACCTGACTAGATAAGACTTATGGAAAACATATATCATAATAGACAGATACACTCTTTACTATATGATATAAAATAGGTTCGCTGTACTCTAAACGTACAGCGACGTTTATCAAGCAGGTAACGTGTCTTACCTTGTCGAGAAATCCACTTGATGAAAACGCTCAGTTCGTCACAAAATTTAGTATAATCAAGAGATGCAAAGAAAATAAGTCCAAGCCCGACGAATGCAGACCATAAACTAAAATTTATGAGCTATCCAGTTTACCTTAGTTCAAAGCGCACTCATCGTTTGGCGACTCAGAATCAATGCTGGATGGGGAAGGGGGCGGGGGCTATCAAAGCAGACGAACGTTTGATTGGACGAATCGGCGAAGCTTCCAACCAATCATCTCGAACGTGGGTATGAAGCTCATGCGCAGGCTGTGTTATATAGGACCAGTAATCTGGACGAAGAGGAAACACTGTTTATTTGTTCACATATTTTATTCTTTCATTTTAACATCAGAAAACATGTTCAAAATACAAGTACATTGTAGAAGGTTGTTTGGTTCATTTGTTTTACCTGACTGCTGAGAAAACATGTGTAAGCTTGCAAGTAAGCGCCAAGGATACCTACGGCTTTAAGTCCTTTTCAAGGAACTTGGTACTGAGGATGAATGCCTTACCAAAGAACAATAGCGCATTGACTTGGTATCGAACCCGGAACCTCCCGGTTACGAGACCAAAATAATACATACATACACAGAAAGCAGGATGAACATACAGTGGACTAAGACACGTACTATGCGATGTGGAATTTAGTTTGGTAGTTGGTAGATTGGTTCTGGTATGTAATTCCAACGACTGACATAGGTAGATAGATGTAACAGACCGGTCACACCAAAGAGACAGATCCTAGACTTGTTTCGTGTGTTTTTTGTTGCAATTCAGTTAAAAACATTTACACATTAATACATACAAGAAAATAAATATTTTATAATACAACTAAAATAAAAAGAATAAGAAAGTGTAAACAATTAAAAAAAAAATTAGAATGACAATTAAACATTAAAAATAAGGAAGAAAAAAGCAAAACATAATTATGTCGAATCTCACGCATCTTATCATAAAACGAATCATGAGAGGAAAATTGAAAGAAAGAGCGAGACAGCGAGAGAAAGAGACAGAGAGACTAAAAAAAGACGATAACAATTAAAACATAGCGGAGGATACAATCGATCGCCTTCATAAAGTTTGAAAGTCAAGTTTATTTTCTGGTGAACTGGAGTAGGCCATTGCATAGCCGAGATGCGATATAAATAGTACTGCTTCCCTGAAATGCCAGTGACACCAAACCAACAAAAACATTTAAAAAAGAGCATCACCCCCGAATGGCCATGAATTGGTAGGTTTGGATTCGGAGTGAATGGCTCCATCTTGTGTAAATATGTGAACGGTTGCCATGTTCCAAATGTGAATTCTTGGCCTGCACGTAACCTTCAGGGGATTACATGAATAGAAGATACTACAAAAGAAAAATACCATAACGAGAAATAAATCATATCGTCACAATCAGTTCATGACGAGAGGTGATATGAATCTATTTCATTTTGGGGGGCAACTATATAAATTATTACCTCACCATTGCTGCTTGGTACCCATGCAATAAGCTTAGTTCGAGGGGCACGACAAAATCATCGAGACAGCGGTAGCGTTTCACGAAACAGTCACGAGTACAAATTCGCTGACATCCTATCGAAACATGTAAATGTATATGCAAATCGAAACATGTATAATTGGGATATCGGCGACCTTATACTTGTAAGGGATTTCATCAAACGATGCCGAGTATGGAATTTCAGACCTCTCACCAGGGACGGCGGAGCGTATTCCAAAGTGGAATAACCTACGAAAATTGCTCTTTTATGAGAAAAAAGGGGGACCGACAGGGTAAAACTCGATTCGAAAATATATCACTTTATACTTTATACATTACATTGTGATTACATTATGAGATATGATTTCAATATTTGTTTTCTCTTATATGGTCCAAGATACTGGTTGAAGGAAAGGTTGACTTTTGGGAAGAGGTGAACAAAAAATTGTGAGCGTTGACATTTCATTATGCAAGTGTGGAGGAACATCAGATAAAAACAATTCCCTCAAAAGCACAGCTCTTCAAATGCCTTGATATTCTAAATATGGCATGTACACGATTCTTTGTCATGATGTAATGTGTTCCCTATATTTTGAAGCACCTTGAGCATTTAATTAAAGCGGATAATGGCGCTATATAAATCTCATGTTTTATTATTATTATTATTATTATTATTATTATGTAACATTATAAACATCGGGACGGATTTTTATGCTGCATGTTCGTGTAGTCCCATATATATCGTTCTATGTACAGTGATTGTACCTTTATCAAACATAGGCCAAAATTCTTGCATTCTTCCCGAACCTTGCAGTACACACTAATACTAATATGCTATATAGATTATCAACCTTTTCTGATCAATTCCACACCGTTTCTTTAACAATGCAATCGCATGACCAGAACTCAACTTTATCTTTATGCGACATGCGTTGCAGTTGGGTGTGATCGTCCGAATGTTCATATGCAAGAGAAACAAGCCGACCCTGATGGGTTTTGAAGTACAATCCAATCTTGAAAGAATGAACAAAAACATTTAATAAAAAAACATGAGTACATTAACTATAAATGCTAACAAGCGTAGCTAGTGAACTTTCGGGGAATTCCAGAAAAGATTTGCTCTATATTTGGGGCACATATTATGGTGGAAGAAAAGGGGCGCTAATCAAAAGGACAAAGGACACTTATTAGAAAAGAAAAGGAGCCCTTGTCAAAGTAAAGGAACAATTATATGGCACCTGAAAAGAGTCACTAACCAGAGAATAAAAAAGGCAATTATGAAAATAGAAATAGGTGCTTCTGTCAAGGGAAAGGGGCACCTATCACAAGTCAATAGGGGTTATTATCAGAGGCGAAAGGGGGACTTTTGGTCATTGGGAAGGGGCTCCTTTAAAAAAGCAAAATTGCCATTTAACAGAAGAAAAGAGGGAACTTATTAAGAAGGAAAAGGAGCAATTAATAGAGGTGAAAAGGGGTACTTCTCGCACTTGAAAAAGGGACACTCAACAGCAATGAAAAGGGGCACTTATGAAAACAGAAAAGTGAACACATTAAAAAGGTACAGGGACATTTAAGGAAATTAAAGGGGTACCTTTTATATTTTGATGGATCGCTTTCGCGAGGGGCTTACCAGAAGGAAAAGGGGAACATGTTAAAGTAAAAGGGGCACCTATATATCAGAACTACAAAGGTGCACTAATAAAAATTTCGAACGGGCACCTATTTGACTCAAAGAAAAAGATTCACTTTTCTGAAGTTTAAGGGGATCCTTTTCCTAGTAGAAAGGGGTACTTTTGGGGTAGTCGAAAAAAGTGGGGAAGGAGGGGGGGGGACTGAGCCTCTCTAATCAAAATAATTAAATCGAGGATGTGCCCAGGCTTTTCGACAATGGCAATGTTTGTTTATAAACTGACATGTGTAGCTTCCTAATAATAACAAGAGTACATTATTAAAGAGAAGGTTGAGTTCTGGGGACAGGTTAATCGACATTTGTGAGCGTTTTCATTGTTATTATACAAGTGTGGAAGAAAATCAGAAAAAAAATGTTTCCTGCAAAGCATGGCTCTTCAAATGTCTACATATTCTAAATATGACGAGTAACGGCTTAAAAATGAGGCCCGATTTTTATGGCACATAATTGTGCAGTCCCACATACATATTCATGTGCACAGTGCTTGTTACTTTGCCAAATTTCTTATCATTTTGTTGACTCCAGAACCTTGCAATGCACACCAACATTCTTATGCTACATGATCTACTGTTCTGTTCGATTCCACACCGTTTCTTACACAATGCAATTGCACGACTAGAACTCAACTGTATATTTATAGCTGCTAGACCTGTTTACTAATGTATATCAATTTGTTTATGTTCCTACTATGCATAAAGGCATATCCATAGATGTAACCCATGATGCAAACACTTGTAGTTGGTATGTCGGAGAAAGCCTTTAGCAGGTTTATAGTTGTCAAGACCATCTTTTGTCTAAAAAGGGTCCCAAAGGTATGCATCAAATGAGTAAAGAAGTATATATTCTTACATTAACAGGGTACCAAAAGCAATGAGGAAAATGCTTTTTCAAGAATTTCTTCCCATGCATTACATTAATTTAATTAAGTAAATAAAATCAAACGAAAATGTTCTTTGTACAGGATTCTTGAAGAGGCGTCGTGGTCAAGTGGATACGTCACCAGGAGACGGATCGCATGGTCCGCGTTTCAAGTCCCGCCGCAGTACTAATGCCCCCTGACAAGACACTTATCTAAATGTGCCACTTTCCACTGCAACTGGTCTGAAAGTACCAAGATTATGATTTTAATTATTGTTAGTGTTTAAAGGATACCATCATAGATGATGGTGATTCACAGCATCTGTATGGCGCCATATATTCAAAGGCGCGAATAAGACACGAATATTTCATTTAATCCAGTCCATGAGTGTGCGTATTTTGCCGACTACCTATAACCGAAGCATATTGCTTTTGTTTTTAATTGCACGTTTCGTGTTTTTAGCTTTTAATTCGCTCAGCGGTTTGCGAGTTTCTTCAGCCTTTTGGTGGGCGTGAAAGAGGCGAGAACTGGACCTAAATAGACCTAACTACGTGACGTATCCCGCGAGTGCATACCTTCATAGTCATTTTAAAATGGGTTATCAGTTAGTGGCATAGTACACAATAACTCACGAAGAGCCTTATTAATGAGATAAAGGCGGGGAAAGCTATAAATATTGGTTAACTCTAAAGCACTACATCGGGCAAATGCTTGCACAATTAATAACATATCTAGATTCCTTTTTTGTTGGAATGGATAGTAGAAGTTGAGGGATATCATACAGACAAGCAGAACTTTTATCATGAAAGAGGCTGACAAGTATATTAATCTGTCATACAATGGTAACATGTTCAAGACTGCCAGGCGCTCTTCATATGTTAGATTGTTTGCATCATTATATGAAAGAAGAAACGGGTGTACCTGAATCAAAAGCAGTAATGTGATTCACCTAATGTGGAAGCCAAACTGGAATACCTTATTCGATAATTGTTCTACACATTATAGCCCAAAAAAGCCGTTTGAGTACTATTTAGTTTCTAGAACTAGCAATCGTTCCCGTTAAGCCAGACAGCCTTGAACAATTACTTGCGACATAATAAACTTGTTTTTACCAGGAGAGGTTATGAGAAATTGGTGACAATACATTTATAGGATTTAACCATCCTAATGGGCTAAATCATTTACAAGATATACATCATTGATAGAAACATGCATAACTTTACACTGCAAAGTATTCCATTTCACATGATTATCATTACACCATCTAACAAGTGCATTGATATCAGATTGGATTTGTTTTTTCATCGCTCGCTCGGTTAATCGTGCGATGTATATTGTTATTCAGTTGCATATTGAGGTAAGGCTGAGAGAGGGGAAATAACATTTGGTAAATCAGCAGTAAATACATTTCGAAGAGGGCAGGGGGCCCGGCCACTAAAACTCCTTTTTAACCACATATGAGGTTTTTGGACACCAATCGGACTTGGCACCTTCAAAGCGGACACATTGATCCCATTAATCTATTTCAACATATTTCCACGTACACCAAAATGAGGGTAGAGAAACTATAAAAGTACAAAACTCTGAAGAAGAAAAAAACATGGCTATCTTACATATTGCTAACATTTATGCAAGTATGACAAATTTAGGTTATTTATCTTTGTTCTCAGTTATTGCAGTATAAACCACATTTGCCAGCTATACTGAGTAGCACTCGCAAACACATGTTCATCCTACCAGCCTGCAAAACATATATAACATTATAACCATAGCAACTCTCAAATCTAAAACGTTTGCCTCTGAGAAGAGAGCAAAATATACAACATTTTGGGACAAGCCTGCTAAGATGATAAAGTACTACAGAGTAGGAAACAATTTTTACCGAACCTTACTTCAATACAGCGTATCTTTTCCTGCTTGATAATTATATCATATCGTTATGAATCGCTGCAATACAAAATAAACCAAAAACATGCAGACAAAATGGTATTAAATACGAATGCGTGAAATTGGTACTTCGAGATTTAAAAATTTGTTTAAGCATATTAAAAATGTCCTATTTGACATAGTTTTTAGGAAATGGAAAACTGATATTTCAGGAAAGGGCGACATTTCAAGTATAGGTATATTTTGTTTAAAGCGGGTTTCGGTCGATCTGTCGTCCTCTGCAGGGATGTAATGTTTCTATCTTTTCAATCGCGTTGTGACTACCGCCAGATGCCATGCAGTATTGTGCTGGTGGATCCTTTAAATACCTCTCCCTCATCAGTGGTAGCCGTACAAATTACCTGTCATGATGACATTAATCATGTCTAGAATTATGATTTCAATGGAACCATTGTGAACTTCTAATTTGGGGATCCAAAAATTCCATTATTACCCCCTTCCTTTCTTCATTTCATAACATACAAAAGAAATGAATGGTTCTTTGACAAAAAACACAGCCCTGCATTGTGAAATCCTGGCCAACGTGGTGCCGATCGAACTTCGTTCCCACACTTTTTACAGATCAATGACATGAGCCAGCTTCCATTCAGGCGGGACAGTCCCGGACTGTATACTCATATTAAACAATTTATTGAGGATAGGGACAATTGCTTTATCTGCCAGTTTAACATGGCAGGAGCTAGAGGTTTCGTCTCGTCCAGGTAGTGTTGATACGTTAAGGTTTTCAATCGCTAACAAAACATCTAAGGCTTGAACCTTAATATGTAAGGGGTTGGAATGGTGACCATGATGGTTAGAACAATTAAGTTCACCCTACTATCGTTCACAAATAATAAGATTTCACCCATAGCAAACATCAATTTTAAAACTATCACTCTAACAAAAGAGTTAAATATTTAATGTATTGGGGTTAGCCTGCCAAGCTAATTGCACGAAATGCCGGTTTTATTTAACGGTATATTCACAATACCTGTTTTGTTGAATCGAAAATTTACCACGAGATATATAGGTAACAATGTTTAAATGTAAATAAGACACCTTAAACGTCTTTTTTGTTAATCTTATAAATCTGACTTCTTGCCCTTAGCCAAACTTAGTCAGTTGTTTAAAACACAACGAAACTATTCAAGTGCAAAACTCTGGAAAAAGACCACAGCTATCTTACATATCACTCACGTAATATTATTCATGCAAGTATCACAACTTGAGGTTGTTCCTTTACGTTCTCAGTTATTGCAGTATAGACAACATTTGCCAGCTAAACATACATTACAACAATAGCATCCCTCAAATCTAAAACGTTTAACTCTGACAGAAGAGAAAAATATACAATAGTTTTGAACTAGCCTGCAAAGCTAAAAGGACACTTCATAGCTTGAAGTTTTGACTGATTTTGACTGAGGCACAATTATGTTATCTACGACCCTTTCCTGAATTGGTTCGTAGTCTTTTCTCAATCCAGAAAATCAAATACTTTTTAACTATTGACCCAATCATCACTGTCTGCTTTTATACTGGGCCTACCAGAATACGCTCATTTACTGTCTTTAGTGGAATTCAAACGTGTGTCTTTGCGTAATCTATCATTTCCATATTGTTCGCATGACTGCCACATTTCAATTTCAATATCTTGCATTGGTCTATTTCTACATGCCTTACTGAACTATTTTGTCTGCCCTACCAAGCTCTCAGCTGTTTTCCATTTTAGACTCTCCACGAGAGCAATCGTTTCCAGGTTTGGATCTTCATGAATGTATACCAAACATCCAATGCCTGATGCATCGATGAATATGTTTCATAATCCGTAACTTCACGAGTTAATTGGTTTAGTCATTAACTCAGTCCACATTCTCGTGCCCAAATTGTCTCGATATCTTTGGAAACTAATTATGAAACATTCTATGATGCCCAATCATGAATACTCCTGAAAAACTTTTTTGTTTGTAGTTGAACATTCGTACCAACAGTCCATCCTTCAAACCTCAGTAGCCTCATCATTGTGATCGCAACCTGCGATCTCATCACCTAAAAACACTATCACCCTTTGTCCTTGTCAGTGCCAGTACGGTCTGGGTTTGGGTTTTTTGTCCATTGTAACCCACATTTGAAATCTCTAGAAGTAATACACTGATCACAAAGTTTCTTATAGGAAAAACCGACGTATTGTCTGTGCTCTCCAACGATTTCGACGTGACAATATGCCGATTTGAAATCATATGTTAAAGGGACTTGGTAACATTGTTCAGATGAAAGAAAGTGGTGCTAAGGTAGTGATTTCAATGCTCGATGTAGATTTAAAGATAATCTGAAAATTTAAGTGAAAACGGACCATTATTAATGGTACAAATTGGGGAAAAGTGATCTGATCGATTCCTTAATTCTCCCAACTATATTATTACAATTTAAGTACATTTTAGACGAATGTAAACTGCCACAAGTCAATAAATTGGCTCTACATACCATTCCAGACATTTAAGTGCTGACAGATTTTAATAGCCTGTTTTATGTCTTTTTTCATGGAAAAACGGTTGAGGAGATTCAAAAATGGTTGGGAGAATTAACTGTTAATCACTGTTAGAGAGTGTCATACATTGACGCCTTCAATGAAAACCATAGATATCTTCGTGGTTTGATAATATTTTCAGGATATTTTGCATGTCAGAGGATTAGTACAGTATAAGGAATATAATAAGTAAAATTGTATACAAACATTTAGCAAGTTTTTCATCAACCTTCAACAATGTTACCGAGTCACTTTAAAAACAAGATCCCCTATTTGGAAAAACATCCCTATCAACTGCTGCGTCCTCGTACAACTTTGTACAGACGTGTCCATTGCTAGCTACAATCCAGAACCAGTGCACATTTAATTGTGCCTCTATTTTTCGAGACAGTCAAAGGACTTAATATAACCATTGCAGGGTTTTATTTGATTTCTGATACACGACCGTTTACTAATAACCTTTCGATTTCATCATGGATGATTTTTGACTGATTATGTGCGGAGCTGCTCTTTCAAAGTTGTGTATAAGCTCGCAGACTGTGTTAAGGCTATTAATATTCATTTTAAACCATGTCTTAAATATCTTTATTTGCCCAGAATTCGGCCCACTTTCTGAAGTTTGCTTCAAGTTACCAACCGGGGAAATGTTCATTTCCCGATCTTACACATTGATCTTAATCAGATTCACATTCTCCTTTTCTCTTATTTAAAAAGAAATTATTATTTTCCTTTTATCATAACTAAAATTAATCTCACAAGATCTATTAGTAATAAACAATTGTTAAAATCATTACATAAATTGGGGTAGAAATAATTATTCCACCATTATGACCAACAGTGTATATATAGAAAAATCAGCCGGTGCGTAATTTTTGGAGTTCCAAGTCTAATCTAGTTGTCAAACAAAGAACTTTAAATATTTGGAAGTCATCCGAAATTCCGTTTGAATTGAATGAATGCGTTATTATAAACTGTGAAAGCAATCATTGTCGGAAATATTAGATAGCTGCCTGGCCTGTAAATGAAAAGTGTAACGAACTGGAATAACTAACAAAACATTTGGCTGAAGTGAACAGCGAGGGAATCAAAGGGAAATTCCCCTTTGATATTATGTTGTTAAAAGAAAAGTAGAAATATGAAAGGAACAGGTCAGTTAAAAATTAGAGCAAAAAACCGATAAGAAAAAATAAAGTCATGAATGTTTGAAGGATGGATCAATCAAACACAACTTGAGAACTATGTAACGTACCTTACGAGCTCCCCTTACACTCGCCCTGTACTATACAAAAATGTATATTTTTCCCCGATGAATTTTGTTTACATTAAACATTGACCCAAAATATAGTTATTGTGATTAATTACAGTTAATAGCATTGTCCATACATATACATTGGAGAATAACTTGCATACTACGTCACAGTGTTGTCAATTTGTGTTTTACTGATGACAACTTCAGAAATTCACAACTTTTAATCGGGTATTGCTCTAACTGATAATGACCTGTCCTCTCATTTTTCTGTTGCTATTAAAACCAACATAATGTCAGGGTGGACTTCCCCTTTAAAAGAAGAGAAGTAAATAATTATATATAGCCCGAGAAATAGGCTAAAAGTGGCAGCATATTTTTTGAACGTTCACAGACAACAACGACTACAAAAATCTGGCAAATCGAGAACAAAAATAGCATACATTCTTATTTCAAGTTCGCTTTATGTGTTTTAAAAGGAACCTGATTTGAGAGAATCGGTAGCTATGTTGCGCTGACAAGGTGTAAAGCATCTTTTTTAAACCAATACATTTTGAAAGTTGGGACAGTTCAAAGTATACTATAATTGCCTGCTTTATGTAAGGGGTAAGTGTGCGTTTTGGGTATACCTGAAAATATTCTATACATTTCTGTTTTTTACAAAACTTCTTGCTTTGTATTAATTATTTGTATTACATGAGTGTAGTAAGTTTGGAATTAGATGACCACCCCCCCCCCCCCAAATACAAACAAACACATAACGCTAATAATTTGTATACCCCTCTGCTTTTGTTTCATTTTTCTTTTCCTCTCTGTATATCCTGCTAATTCACCTTCATTTCTTTTCAATCTCTCTTTTTTCCATTTTTAAACGAGACAATTGGAACACAAATCAAAAGAAGTTTCAAAAACACTTCGTGGCTTCTGCTGAATAATCATCGAATTGATCTTAATGTAGATTTTCATGATGAATCTGAAGTATGTCCACCTCCCAACATCCACAGCGTTTGGAAGCAATGATGCCATCGATTGTTGGCGAATTTGGGTCACATCTCTTGGTTAAATTTTCTGAAGCTTATATCAACAAATAGACCCTATAAATTAAATTAGCGTGTATGGGTGTGTGTGTGTGTGTATGTGTGCGTGCGTGTGTGTGTGTATGCCAGTGTTCGTGTATGTGTTGTAATAAGATAAATATACGATATTTATAAACATATATAGAACCTTACAAGGTACATTAAGTGGACATCATAAAAATCCTAACCCTAACCCTAAACCTAAACCCTAACCCTAACCCTAACCCTAATGTCTACTTAATGACTCATTTTTTCACTCCAAATGTCCCTCCAATGACGCCTTTAGTAACATTACATATAGAGAGAGATATATATATATAAGAAAAATAGACCTTCTATGAGAAATAAAACGTAAAAACGTTAAGAGGACACCAAATTGTCCTCCTAATGACAATGTCTACTTAACATCTCATTTTACTCCAAATGTCCCTCTAATGACGCCTTTAGTGAAATCTCTCTCTCTCTCTCTCTCTATATATATATATATATTTAATTTTACTTAAGGCGTCATTGGACGGACATTTGGAGAGAAAAATGAGTCATTTAGTAAACGTTGTCATTAGCAGGACAATAATTATACTGTAGAACCTTGCCGGAATTATTAATATGTCATGTATGTCCTATCTGTGAAATTTAAACCTTAGCAGTGTCCTAGTATTAAAAATATGCAAGGAAACCCGTTAACCTTCTAGACTTCACTGTCAGACACTATTGGGTGACTGACTGACATCTTTTTTGCTTTGGTAATAACATACGAAACATGATCTGTAACAGGTACACGAGCATTTGTCTACATGTACATCAATAACCCATTACTTGTAACGACCAAAATTGTATTGATTGAATCTTTGTGCATCACAAAACGTATGACCATTCGCTAAAAGGGTCTAAAAATCAGACTATTACTTAAGTAATAGCAATCACTTAAGTCGATTCGACAACTAATGATCGTTATTTTCCTAATAAAAGCTATTTTCAAGCCCTTTTGTTTTAGGGGAAGTTCTTAATAATTTTGTCTTTCAAATGCCCAGGCATTTAACCTTTTCATTTGATTGACCTGCAAATGGAATTAATATCTTTCAGTCACATGTCTACATGTATTAGAAATGGTTAATAGTTCACTTTAAATTATCAAGTATATAATAACATATCCATGCATAAGGTCACTGACTTAACTTGTCAGTGAAAGCATACGAGTTCAAGCCTTTCTTAGTCATAATAACATGATAAATAGGTCTTAAACAACACAGTTAAATGATTTAACATATTGCCCTCCTACATTTATTTGTCACCATTAAAGGGGACTTAACCTCTCGACTATGACAACTTTTCAAGACATAGAGAGTTAAACAACTTTTCATTTAATATAAAAAGCATTGCTGTAGCCCAAATAATATCGTATTGCAAGTTCAATACAGAGGCCCTACTTCGACATATTTACAACTTATTCTGCTCACCAAAGAAGCTGCCATTTCGTCGAAATTTCCCATCAAAATCTCCGGATTACATGCAACAGGCGTCTAACATGGTGTACTGCCAAGTGTTTGGTTGTAATAATTGTTTCTAGAAAACCAAAAGAAAATCGTTTTATCGGTTTCCAAACCAACACAATTGCAATGTAATATTCAAGCTATAGGTAGCAGCTCTGAAGGTGGTGACATTTTTGGACAAGAAGTACAAATGGCTGTGATCTGAATCACATACAAATTATGTATATTCACACATTATAGGAGGGCTTTATCATGAGTTAATGAGATGTAATTCCTTTTTTCTGAATTCTTTTTTTCGCCACACATGGTTTTGTTAATTACTTTAAACCTCGTTTAGATTTTCTTCTATAATAAACAAACAAAATCATATTTTTCATTATACACTTCTATGCCTGGGTTAAGTTTGTCGTGACAACATCTTTGTTATTGTTCAACCAATGGAAAGAGAATTTATGTCGTATGACAGATGACTCAATAAATAGATTTAGTCTTAGTGAAACCCTTTATAGTACATTACACTCAAATTATATTTGCACACATGGGGATGGAAGTGCGGATTAAAATGGAAGCCAGAGGTGGTATTGGGTTAATAACAGCAGTAAAATAAGAGAAACAGACACGTCAATGCTTGATTAAAATAGGAAAAGTTTTGAATTGTTTACGTGTTACTGATATTCAACCAAATACAAATTGGCAACTCTGTATGTTTCTAGGTCTTCTCCTATTTGCTCTGTATTACGAATCTCATAACCTTCCATTTTCTCAGTCGCTTAATAAAGCCCTCTCAAGTGTTGGGAGCCTCAAGACTTTTTTGGAAAATTTCACTTCAATTGTATCATAATGTGAAAGAGATGTCATTTAAAACACACTGCTGTAAGGATTTTTCAAAACAAATTCATAGTTTATGTTTTACTTACACGAAACATGTTCAATAACTGACTATGCTCTTTTAATACTATGAATAGGTTAGTTCAATGATTTAAACAATCATTATTTTAATTTATTATACAAAACCGCAAATAGAATTTTCATTTGTCACAGCATTTTCTATATACGCCTCACTTAAACAGATACTGCTTTTTTCAACACCATGAATTGCATTGATTGAGGTCCAACCTTCTATAGGCCTCTTTTATTAATTATAAGAAGAGAAGTTTGAGGTGTGGGATAGGTGGCAAACAATTGATGAGCTTTTTTCATTCGTGTTCTGCTATTGTGGAAGAATATCCTAGAAAATGGAGTTCACTAATGACGTCATGCAAAGTCTCTGGCGTGAGAACATAATAAATGTGGATTCTGAGCTTTGGAATATTATTCGGAATATTAAAAGAAATATTTCAAAATTTCTATTGAGCGGAAGCAACACAATACCAGAGCAATGTCATAACCCATCGAACACGATGTATACTGTTGGTCATGAAGGTGGATTTTTTTTGTTTACCCCAATTTATGGAAGAATTTTGACAATGATTTATTCCTAACAAATCTAGATAATAGTAAACATTTTCAGGTTTTATTGAAATATAATTTGGCGAGTGTTTGGTTTGCGTAATTGCAAAAAGCATGTGTAAGCTACTATTTTTTATCAATTAGGGGACCTGCGTCCTTGAGCCATAACTGACAGTAATGGGAATTAATGCCTCACAAAAGGGCACTAATATAACTGATCGACACGGTTTTGATCCTGGGGCCTCACATTAACGAGGCCATAGCTTTGTCACTGAATCATGACTGTACGTAGCGGATGCTAGGGCCGGGGGGCAGCCCCCACAAATTGAGATGTTATAAATTATCAATAAATCATTGCATTTCCCCCGACCCTCAACAGGATTTGAATGCTCATCTCATCCTTTTGCCTGTGTACCTTTCCATCACTTCCTACTTCTACATTGTAACTAGGTGGAGCAGGTCTGTTATCATTCATATGGGACAGACCATTCAAACTGGACGGGTGACCAAGGTCCATTGGGCAAATGTAGTTTTCCATTTCGGTCCCACGTCTGCTCTTACCACATGTTCTCGTTTTAGGCTGTGCAAAGTGAGAAGGATACAAGAGATTTCCATTCTTATCTAATTGTAATTGCTTTTATATTGTTATCACCGTCATCATTTACATCTACTGGTACAAATAACAAATTACAGTGCCATCACCATAATATGTCATCATCTTCTAACGTGCCATTAATCACAATTACCAACATCATCTTAATTATCGTCATCAACATTATTATCATTATCAATATGCTCACCATCATCATCATAATTATCATCATCATTATCATTATCAACACCATTACCATTTTCACATCTTCATCAATCATGTAATCCACATCTTCCTCCCCTTTCTCCTCCTCTTCATCATCATCGTCATCAACATCATTGTCATCATCACTGCCAATGCCATTTTAAGTATATTCATCATTTAATGACTTCTTAATACATGTACTACATTACGATCATAATCCTCATAATCATCATCAACATAATCACTACCATTATCAATATCACTAACACTATCACCATAACCACAATCATTATCATCATCATCATCACCATAACCACCATCATCATCATCATCATTACCATCACCATCATCATCATCACCATCACCATCACCATCATCATCATCATCACCAACACTATCACCATAATAATCATCCTCGTCACCACCATCATCATCTCCATCACTATCATCATTACCATCATCATCATCATGTTAAGAGCTTAAGGGGCACTTCACTGCTTCTCTCTTCTGCTGCTGAATGTCTTGACCAATCACAGAGATGCATAGAGTGCTAGATGACTCCGTAGTAACGTCTTGTTTCTAGGGATACACAAGAAGAGGCTCTGCTGTGCAAAGAGGTTCGACGACCTGTGAAAGGTGAAAATGAGAAGATTAAACTTAAAAATAATTAATACAATGTACTCTTTTTCTTCTAAATTTTCATATCCAAATTTTCAGAACCTTTAATAGTTGGTTAGAAATACAATTTATAATATTGCATTGTCCTACGTTTTAAAAATTCGTTAAATTTCATGGTAAAATATTAAAAAATACAAATATATATAATCATGTACATGCAATAACATTTCCTGTGAGATATTGATAGATTTTAAACCAATCGTGTGCTAATTTGTTTGTTATCAAAGCCAGCTGAATTGTTGTTAGATTGGAATTTTAACAGATTGAAACAATCAGTAAATTACATTTAAACACTGGATTATTACTTCAAAATTAATACAAAATTTGTAAAATTTACAATAGCAAAATATAAATATACTTGTAATATTCTTGGATTGAATACGAATTATTTGCTGATCGGTTTTTATAAAGCACAGCCAGCTATTTCAAATCGTTACAATAAAAACAGGTAGCAAGGGAAAGAGAGAGAGAGAGAGAGAGAGAGGGACTGAGAGTGCTAGAAACAGAGGAGAAAATGGAGGGGGAGGAGAAGTTTAGCAGTTACGATTGATACAGCAACAAATTGTTAATCAGGTGGGCTGTATCTAATACAGACCACCTTATATTTTTGTTAAAATCGCCTTTATTATCAGGTGGGCTGTATCTAATACAGACCACCTTATATTTTTGTTAAAATCGCCTTTATTATTTATTATTTATTTATTATTTATCAGGTGGGCTGTATCTAATACAGACCACCTTATATTTTTGTTAAAATCGCCTTTATTATTTATTTATTTATTTATTTTTCTTATTTTGAACCACTTTTTTGTTAACAAGGTAACTTTAAAATGGTTCAACCAAATATCTTGAAATTTGGCACAAATATGTATAGGCATATGGACAAAACAAGGTAAGGTTTTCAACCTTGACCTTGACTGATGACGTCATCTAGGCGCCATTTTGTGAAATTTTCTGAAAATCAACTCATGATCATATCTTCATAACCAAAAGGTATTTCTCATTCATATTTATCATGATCAAGGTCAATATCAGTCCGGTCATTTTCTTGTCAAAAAACGCGCGCGTGCGCGTACGTCCGCGCGTCAATGCGCGCGCAAACATTTTAAATGCTCAAAATCGTCTCAAATTTATTTTGCATACGTTTCAGGTCATTTTAAGCAGTTTATAAAAAATCGCGCGTATGAGCATGCGCGCGCGTTTTCGCGCGTAACACCATTAAAAAACATAGAATCGCCATTTTTTTTTCTTTCATGATATTTCTCATATTTTTTCAAGGAATTTGTTTCCATGTTTATCTCTTTATGACCATTATTAACAAGATGAGCTTAAATTCAAGATAAATGTCAGTGCGCACGAGCTCTTTTAATACATAGCATATATGGGCAAAAACATGCCTATACAAAATCCGTTATAGCTCTTTGGAATGCACCGGGATCCTCAATTTTTTTTCATATTAAGATAGAGTATGAGTCGGAAATATGATTCCATGTCTCATTTGGCCATTAAGTGTATCGTGACATCATCACAATGGCCTTGGAACTCAAAATACGAATTTGCATATTATGACGTCAGCATATTTATGTAAAATTGATTGTATCTCTGTAAATATTGATCATTTTTCTTCAAAATTTCGATATGTTGTAGCTAAGACAATTCTCTACAAGCGCAGTAATAACCATTTTTCATTTTGATGACGTCATCATAGTGAAAATTTTGATTAAAGGCCTCATGTCAAAAACTTCATAATTTGCGTGTTATGCCTATAGAAGGTGAATTTAGTTCACGTTATGAATCTACATGATATTGTTTTTTAAGAATTTGTAAGCAGTATGTCGGTTATTTTTGCTCTATTTTGTCTCAAATTTTAGTTGACCAGCCCACCTATACTTGTTCCAAACAAGTATTATATGTCTAGTCAGGTGGGCTGTATCTAATACAGACCACCTTATATTTTTGTTAAAATTGCCTTTATTTATTTATTATTATTTATTTATTTTTCTTAATTATACCCACTTTTTTGTTAACAAGATAACTTGAAAATGGCTCAATTAAATGCCTTGAAATTTGGCACACATATGTATAGGCATATGAACAACACAAAGTAATGTTTTCAACCTTGACCTTGACTGATGACGTCATCTAGGCGCCATTTTGTGAAATTTTCTGAAAATTTACTCATGGTCATATTTTCATAACGGTAAATCATTTCTCATTCATATTTATCATGATCAAGGTCAATATCAGTCCGGTCAATTTCATGTCAAAAAACGCGCGCGTGCGCGTACGTCCGCGCGTCAGTGCGCGCGCAAAATTTTATAATGCTGAAAATCTTCTCAAATTTATTTTGCATACGTTTAAGGCCATTTTAAGCATTTTATAAAAAATCGCGCACACGCACATGCGCGCGCGTTTTCGCGCGCAAAACTATTATACAACATATAATCGCCATTTTTTTTCTTCCATGATATTTCCCATATTTTTACAAACAAATTGATACCATGTTTATCTCTTTATGACTATTATTAAGGGAATGAGCGTTCGCTTAACATAAATGTCCGTGCGCGCGAGCTCTTGTAATACATAACATACATGGGCAAAAACATGCCTATACACAATCCATTATAGCTCTTTGGGATGCACCTGGACCCCAATTCTGTTTTAATATTTGAAAAGAGTATGAGTCAGAGATATGATTTCATGTCTCATTTGGCCATTAAGTGTATCGTGACATCATCTTAATGGCCTAGGAACTCAAAATACGAATTTGCATATTATGACATCAGCATATTTATGGAAAATTGATTGTATCTCTGTATATATTGATTGATTTTCTTTAAAATTTCAATATGTTGTAGCTAAGATATTTTTCTACAAGTTCAATAACAACCCTTTTTCATTTTGATGACGTCATCAGAGTGAAAATTTTGATTAAAGGCCTCATGTCAGAAATTTCATAATTTGCGTGTTATGACTATTAAAGGTGAATTTCGTTCACGTAATGAATCTACATGATAGTGTTTTTTAAGAATTTTCAAGCAATATCTCGCTTAACTTTGCTGTATTTTGTTTTCAAATTTAAGTTGACCAGCCCACCTATACTTGTTCCAAACAAGTATTATGTCTAGTTTATTTTTCTTATTTCGACCCACTTTTTTGTTAGCAAGATAAGTTGAAAATGGCTCAATCAAATGATTTGATATTTAGCACATATTTGTATAGCCATATGGACAAAACAAAGTAAGGTTTTCAACCTTGACCTTGACTGATGACGTCATCTAGGCGCCATTTTGTGAAATTTTCTGAAAATTTACTTATGATCATATTTTCATAACGGTAAGTCATTTCTTATTCATATTTTCCATGATCAAGGTCAATATCAGTCCAGTCAATTTTATGTCAAAAAACGCGCGCGTGCGCGTACTTCCGCGCGTCAATGCGCGCGCAAAATTTTGAAATGCTCAAAATCGTCTCAAATTTATTTTGCATACGTTTCAGGTCATTTTAAGCATTTTATAAAAAATCGCGCACACGCGCATGCGCGCGCGTTTTCGCGCGTAACACCATTACACAACATAGAATCGCCATTTTTTTTCTTTCATGATAATTCCCATATTTTTTCAAACAATTTGATACTATGTTCATCTCTTTATTACCATTAATATTAAGATGAGCGTCCATTCAAGATAAATGTCCGTGCGCGCGAGCTTTTATAATACATAGCATATATGGGCAAAAACATGCCTATACAAAATCCATTATAGCTCTTTGGAATGCACCGGGATCCTCATTTTTTTTTCAGATTTAGGTAGAGTATGAGTCGGAGATATGATTTCATATCTCATTTGGCCATTAAGTGTATCGTGACATCATCACAATCGCCTTGGAACTCAAAATACGAATTTGCATATTATGACGTCAGCATATTTATGTAAAATTGATTGTATCTCTGTAAATCTTGATCAATTTTCTTCAAAATTTCGATATGTTGTAGCTAAGACAATTCTCTACAAGCTTGAAAATAACCAATTTTCATTTTGATGACGTCATCATAGTCAAAAATCTCGATTAAAGGCCTCATGTCAAACATTTCATAATTTTCGTTATTCCTTTAGAAGGTGAATTTCGTTCACGTCATGAAACTACATGATATTGTTTTTTAAGAATTTTTAAGCAGTATCTCGCTTATTTTGCTCTATTTTGTCTCAAATGTTAGTTGACCAGCCCACCTATACTTGTTCCAAACAAGTATTATATGTCTAGTTTATTTATTTATTTATTTATTTTTCTTATTTCGACCCACTTTTTTGTTAGCAAGATAAGTTGAAAATGGCTCAATCAAATGATTTGATATTTAGCACACATATGTAAAGCCATATGGACAAAACAAAGTAAGGTTTTCAACCTTGACCCTGACTGATGACGTCATCTAGGCGCCATTTTGTGAAATTTTCTGAAAATTTACTTATGATCATAATTTCATAACGGTAAGTTATTTCTCATTCATATTTATCATGATCAAGGTCAATATTAGTCCGGTCAATTTCAGGTCAAAAAACGCGCACGTGTGCGTACGTCTGCGCGTCAATGCGCGCGCAAAATTTTTAAATGCTCAAAATCGTCTCAAATTTTTTTTGCATACGTTTCAGGTCATTTTAGGCATTTTATAAAAAATCGCGCGTACGAGCATGCGCGCGCGTTTTCGCGCGTAACACCATAACAAAACATAGAATCGCCATTTTTTTTTTCTTTCATGATATTTCTCATATTTTTTCAAGGAATTTGATTCAATGTTTATCTCTTTATGACCATTATTAACAAGATGAGCGTAAATTCAAGATAAATGTCAGTGCGCGCGAGGTCTTTTAATACATAGCATATATGGGCAAAAACATGCCTATACAAAATCCGTTATAGCTCTTTGGAATGCACCGGGATCCTCAATTTGTTTTCATATTAAGATAGAGTATGAGTCGGAAATATGATTCCATGTCTCATTTGGCCATTAAGTGTATCGTGACATCATCACAATGGCCTTGGAACTCAAAATACGAATTTGCATATTATTACGTCAGCATATTTATGTAAAATTGATTGTATCTCTGTAAATATTGATAATTTTCTTCAAAATTTCGATATGTTGGAGCTAAGACAATTCTCTACAAGTTCAATACTAACTTTTTTTCATTTTGATGACGTCATCAGAGTGAAAATTTTGATTAAAGGCCTCATGTCAAAAACTTCATAATTTGCGTGTTATGCCTATAGAAGGTCAATTTAGTTCACGTTATGAATCTACATGATATTGTCTTTTAAGAATTTGTAAGCAGTATGTCGCTTATTTTTGCTCTATTTTGTCTCAAATGTTAGTTGACCAGCCCACCTATACTTGTTCCAAACAAGTATTATGTCTAGTTTATTTTTCTTATTTCGACCCACTTTTTTGCTAGCAAGATAAGTTGAAAATGGCTCAATCAAATGATTTGATATTTAGCACACATATGTATAGCCATATGGACAAAACAAAGTAAGGTTTTCAACCTTGACCTTGACTGATGACGTCATCTAGGCGCCATTTTGTGAAATTTTCTGAAAATTTACTTATGATCATAATTTCATAACGGTAAGTTATTTCTCATTCATATTTATCATGATCAAGGTCAATATCAGTCCGGTCAATTTCAGGTCAAAAAACGCGCACGTGTGCGTACGTCCGCGCGTCAATGCGCGCGCCAAATTTTTAAATGCTCAAAATCGTCTCAAATTTGTTTTGCATACGTTTCAGGTCATTTTAGGCATTTTATAAAAAATCGCGCACACGCGCATGCGCGCGCGTTTTCGCGCGTTACACCATTACACAACATAGAATCGCCATTTTTTTTCTTTCATGATATTTCTCATATTTTTTTGAACAATTTGATAACATGTTTATCTCTTTATGACCATTAATAACAAGATAAGCGTCCATTCAAGATAAATGTCTGTGCGCGCGAGCTCTTGTAATACATAGCATATATGGGCAAAAACATGCCTATACAAATTCCATTATAGCTCTTTTGGATGGAACTGGACCCCCAATATTTTTTCATATTTTAAAAGAGAATATGTCGGAAATATGATTTAATGTCTCATTTGGCTATTAAAAATAGTTTTACATCATCATAATGGCCTTCGAACTAAAAATAGGAATTTGCATATTATGACGTCAGCATATTTATGGAAAATTGATTATATCTCTGTAAATATTGATTGATTTTCTTCCAAATTTCGATATGTTGTAGCTAAGATAATTATCTACAAACTTAATAATCACCATTTTTCATTTTGATGACGTCATCAGAGTGAGGATTTCGATTAAAGGACTCATGTCAGAAATGTCATAATTTGCGTGTTATGACTATAGAAGGTGAATTTCGTTCACGTAATGAATCTACATGATAGTGTTTTTTAAGAATTTTAAAGCAGTATCTCGCTTATTTTTGCTCTATTTTGTCTCAAATTTTAGTTGACCAGCCCACCTATACTTGTTCCAAACAAGTATTACATGTCTAGTCAGGTGGGCTGTATCTAATACAGACCACCTTATATTTTTGTTAAAATTGCCTTTATTATTATTTATTTATTTATTTATTTATTTATTTATCAGGTGGGCTGTATCTAATACAGACCACCTTATATTTTTGTTAAAATTGCCTTTATTATTATTTATTTATTTATTTATTTATTTTTCTTATTTCGACCCACTTTTTTGTTAACAAGATAAGTTGAAAATGGCTCAATCAAATGATTTGATATTTAGCACACATATGTATAGCCATATGGACAAAACAAAGTAAGGTTTTCAACCTTGACCTTGACTGATGACGTCATCTAGGCGCCATTTTGTAAAATTTTCTGAAAATTTACTTATGATCATATTTTCATAACGGTAAGTCATTTCTCATTCATATTTTCAATGATCAAGGTCAATATCAGTCCAGTCAATTTCAGGTCAAAAAACGCGCGCGTGCGCGTACGTCCGCGCGTCAATGCGCGCGCAAAATTTTTAAATGCTCAAAATCGTCTCAAATTTATTTTGCATACGTTTCAGGTCATTTTAAGCATTTTATAAAAAATCGCGCGTATGAGCATACGCGCGCGTTTTCGCGCGTAACACCATTACAAAACATAGAATCGCCATTTTTTTTTCTTTCATGATATTTCTCATATTTTTTCAAGGAATTTGATACCATGTTTATCTCTTTATGACCATTATTAACAAGATGAGCGGAAATTCAAGATAAATGTCAGTGCGCGCGAGCTCTTTTAATACATAGCATATATGGGCAAAAACATGCCTATACAAAATCCGTTATAGCTCTTTGGAATGCACCGGGATCCTCAATTTTTTTTCATATTTAGATAGAGTATGAGTCGGAAATATGATTCCATGTCTCATTTGGCCATTAAGTGTATCGTTACATCATCACAATGGCCTTGGAACTCAAAATACGAATTTTCATATTATGACGTCAGCATATTTATGTAAAATTGATTGTATCT
The DNA here is from genome assembly GCA_035222895.1 of Strongylocentrotus droebachiensis. Taxonomy (NCBI): domain Eukaryota; kingdom Metazoa; phylum Echinodermata; class Echinoidea; order Camarodonta; family Strongylocentrotidae; genus Strongylocentrotus; species Strongylocentrotus droebachiensis. The sequence continues at coordinate 692,674 of JAVYIG010000070.1, forward strand.
ATGTAAATATTGATCAATTTTCTTCAAAATTTCGATATGTTGTAGCTAAGACAATTCTCTACAAGCGCAGTAATAACCATTTTTCATTTTGATGACGTCATCATAGTGAAAATTTTGATTAAAGGCCTCATGTCAAAAACTTCATAATTTGCGTGTTATGCCTATAGAAGATGAATTTAGTTCACGTCATAAATCTACATGATATTGTTTTTTAAGAATTTGTAAGCAGTATGTCGCTTATTTTTGCTCTATTTTGTCTCAAGTTTTAGTTGACCAGCCCACCTATACTTGTTCCAAACAAGTATTATATGTCTAGTTTTTCTTATTTCGACCCACTTTTTTGTTAGCAAGATAAGTTGAAAATGGCTCAATCAAATGATTTGATATTTAGCACACATATGTATAGCCATATGGACAAAACAAAGTAAGGTTTTCAACCTTGACCTTGACTGATGACGTCATCTAGGCGCCATTTTGTGAAATTTTCTGAAAATTTACTTATGCTCATAACTTCATAACGGTAAGTTATTTCTCATTCATATTTATCATGATCAAGGTCAATATCAGTCCGGTCAATTTCAGGTCAAAAAACGCGCGCGTGCGCGCACGTCCGCGCGTAAGTGCGCGCGCAAAAATTGTAAATGCTCAAAATCGTCTCAAATTTATTTTGCATACGTTTCAGGTCAATTTAAGCATTTTATAAAAAATCGCGCGTACGAGCATGCGCGCGCGTTTTCGCGCGTAACACCATTACAAAACATAGAATCGCCATTTTTTTTTCTTTCATGATATTTCTCATATTTTTTCAAGGAATTTGATTCCATGTTTATCTCTTTATGACCATTATTAACAAGATGAGCGTAAATTCAAGATAAATGTCAGTGCGCGCGAGGTCTTTTAATACATAGCATATATGGGCAAAAACATGCCTATACAAAATCCGTTATAGCTCTTTGGAATGCACCGGGATCCTCAATTTTTTTTCATATTAAGATAGAGTATGAGTCGGAAATATGATTCCATGTCTCATTTGGCCATTAAGTGTATCGTGACATCATCACAATGGCCTTGGAACTCAAAATACGAATTTGCATATTATGACGTCAGCATATTTATGTAAAATTGATTGTATCTCTGTAAATATTGCTCAATTTTCTTCAAAATTTCGATATGTTGTAGCTAAGACAATTCTCTACAAGCGCAGTAATAACCATTTTTTATTTTGATGACGTCATCATAGTGAAAATTTTGATTAAAGGCCTCATGTCAAAAACTTCATAATTTGCGTGTTATGCCTATAGAAGGTGAATTTAGTTCACGTTATGAATCTACATGATATTGTCTTTTAAGAATTTGTAAGCAGTATGTCGCTTATTTTTGCTCTATTTTGTCTCAAATGTTAGTTGACCAGCCCACCTATACTTGTTCCAAACAAGTATTATATGTCTAGTTTATTTATTTTTCTTAATTCTCGCCACTTTTTTGTTAGCAAGATAACTTGAAAATGGTTGAATGAAATACCTTGAAATTTTGCACACATATGTATAGGCATATGAAGAAAACACAGTAAGGTTTTCAACCTTGACCTTGACTGATGACGTCATCTAGGCGCCATTTTGTGAAATTTTCTGAAAATAAACTCATGATCATATCTTCCTAACCAAAAGGTATTTCTCATTCATATTTATTATGATCAAGGTCAATATCAGTCCAGTCAATTTCAGGTCAAAAAACGCGCGCGTGCGCGTACGTCCGCGCGTCAATGCGCGCGCAAAATTTTTAAATGCTCAAAATCGTCTCAAATTTATTTTGCATACGTTTCAGGTCATTTTAAGCATTTTATAAAAAATCGCGCGTAACACCATTAAAAAACATAGAATCGCCATTTTTTTTTCTTTCATGATATTTCTCATATTTTTTCAAGGAATTTGATTCCATGTTTATCTCTTTATGACCATTATTAACAAGATGAGCGTAAATTCAAGATAAATGTCAGTGCGCGCGAGGTCTTTTAATACATAGCATATATGGGCAAAAACATGCCTATACAAAATCCGTTATAGCTCTTTGGAATGCACCGGGATCCTCAATTTTTTTTCATATTAAGATAGAGTATGAGTCGGAAATATGATTCCATGTCTCATTTGGCCATTAAGTGTATCGTGACATCATCACAATGGCCTTGGAACTCAAAATACGAATTTGCATATTATGACGTCAGCATATTTATGTAAAATTTATTGTATCTCTGTAAATATTGATCAATTTTCTTTAAAATTTCGATATGTTGTAGCTAAGACAATTCTCTACAAGCGCAGTAATAACCTCTTTTCATTTTGATGACGTCATCATAGTGAAAATTTTGATTAAAGGCCTCATGTAAAAAACTTCATAATTTGCGTGTTATGCCTATAGAAGTTGAATTTAGTTCACGTTATGAATCTACATGATATTGTTTTTTAAGAATTTGTAAGCAGTATGTCGCTTATTTTTGCTCTATTTTGTCTCAAATTTTAGTTGACCAGCCCACCTATACTTGTTCCAAACAAGTATTATATGTCTAGTTATTAAATATTTTTCTTATTTCTAACCACTTTTTTGTTAGCAAGATAACTTGAAAATGGCTCAATCAAATGCCTTGAAATTTGGCACACATATGTATAGGCATATAAATAAATCAAAATAACGTTTTCAAGCTTGACCTTGACTGATTACGTCATCTAGGCGCCATTTTGTGAATTTTAACTTATGATCATATCTTCATAACGGAAAGTAATTTCTTATTCATAGTTTGCACGATCAAGGTCAATATCGGTCCGGTCAATTTCAGGTAAAAAAACGCGCACGTGCGCGTACGTCCGCGCGTCAATGCGCGCGCAAAATTTTAAAATGCTCAAAATCGTCTCAAAATCATTTTGCATACGTTTTAGGCCATTCTAAGCATTTTATAAAAAAACGCCCACACACACGCGCATGCGTGCGGCGCGCGCGTTTTCGCGCGTAAAACTATTACAAAACATAGAATCGCCATTTTTTTTCTTTCATAATATTCCACACATTTTTACAAACAAATTGATACCATGCTTGTCTCTTTATGACTATTAATAATGGAATGATCGACCGTTTAACATAAATTTCCGTGCGCGCGAGCTTTTGTAATACATAGCATATATGGGCAAAAACATGCCTATACAAGATCCATTGTAGCCCTTTAGGATGCAAGGTGACCCCAATTTTTGGGTCATATTTTGATACAGTATGAATTGGAGATATGATTTCATGTCTCATTTGACCCTCAATGAACTCATTACGTCATCATAATGGCCTCCAAACTCAAAATTTCAATTTGCATATTATGACGTCAGCATATTTACGGAAAATTGATTGTTTCTCTCTAAATATTGATCGATTGTCTTCAAAATTTTGATATGTTTTAGCTGAGACAATTTTCTACAAATAAAATAGGCCCAAATTTTCATTTTGACAAAGGCATCAGGGCGTATTTTCGCGATTAAAAAAGGCATGTCAATTTTTCACATTTTGCGTGTATTCTCTATGGGACATGAGTTTTTCTCAAAACTGGATTCTTTCGCGAGCAATATCTCTGTCGTTTAGCTTTGTTTACGCTGAACTTCAAGTATGTTGTAGCTGAGACAATAAGCTATCTCAAATGTACCCTTTATTTTGTCTCAAATTTTAGTTCGACCAGCCCACCTATACTTGTTCCAAACAAGTATTACAAATCTAGTTTATTTTTCTTATTTCGACCCACTTTTTTGTTAGCAAGATAAGTTAAAAATGGCTCAATCAAATGATTTGATATTTAGCACACATATGTATAGCCATATGGACAAAACAAAGTAAGGTTTTCAACCTTGACCTTGACTGATGACGTCATCTAGGCGCCATTTTGTGAAATTTTCTGAAAATTTACTTATGATCATAATTTCATAACGGTAAGTTATTTCTCATTCATATTTATCACGATCAAGGTCAATATCAGTCCGGTCAATTTCAGGTCAAAAAACGCGCACGTGTGCGTACGTCCGCGCGTCAATGCGCGCGCAAATTTTTTAAATGCTCAAAATCATCTCAAATTTTTTTTGCATACGTTTCAGGTCATTTTAGGCATTTTATAAAAAATCGCGCGTACGAGCATGCGCGCGCGTTTTCGCGCGTAACACCATTAAAAAACATAGAATCGCCATTTTTTTTTCTTTCATGATATTTCTCATATTTTTTCAAGGAATTTGATTCCATGTTCATCTCTTTATGACCATTATTAACAAGATGAGCGTAAATTCAAGATAAATGTCAGTGCGCGCGAGGTCTTTTAATACATAGCATATATGGGCAAAAACATGCCTATACAAAATCCGTTATAGCTCTTTGGAATGCACCGGGATCCTCAATTTTTTTCATATTAAGATAGAGTATGAGTCGGAAATATGATTCCATGTCTCATGTGGCCATTAAGTGTATCGTGACATCATCACAATGGCCTTGGAACTCAAAATACGAATTTGCATATTATGACGTCAGCATATTTATGTAAAATTGATTGTATCTCTGTAAATATTGATCAATTTTCTTCAAAATTTCGATATGTTGTAGCTAAGACAATTCTCTACAAACGCAGTAATAACCATTTTTCATTTTGATGACGTCATCATAGTGAAAATTTTGATTAAAGGCCTCATGTCAAAAACTTCATAATTTGCGTGTTATGCCTATAGAAGGTGAATTTAGTTCACGTTATGAATCTACATGATATTGTCTTTTAAGAATTTGTAAGCAGTATGTCGCTTATTTTTGCTCTATTTTGTCTCAAATGTTAGTTGACCAGCCCACCTATACTTGTTCCAAACAAGTATTATATGTCTAGTCAGGTGGGCTGTATCTAATACAGACCACCTTATATTTTTGTTAAAATTGCCTTTATTTATCAGGTGGGCTGTATCTAATACAGACCACCTTATATTTTTGTTAAAATTGCCTTTATTTATTTATTTATTATTTATTATTTATTTATTTTTCTTAATTCTTGCCACTTTTTTGTTAGCAAGATAACTTTGAAATGGTTCAATCAAATGCTTTGATATTTGACACACATATGTATAGGCATATGGACAAGACACGGTAAGGTTTTCAACCTTGACCTTGACTGATGACGTCATCTAGGCGCCATTTTGTGAAATTTTCTGAAAATCATCTCATGATCATATCTTCATAACCAAAAGGTATTTTTCATTCATATTTATCATGATTAAGGTTAATATCAGTCCGGTTAATTTCAGGTCAAAAAACGCGCGCGTGCGCGTACGTCCGCGCGTCAGTGCGCGCGCAAAATTTTTAAATGCTCAAAATCGTCTCAAATTTATTTTGCATACGTTTCAGGTCATATTAAGCATTTTATAAAAAATCGCGCGTACGAGCATGCGCGCGCGTTTTCGCGCGTAACACCACGACAAAACATAGAATCGCCATTTTTTTTTCTTTCATGATATTTCTCATATTTTTTCAAGGAATTTGATACCATGTTTATCTCTTTATGACCATTATTAACAAGATGAGCGTAAATTAAAGATAAATGTCAGTGCGCGCGAGCTCTTGTAATACATAACATACATGGGCAAAAAAATAACTATACACAATCCATTATAGCTCTTTGGGATGCACCTGGACCCCAATTCTGTTTTAATATTTGAAAAGAGTATATGTCAGAAATATGATTTCATGTCTCATTTGGCCATGAAGTGTATCGTGACATCATCTTAATGGCCTTGGAACTCAAATTACGAATTTGCATATTATGACGTCAGCATATTTATGGAAAATTGATTGTATCTCTGTATATATTGATTGATTTTCTTCAAAATTTCAATATGTTGTAGCTAAGATAATTCTCTACAAGTTCAATAATAACCCTTTTTGATTTTGATGACGTCATCAGAGTGAAAATTTTGATTGAAGGCCTCATGTCAGAAATTTCATAATTTGCGTGTTATGACTATAGAAGGTGAATTTCGTTCACGTAATGAATCTACATGATAGTGTCTTTTAAGAATTTTCAAGCAGTATCTCGCTTAATTTTGCTCTATTTTGTTTGCAAATTTAAGTTGACCAGCCCACCTATACTTGTTCCAAACAAGTATTATGTCTAGTTTATTATTTATTATTTATTTATTTTTCTTAATTCTTGCCACTTTTTTGTTAGCACGATAACTTTGAAATGGTTCAATCAAATGCTTTGATATTTGACACACATATGTATAGGCATATGGACAAAACACGGTAAGGTTTTCAACCTTGACCTTTACTGATGACGTCATCTAGGCGCCATTTTGTGAAATTTTCTGAAAATCATCTCATGATCATATCTTCATAACCAAAAGGTATTTTTCATTCATATTTATCATGATTAAGGTTAATATCAATCCGGTTAATTTCAGGTCAAAAAACGCGCGCGTGCGCGTACGTCCGCGCGTCAGTGCGCGCGCAAAATTTTTAAATACTCAAAATCGTCTCAAATTTATTTTGCATACGTTTCAGGTCATATTAAGCATTTTATAAAAAATCGCGCGTACGAGCATGCGCGCGCGTTTTCGCGCGTAACACCACTACAAAACATAGAATCGCCATTTTTTTTTCTTTCATGATATTTCTCATATTTTTTCAAGGAATTTGATACCATGTTTATCTCTTTATGACTATTATTAACAAGATGAGCGTAAATTCAAGATAAATGTCAGTGCGCGCGAGGTCTTTTAATACATAGCATATATGGGCAAAAACATGCCTATACAAAATCCGTTATAGCTCTTTGGAATGCACCGGGATCCTCAATTTTTTTTCATATTAAGATAGAGTATGAGTCGGAAATATGATTCCATGTCTCATTTGGCCATTAAGTGTATCGTGACATCATCACAATGGCCTTGGAACTCAAAATACGAATTTGCATATTATGACGTCAGCATATTTATGTAAAATTGCTTGTATCTCTGTAAATATTGATCAATTTTCTTCAAAATTTCGGTATGTTGTAGCTAAGACAATTTTCTACAAGCGCAGTTATAACCATTTTTCATTTTGATGACGTCATCATAGTGAAAATGTTGATTAAAGGCCTCATGTCAAAAACTTCATAATTTGCGTGTTATGCCTATAGAAGGTGAATTTAGTTCACGTTATGAATCTACATGATATTGTCTTTTAAGAATTTGTAAGCAGTATGTCGCTTATTTTTGCTCTATTTTGTCTCAAATGTTAGTTGACCAGCCCACCTATACTTGTTCCAAACAAGTATTATATGTCTAGTCAGGTGGGCTGTATCTAATACAGACCACCTTATATTTTTGTTAAAATCGCCTTTATTTATCAGGTGGGCTGTATATCATACAGACCACCTTATATTTTTGTTAAAATTGCCTTTATTTATTTTTATTTATTTATTTTTCTTAATTCTCGCCACTTTTTTGTTAGCAAGATAACTTGAAAATGGATCAATCAAATAACTTGAAATTTGGCACACATATGTATAGGCATATGGAAAAAACACAGTAAGGTTTTCAACCTTGACCTTGACTGATGACGTCATCTAGGCGCCATTTTGTGAAATTTTCTGAAAATCAACTCATGATCATATCTTCATAACCAAAAGGTATTTCTCATTCATATTTATCATGATCAAGGTCAATATCAGTCCGGTTAATTTCATGTCCAAAAACACGCGCGTGCGCGTACGTCCGCGCGTCCGTGCGCGCGCAATTTTTTTAAATGCTCTAAATCGTCTCAAATTTATTTTGCATACGTTTCAGGTCATTTTAAGCATTTTATAAAAAATCGCGCGTACGAGCATGCGCGCGCGTTTTCGCGCGTAACACCATTAAAAAACATAGAATCGCCATTTTTTTTTCTTTCATGATATTTCTCATATTTTTTCAAGGAATTTGATTCCATGTTTATCTCTTTATGACCATTATTAACAAGATGAGCGTAAATTCAAGATAAATCTCAGTGCGCGCGAGGTCTTTTAATACATAGCATATATGGGCAAAATCATGCCTATACAAAATCCGTTATAGCTCTTTGGAATGCACCGGGATCCTCAATTTGTTTTCATATTAAGATAGAGTATGAGTCGGAAATATGATTCCATGTCTCATTTGGCCATTAAGTGTATCGTGACATCATCACAATGGCCTTGGAACTCAAAATACGAATTTGCATATTATGACGTCAGCATATTTATGTAAAATTGATTGTATCTCTGTAAATATTGATCAATTTTTTTCAAAATTTCGATATGTTGTAGCTAAGACAATTTTCTACAAGCGCACTAAAAACCATTTTTCATTTTGATGACGTCATCATAGTGAAAATTTTGATTAAAGGCCTCATATCAAAAACTTCATAATTTGCGTGTTATGCCTATAGAAGGTGAATTTAGTTCACGTTATGAATCTACATGATATTGTCTTTTAAGAATTTGTAAGCAGTATGTCGCTTATTTTTGCTCTATTTTGTCTCAAATGTTAGTTGACCAGCCCACCTATACTTGTTCCAAACAAGTATTATATGTCTAGTTTATTATTTATTTTTCTTATTTCGACCCACTTTTTGTTAGCAAAATAACTTGAAAATGGCTAAATCAAATAACTTGAAATTTGGCACACATATGTATAGGCATATGGAGAAAACACGGTAAGGTTTTAAACCTTGACCTTGACTGATGACGTCATCTAGGCGCCATTTTGTGAAATTTTCTGAAAATTTACTCATGATCATATTTTCATAACGGTAAGTTATTTCTCATTCATATTTATCATGATCAAGGTCAATATCAGTCCGGTCAATTTCATGTAAAAAAGCGCGCGCATGCGCGTACGTCCGCGCGTCAATGCGCGCGCAAAATGTTTAAATGCTCAAAATCGTCTCAAATTTATTTTGCATACGTTTCAGGTCATTTTAAGCATTTTATAAAAAATCGCGCGCGCGAGCATGCGCGCGCGTTTTCGCGCGTAACACCATTAAAAAACATAGAATCGCCATTTTTTTTTCTTTCATGATATTTCTCATATTTTTTCAAGGAATTTGATTCCATATTTATCTCTTTATGACCATTATTAACAAGATGAGCGTAAATTCAAGATAAATGTCAGTGCGCGCGAGCTCTTTTAATACATAGCATATATGGGCAAAAACATGCCTATACAAAATCCGTTAAGGCTCTTTGGAATGCACCGGGATCCTCAATTCTTGTTCATATTTAGATAGAGTATGAGTTGGAAATATGATTCCATGTCTCATTTGGCCATTAACTCTTTTCCCGCTTCGTTCGACTAGCGGAACATACAGCGGGCTGCCAACTTCGACTCAAGTCACATTTCATTCACAATACACACGGAACGCATTTAATTCTATTGTACGCACACACAAACAATAGTAACGCGTGCTTCGCATTGTATACACATCACACTTCATTGCACCGCTTTCGCAGACATTGTTTACATTGACATTTTCCGAGAAAAATTGAGTTTTTGAAACTGCTTTTGCAAATATTCTGATGAGCTAGGATGGCCCCTATTAGGAGGAGACGGGACTTCTTCACCTTTTTTTTTTTTTTTTTTTTTTTTACGTGTGCAGTAATACTTTCATACTGCGATAACATTTTGACAAGCAATGCATACAGTGAAAATGTTAGGTTTTTGTTATTCTTTGAATACATAACTGTCATGACTGTGTCAAGTTTAATTTACATAATGGTCCATTATCTAAGCTATGATAAATAATGATAATGCAGTTATTTTGTTATGGATCTGATTTGTATACATTCATGATGTAATTTTTTGGTATGCTTTCACCAGGAAGCTGAACTAAATGTTGGGGTTGTGTGGAATAACAATGTACAATTTGATCTGCAATTAGATGAATGCCTTATTTTCGGGTTGTGTGGAATAACAATATAGTTACAATTTGATATGCAATATATGAATGCCTTATTTTCGGGTTGTGTGGAATAACAATATAGTTACAATTTGATTTGCAAATTTGATTGTCTTGTGTCGTTTATTATTTTCAAAAAAGTGACTGTTTTTTTTTAATGGAAGTTCTTATTCAACACTTTTTAGAGTGTGGTTGAGTTGTGGGATGAGATGAGATGCATGTAGAGAAGTTGAGTGACTAACAAGGAAAGTGTGGATGATAGAGAATTAAATAGAGTGAAAGCGTTTTGTAGCATTGAGGGAATAATTCAACATAAAGTACCCTAGCTCTCTCTCTTCGCCTGTCTCTATTTCTCTATACCTGACTTTCTCTGTCTCCGTCCCTTTTCCTTCTATCTCTCTCTTTCTATCTATCCTCCTCTCTGTCTGCCTGTCTCTTTCGCAATCTGATTGTCTCTTTTCTCTCTCTCTCTCTCTCTCTCTCTCTCTCTCTCATTTCTCTCCCTATCTGCCTGTCTCTTTCTTCTTCCCCTCTCCCTGCCTATATCTTCTTTTCACTCTCACTTTCTCTATCTGCCGCTATCTCTCTCTCTCTCTCTCCTTGTTTCTTATTTCTCTCTGCCCCTCTGTATCTTCTCATCCTCACTTTCTCTTTCTGCCTATCTGTCTTTCTCTCTCCGTGTCTCTTCTTATTTATATCCCTATCTTCTCACTCTCACTTTCTGTATCTGCTTATCTCTTTCTTTCTCTCTCTCTCTCTCTCTCTCTCTCTCTCTCTATCTCTCCCTGCCTCTTGTTATTTCTCTCCCTATCTGCCTGTCTCTTTCTTCCTCCCCTCTCTCTGCCTCTCTCTATCTTGTTCTCACTCTCATTATCTCAACCTGCCTCTGTCTTTCTCTGTCTGCCTATCTGTCTTTCTCTCTCCGTGTCTCTTCTTATTTATATCCCTATCTGCCTGTCTCTTTCTTCTTCCCCTCCCCCTCTATCTCTATCTTCTCACTCTCATTTTATGTATCTGCTTATATCTCTTTCTTTCTCTCTCTCTCTCTATCCGTCTCTTCTTATTTCTTTCCCAATCTGCCTGTCTCTTCGTTCTTATTCTATTTCTTTCTCTCTCCCTCTCTCTGTCTACCTCTTGTTATAATGAACATGTCAATATGAGACTATTATGTAGACGAATATATTTTATTCTTATTTATTATACATCAGCTTTCTACAATTCATAACTTAGTACATGTTTCAAGCATACATTATGTTCATGGCTTGCCTTATTAGTGTAGAAAATCAATAAGTTCTTCTATTCATTTCTTTCAATTATAATAGCTTGCACAGCCTTGCAAGTAATAATAGAATGTTACACCATCTTACCTACAGACACAATAAAGGTCATCAAAGTACAATCAAGAGACAGGAAGTCTATTCAAAAGTACCCAGGGTCATTTTCAATAGGAGATTAGTTCATTGTCGGCTTACTCTTTATTCAATCCTAAATTACCAGGCTCATTGTGACCTTCAACACATGAATTTGGTATGTAGTGAAAGCTCATGAATACATCTTTTCAATGAACTAACTCAGGACATAAACCTCCATAACAAAGTATTAGATATAAGAGGTATAGAATACCCTTCTAAACGAAAACTTGGATACAAAACGTATAGTTGATAATCTCAAAATTTATGATAATATACATTACAAAAATGATACCATTGGCAAGACTATTAATTTCTATACAATATTGCTACACAAAGTTTTTCATTACAGTACACCAATCAAAAGTTATTGCGAGTTGAATAAGCATAGTCCATGCAGAACCCCTCCTAAGGTGGCACCCTAAAAACAATGTGGCACAGGGGGGATTGTGTACGTGGCGGGCAAAGAGTTAAGTGTATCGTGACATCATCATAATGGCCTTGGAACTCAAAATACGAATTTGCATATTATGAAGTTAGCTCATTTATGTAAAATTGATTTTATCTCTGTAAATATTGATCGATTTTCTTCAAAATTTTGATATGTTGTAGCTAAGACAATTCTCTACAAGCTCAGTTGCCATCATTTTTCATTTTGATGACGTCATCATAGTGAAAATTACGATAAAAGGGAACATATCAGAAATTTCTTAAGTTGCGTGTTATGCCTATGGAAGGTGAATTTCCTTCACATCATTAATCTACATGACATTGTTTTTTAGCAGTATCTCGCTTATTTTTGCTCTATTTTGTGTCAAATTTTAGTTGACCAGCCCACCTATACTTGTTCCAAACAAGTATTATATGTCTAGTTGTCATTGTTTTTATATTGTCATCACCGTCATCATTTTCATATACCGAATGAATGTAAATATATATTTGTTGATGTTTTTTAAATGACGGAAAATAAATACAATACAATGCAATAATCGCGCGATTTTAAAAGATTGAAACAATCAGTAAATTACACTTAAACATTGGATTATTACTTCAAAATTAATACAAAATTTGTTAGATTTACAATAGCAAAATATAAATATACTTGTAATATTCGTGGATTGAATACGAATCATGTGCTGATCGGTTTGTATAAAGCACAGCCAGCTATTTTATATCGTTACATTAAAAACAGGTAGCGAGAGAGAGAGAGAGAGAGAGATAATGTGTCAGAGAAAGAGAGAGAGAGAGAGAGACTGAGAGTGCTAGAAACAGAGGGGGAAATGGAGGGGGAGGAGAAGTTTAGCAGTTACGATTGATACGGCAACAAATTGTCAATTATCTATCTAAGTGTCTTTTCCCGGTTCGGAGGTTAATTGCAACATCTCTCCATTTCACTCAATCTTCTGCCATTCTGGTGCACTCTTGCAGCTTTAGTCTCCTCCAGTTCTTGATATTCTCTTCCCAGTTGATGTGGGTCTCCCTCTCGGTCTAGTTCCTTCTCCACTCTTCCCTCCAATACATCCTTTAAGAGGCTTTGGTGCCTTTTAACAGTATTTGACTTTTCTATCCTTAACTAATCCTACCAATATAATTTGTTTACGTCCTACCATGTGCAATATCTCTTTGTTGGTTTTCATTTGTTTCCAAGATATTTTCATCATTGTTCTATAAATCCACATTTCAAAAGATGTTATTCAATTTTTCATGGCCTTGTTTATTGTTCATGTTTATGCTCCATACATAACATTTTACTAGTCTCAACCTAAGCCCAAATTTCAACTTTCTATCTGTGAATAAGTCTTTCATTGCTAGAAATGTACTCCGAGCAATTTCTATTCTTCTTTTTATTTCTGCTTCGCATCTGGTATCATCTGTGATATGTTGTCCTAAGTAGATGTATTTATTGACCTGCTCAATGATATGTCCATCGAGTTCCAAGCAGATTCTAGGCTTATTCTCTGTTCTCCACAAAAAACATAGCCTTAGTTTTCTTGACATTCATGCATAGACCAAACTCTTTACTATTGACTTTTACAATATATAATACATGTTGTAAATCTGCTTCATTATCTGCGCAAAGTACAGTGACATCAGCATATTTGTGTGTCACCTGTAATTTCATCGTTCATTTTGATGGCAGCTATCTGCTCCCAGTTAAGTTTAGATATGAGACGTATGTTTTTACCATCCAGATATGTGTGTGTAAGCTTTCAATAGGCATCTTTTATCAATTATAAAAAGAGAAGTTTGAGTTGTGGGAAAGGTGGCAAACAATTGATGATCTTTTTCCATTTGTGTTATGCTATTGTGGAAGAATATCATAGAAAATGGAGTTCACTAATGAGGTCATGCAAAGTCTCTGGCGTGAGAACATGGTACATGTGGATCCGAACCTTTGGAATATTATTCGGAATATAAAAACAGTTATTTCAAAATTTCTATTGAGCGGAAGCAACACAATACCAGAGCTATGTCATAACCCATCGAACACGATGTATACTGTTCGTCATGAAGGTGGATTTCTATTTTTTAACCCCAATTTATGGAATGATTTTGACAAAGTTTTTTCCTAACAAATCTAGATAATAGTAAACATTTTCAGGTTTTATTGAAATATAATTGACGAATGTTTGGTTAGCGTGATTGCAAAAGCTTGTGTAAGCTACTTTTTTTATCAATTAGGGGACCTGCGTCCTTGAGTCATAACTGACAGTGATGAGGATTAATGCCTCACAAAAGGGCGCTAATATAACTGATCGACACGGTTTTGATCCTGGGGCCTCACATTAACGAGGCCATAGCTTTGCCACTGAATCATGACTGTACGTAGCGGGTGCTAGGGCCGAGGGGAGCCCCCACAAATAAAAAATAAAAACATGAGATGTAATAAATTATCAATAAATCATTGCATTTCCCCCGACCCTCAACAGGATTTGAATGCTCATCTCATCCTTTTGCCTGTGTACCTTTCCATCACTTCCTACTTCTACCTTGTAACTAGGTGGAGCAGGTCTGTTATCATTCATATGGGACAGACCATTCAGACTGGACGGGTGACCAAGGTCCATTGGGCAAATGTAGTTTTCCATTTCGGTCCCACGTCTGCTCTTACCACATGTTCTAGTTTTAGGCTGTGCAAAGTGAGAAGGATACAAGAGATTTCCATTCTTATCTAATTGTAATTGCTTTTATATTGTTATCACCGTCATTATTTTCATCTACTGGTACAAATAACAAATTACAGTGCAATCACCATAATATGTCATCATCTTCTAACGTGCCATTAATCACAATTACCAACATCATCATATTATCGTCATCATTATAATCATCCACCATTACCATTTTCACATCATCATCAAACATGTAATCCACATCTTCCTCCCCTTTCTCCTACTCTTCATCATCATCATCATCATCAACAGCATTCTCACCATCACTGCCAATGTCATTTGAAGTAAATTCATCATTTAATGACTTCTTACTACATGTACTACATAACCATCATAATCGTCATAATCATCATCAACATAATCACTACCATCAGCAATATCACTAACACTATCACCATAACCACAATCATTTTCATCACAATCACAATCATCATCATCATAACCATCATCATCACTATAACAATCATCATCATCATCATCATCACCAACACGATCACCATAATAATCATCCTCGTCACCACCATCATCATCACCATCATTATCATCATCCTCATCATCACTGTCAACATGAATCGCCATCATCTCCATCACTATCATCATAACCATCATCATCATCATCATGTTAATAGCTTTTGGGGCGCTTCACTGCTTCTCTATTCTGCTGCTGAATGTCTAGACCAATCAAGAGATGAATAGAGTGCTAGATGACTCCGTAGTAACGTCTTGTTTCTAGGGATACACAAGAAGAGGCTCGGCTGTGCAACGAGTTTCGAGGACTTGTGTTTTATTATTTAGTTGGTGGTGTATTATTTCCATGCTGAATGCTTTTTCCCAAGCATTTCCATTCCGGTTCTAGTTTCTCAATGTCATTTACTTTATTATTTGTTTGTTCTATTTCTTCTGTGACTAGACAATTATACCTATTTCTAACTTCCATAAAGTATTTTTCTGCTATGTATGTTTTATTTAGAACTGTGACAGCTGGAAGAGAGTTTCTGTTTGTTCTGAGTTGTGTATTCTTTAGCTTTACTGGTCAATTAACTTGATAGAATTTATTAACCAATATAATATCATATTGCAAACTGGAACACAAATTAAATATACAAAAAAGTGAAAAGAAATTGATCGTGTTATTTTCAGAAAATGATCCTTTGATAATTGAACAAGTAGCTGTTATCCCCTCTATCACTGATGTATAAAGATATCTAATCCATGTTTAAATATTCAGAAATTAGAACGATTTAAGAACGATTACATAAAACAATATATGTTTGTAAAAACCGATAACAACAAAAATAAAGCACATTTAATGGACACAACACAGCCTAGCAATATAATCTGATCCATGCCAACAACTAAGTATGCCATACTTGTTTATGCTCTATCTCTCCTTTTGACTTTTATATCATATAAACACAATCAGTCGGTACGTGATTTGGCAGTTTATTCAAGTTCTCTATTAAACAAAGGAACTGTAAACAAGCTCGGTTTGATTTGAATGTGTGGTCATAAACTGTAAAAGCATATGTTATCGGAAATGTAAAAGAATAGCTAGCTGCCCGTGAGTGCCAAAAGTGTAATGAATCAGAATTACTATAAAAAATAATATTATTGGATAAACACGTCATCAAAAATTGAGGAAAAAACGAATACAATAAGAAATTCTTCAATTTGCTAAAGGTGCAATCAATCAAACAGAAATTGTCAACTCTGTGATGTATCTTGCGAGCTCTTCTCTCTCTCGCCAGTACTAAACAACTTCCAAAATATATTATTTCCCTTAAGAAAATGTGTTAATCATACATTGGCACCAAATCTAATTATTTTTAAAATATGTTTTTATACAACCCCTGTATGAATCAAATATATTCGGTCATCAATAACTAAACAAATTAAAGTTTTTGATATTTTCTGTACAGAGCCAATTGCAGAGTAGCTCGCCTAACATTTCGCAGTGTTGCCAATTCATGCTTCATTGATGACAACTTCAAAAATTCAAAAACTGTCATTAATCTGATATCGCTCAAAGTTTTACTGACCTGTTCCTCTATTTTTTCTGCTTCTATTAAAACAACAAAATACCAGGATGGTCTTCCGCTTTAAATGAACAGAACTAAATAATGTGATCTTGCCTGAGAAAGCAGGCTAAAAGGGACAGCATAATTTTTGAACCTTTAGAAACAACACCTATTGCAAATCAACAACAAAAAAACATACCGTTTTGGTCCAGGTTCGGTTTTTGTTATTTAAACAATTATGTTAAGTATTAGTAGTAATGGTTTATTGAAATAAACCATTGTTCACTGATAAACTGTCGATATTGGTTGGCTATACGACGATGGGCCAACATTGGCTGAACGTTGGGATCCATTGTCTCAATTTTAACTTATAAATGTTGACTTTTGGTTGGCTATTCGACCGTTGGCTCAATGTTGGTCCATCGTCTCAATTTTTACTGAGAAATGGCGGATATGAAATAAGAACAGATTTATAATGCGTGTGTTAAGTATGAATTGTTATCTGACATTGAACCATATATATGTACCGTTTAATGGAAAACGGTTCCAAATAATCTAAAAAGAACCCATTTAAACATCTGATGTAATGCATGTTCTATCCAATAGACCCTTTTATTCAAAACTCTCGGTATCCAGGTTTTTTTTGTACCCGACGCTATACACCTATTGAACAGTTCTTCAGTGAAGCGATCATGTTGGAGGGGGAGGGGGGTTGTGATATGAATACATATTATGACGAGAGAGCGAACATGCGAGCAGTGTGAACATCGATCTTCAAGAACTTTACCCATTTCATCTGTTTTTTACTACCTTGGTATCTCTTTTCAAAGGTTATGTAAGATCCATAGGACTACTTATTCTTCCAGGAACGATTTAAGGTAACCTTTCAACATACATTGGATTATATCTCTTGAATATTTGCTGAAATTTCTATCTCAGGACTACTGTCAGCGCTTACATTACCTACATGTGGTCCCATAACTTCATTCTGGTGTCAGGGGCTATCAACTATAGTTTACTGTACTAATTAACTGTTTATTGAACCTGTATTTTAAATCTTCATTTGGGGCCTGTCACCACGAAATGAGTCCAGTTGGTCAAAAATTTTATTCCTGTTTTTAAGTATTATATAAATCTACATTAAGTAAGCTTTAAATTAAGGGGTCACACATTAAAATTGATAGATTATATCCAGAAATATGAACAAAAACCTAATTGGACTTTATAAACAATGGGATTACCCAGTTTTGAGAAATGCATCATTTTCGTGATAATTTTAGATTACATAGCCTATATTATTTGCCAAAAAATGTTATAAGGAGATATTTTCGTGACCTAAGCTCTGGGGACATAAACTACAAGACATTAATAAGTCGATTTTTGGAAAAATCTTAAATGTGGTACGTGGGTCAATTTTCAGTACATACACACTATACATCGCTATTACTACGATTGAGCCTAATGCGACACTGGACTCATTTCGTGGTGACTGGCCCCATTTGTGAACATTTGAAAGCACGTCTACAGTTCACTGATCTCTATTGTTAACAATGGAGACCGCACCTGCAACCAGATCTAAAGTTAAATAATGTAATGCAGCCATTATCCAGGAGATTCTCAAAGATATTGTCAATGACAAAGGATTCCTGTCACTCATTGAAACATCTGTTAGCAAACGACTGGTCGAACTACAAGAGGAATTGGAGAGACAAAAGAGTGACATATTTGAGCTTCAAGTAATCAGTGACAAAAAGATTGGTGAGTTCACCAGTCTGAAAGAAAGGTTGAAATTCCAGGAGCATCGTATGCAGAAACTAAGCAATTCCATTGATGCACAAGAGCAATACTCAAGATGGAATTGTCTGAGGCTCTTTGGTTGTCCCGAGCAAGAGGGGGAGAATATCGATGACGTCATCTTTAACATCGCAAGTGATTTGCTGAAGGTCAATCTACAAAGGGTGGACGTTGAAAGGAGTCATCGGGTTGGGGCAAATCGAAAGAAGCAGGATGGTACGTCAATACCACGGGGAATCATCATTAAATTCAAATTATATAGAAAGCGACGGGAGATCCTAGCCAGCAGACCTCAACTCAAAGGCAAAAAGATGATACTTGTGGAAGATCTTACAGCCAGAAACCAGGAGCTGCTGAAACATGCACGAGATCACGAGAAGATCATGTCAGCCTGGAGCATAGATGGTCGTATAATAGCCCTATTAAGAGGAAAAAACAAAGTGACCAAAGTGATTCACGGTGAGGAAGACGTAAAATCTCTCTGAACCTAAACATTTATTTCTTACATGATCTCATCGGATTCATTGATGAATTATATACATCCTGGAAGAATGGTTATGTTAATTAACAATTACTGCTCTACGAGTCTACAGTCTCTACAGTCTACTGATTTTTATGTTCTTAAATTTGTTGTTTTTTTCAGCTGTATTTTATATGTTGTTATAATTTGTATATATGTTTCCTCACCCGAATCTATGTATTACTGGTCGAAGGCAAATCTCAACTCCGTTTACGCATGAATTTTCAACATCCATAGAACTAGATATCCAGGATATATATTAAACATCAGATAATACTTCAATTGATAATGCTGATTATGTTCAACCAAACGAATAAAATGATGTCGTAAAGGATTTCTTTTTGAAAAATAAAATAGTTATATACATGGTACATTTTAATTACAGAAGTATAAAGAGAAATCATGATACTTTCCATAGTGTTCTTGCCAGTATTTCTTGCTAATGTTCTTGTATTGCATTATCAGAAACTTGGTTAGCATGTGATGAAGAAATTACAATTCCTGATTATAGGTTTTTTGGAAATGGTAGGCAAAATAAGCGTGGAGGTGGTGTAGGTTGTTTGCTAACAAAGGATATAAAATATAAAAACCGTAAGGACTTGGAAGTTTTTAATCAGTGTATAGAAACAATTTGTATTGAGATATTTTCTAAAACATAATATACAATTGTTGCCATAGTGTACAGACCCCCTGGGCAAAGTGTATCATACTTTGTTACTGCCTTGGAAGACCCTTCAAGTGCAATAACTCGAGAAAATAAACAGTGCTTACTTATTGGTGATTTTAATATTGATCTTTTAATGACTAATTCCAAACAAGTTCAATGATCTTTTAGTAAGTTATTCCTGCACACCCTTGATTTTAAACCCAACTAGAATAACACAAAGTTCAGCAACTATCATTGATAACCTATTTACACACAATGTAAATAATATTTTAAAAACCCTAATTCGTTTAAGGCACTTGTTTTTTTAACATATAAAGAGTTTCATTCCAAAAGGAGCTTAATCCACTTTGGGTACTTCTGAGTAAATCGCCTTTTTTATTTCTCCACTTTCCCTTAAGCCATGGACCTTAATGGTATTATATATTTAAAGGTGTCACCCTTGGACCAATAATATATGATAAGCAAAAATATACCACTTTTTCCTGATTTTTGCTAAATTTTTAGATTTTTTTTTTCTTGTGGATTTAGCTCCTTTTGGAAAGAAACATGATATTGTACCTGGAAAATTTCATATTTTCTCAATAAAGTCACTTAAATGTATTCAAATTTAGTAGCAAACCTTTCCTTTTGAATAATAATAGTGAAATCACAACTAAAAAAACATTTTGAAAAGAAAGTAAACAACATATCACATTTTCATTCCAAAAGGAGCTAAATCCGTTTCATTCCAAAAGGAGCTAAATCCATGTTTCATTCCAAAAGGAGCTAAATCCGTTTCATTCCAAAAGGAGCTAAATCCATGTTTCATTCCAAAAGGAGCTAAATCCACAAAATCTAAAAATTTAGTAAAAATCAGAAATAACTGTTAGATTTTTTTTCTTATCATATATTATTGGTCCAGGGCGACACCTTTAACATATAAAACAACATGAAGGTACATTGCTAAAGGGAAAGTGGAGAAATAAAAAAAGGTGATTTACTCAGAAGTACCCAAAGTGGATTTAGCTCCTTTCGGAATGAAACATGATATTGTACCTAAATTTGTTCATACTTCCTGGTGAAATTTTCGAATGTGATATAGTGCATTTTGTCCCCATGTAGGAAATCAGTTTTTTAAGACAAATAACTCCATTTTGATAAAATATGGATTTAGCTCATTTTGGAATCAAGCTCTTCATATACCAAATGTGTCCACAAAGGGTCAAAAATGAAATTATATTTACTTACTGTAAACGTGTATTTTTAGGATCAGGAATACTCATATTTTTGAGAAATGCCCCTATTTATTCACCAGATATGAATACTTTGAGTTCTTACAATTTTATTGTGAACTATAGCATATCTAATAAATGTGATATAAAACTCATTTGCTATTAACTACACCAACAGATATGTTGGTCTTTAAGAATATGTTTCAGAGATTATTCCTGCAATTTTTTGAGTTTCTATCTTGAAAAATACACATTTTGTATCCATTGAAAGTGAAAAATAGCTCTGAATTAGGGTTTTGACGATAACAAGTTTTTATTTCATTAGGTAAAGTGCTTTTTCTTGGGTCAAACTTATTTTAATATAAGAACCGATGATATAAGATAAATACATACCCCAAAATTGGAAATCAGTGCATTGCCTAATAATTTGCATATGTCACACCACTGGTGTTTCGGACGTTACACACTGTTAACATCATAACTTTATTCAAGTTAGTTGCTTTCTTTAGGTATTATTGACCTAAGTTACATTAATTGTTTGCAGAAAAATACATTTATTGAAAAAATTGTGCAGTTTTTATTAGTTTAGCACATATACCTAGTTTGTCTTCATCGACTACCCAATTTATGTACGATATACTGTTCATTTCAAGAACGTGTAGTTATAAATGCTTATGTGGTCTAACAGAGCGAAATATGAAGCTACTAGCAATTGTAGACTTGTAGTCATCAAAACTCCTTAGACAATTTACTTACAAACGTAATCTCTTTGCATGTTATGAACAACAGTGTACAATGTATGCCATAGTTTGTTTCGAATGTTACACGATGTTACACTTTGCCTTAAACTATATATTGACAAATATTTTGTCTTAAATAAAACTATAAAGAAGTTTCCCCAGCCATTAAAGTAATAAGAAATAAGAAAACTCTTATCCATTGTACATCCTGAGAATGAGACATTTTACATGTAACTTTAAAATTGTGTATGTTTTAGATGTTAATACTAGTAACAATCATCCTTTACCACTATTTGTATTAGGAGGCTGTTTCAAAAGGCAACAAAATAAGTTTTTGTTTTTATTTACTTGATGAGCGATTGATGGATGGATTGGTGGGTTGATGGATTGTTTGGTTGGTTGGTTGTTTGCATTAACTCTTGCTGTGCCGATATCATAGGTGACAAACAGTATAGCTTAAACATGTACCTTAGATTGCACTTTGCCCCAACAGGTATGTGGATGCCAATTAGATGTTCGGAGCGTAAATCAAGTATTCTAGTTATCTGTGAAACATTATAGATTCATAGAATATAATTTGGTACAGGATCCTTCAAATTTCGATAAACGATGGTTAATGAATAGGCAAGAGAAAATGGACAAGCATTATTAAAGCCCATTTATATTTCACACTAGCTTATAAATTTGAGGAAGAAACTGTATGTTTAGGATCATTAAATGAGGTATTAATGCTCTTTTCATTATTGGATAATGACAGTAGTAATCCCTTGTACACAGATTAGTTACGTGTACTGAGTGCCCTTTTTAAAATGAAATTCCCCATAAATTTTTAGAAAAACATTTTAATTTGCTTGATTTTATCAACTTTATATGCATGTAACATACCCATGTCATGTACATGTACACTGGGTATTGCTTAAGCGGGTGATTTTGAGCTTTTGTAACCTACCAAATAGCTTAGATTGACCATACAATCTGTGGTTATATTACATCATTTGGAACAATGAAAACCTGATGATTTGCGAACACACAGCGATGTAAATAGCAAGAGGAGAGGTTGACAAATTGAAATTTGCTATTCTCACATCTGTCTTTGCCCCTCATTTAAACTAGTTAAAGTATGAAAATGTCTGTTAACAGTTTAATGTAACGTCAGAAACGTGCTAACAGCATACTAGAAAGTGCTGTTAAAATGGCTGAATATTTTTTATGAGTCACTTTTATTGAGATTTTTTTCAGATAAATTACAACTAAGGATTTACTAAAGCAGCCAGCCATGCCATGCATCACAAAGTGTGGCTTCAATATTTTAGGTTTTATAAGTAAATTTTGCAGAAAATTTAGATATTTGCATCATATTTCTTGATATTTGTATATTTAAATCTAAATAAAATTATCAAAATAGTGTTTTTAACAGGAGTATGCATTGTGAAATCGTAACTTGCACATATGATCGAAAATTAGTCGAAATTCGCAAACTATGTGTTAACAATCAAATAGTTTAACGTCCGAAACACCCTTCTTGAGCTTACACAAACTTATTGGATTTGAAAGACCTGATATATGTTTTGAATCGTGTTAAGACTTATAATAACTTATTTCATAATGATTTATTCACTCCAGATACCCTAAAATATGGATTACCATCATTTCATTGGTATTTTTTGTTTCGGACGTTACATTTGTGTCGGACGTTGCAACTGTTATCGGAAAGTTGGTTTTAACTATGAAATAGTATGTAGTGCAAATTTCTCTATTTTGGTGGGTAGCCGCAATGAAATATTTAAAAAATGTTACGATAGATAGGTCCTGCAGTTCATATATATTCTGCTACTTCAAATTAAAATTTGTTTCGGACGTTACAAAATTGTTAACGAAAAATTTATTTAGATTTTTTTTTCAAATTTTTGAGTATATATCTAATATAAGCGCTAATATAATTAAATTATATTTTCTTTTAAATTAATGACTTGGAGTAACTAATAAGCTTATTCAAAACATTTACAATCTCAATAATTTATTGTTCTAGTGGTTTAAATGAGGGTCTACATTGTTTACGGAAAATGTAACGTCCGAAACACCATTTTCAATTGCACTGTTCCATCAAACTGCACGAGTTAATTCAGATTACTGTTAACTTTTTTAAGATCCACCCTTGCTCATTAATCATCAATCAGAAAAAAAAAAATATTGTTTGTAGCTATATTTTTTTGTCTCGGCTCCGACCAAAAAGGTATGTCAATTTTGTTACGAAATTGTGTAAACAACTTGCTGTTCAGGGATACCTCATGCATATAAAGCAACGTTTACAATTTTTCATTAAGCCATGGTAGGTCAATCTAGGTCCATGCTTCAAGAAAAAGTTGTAACTGATTTCTAATTCGTTATCTTTGTAAAGTTTCAGGCTCTCAAAGGGCCATTTAGCTATTTGGTCATAGTTTTGAAATAAACAGTGCCTTAAATGATGTCAGTGATCATCTCAGCGTTTTTACTATTGTTAATTGTGATATTGTTTTATACTCAAAGCCCAAATGTTACAAACGTGTTATGAATGATGATAATGTTTCTAATTTCTTGAATTACTTACAGTCTCTCGATTGGATTGATGTGTATGAAAATTCTTATGTTGATTGTAGATTTGATGTTTTTATGAATAAAATAACCAGTACATATAATCAATGTCTTCCTTTTAAAGAGAAATTAAATAGAACATCTAATTTAAAACCATGGTTTAACAATGATCTAAAAAAGATGTGTAGGAAAAGAATATCTTGAACCGAAAATATGTTAAGAATCCAACTGACTATAGAAAAGTAACTTATACCAAATGTAGAAACAAAGTTACTAGTGCAATACGTCATTATAAGCAACAGTATTATAAGACTCGATTAGAGGCACATGGAAAGTAATTAACGATCTTCTTAATAAAAAAAGAGCAACAGTGCAATATTTTAATATTAATCATCTTGGTAAAGATATATATGATTGCAAGGAAATTGTTAAATGATATAAGTATTACTTTACAACTATTGGATTAGGCATAGTAAATAAATTGCCTCATATTATTAATACTTATGATAAGTTTTTGCCTCCTTGAAACTTTTCAAATTCTTTTTTTTCTCAGACCTATACAAACTAGTGAACTATTGAAAATTGTGTCTGAACTTCAATAAATAAAAGTCCTGGGTATGATGGAATTGAATGCGGCTTTCTTAAAATGTATATTCATTATTTAGTTACACCTTTATGTAGTATTTTTAATTTGTCAATAGATAAGGGGATACTTCCCAGTTCCCTGAAGTTAGCCTAAGTTGTACCCAAATATCAGAAAGGGGAAAGTCCATTTTATCTAACTGTAGGCCCAATTCCACTTTATCTGTATTTTCTAAGCTGTTTGAAAAACTTGTTCAAAACGTTTATTGTCATATTTGTGTCATAATGATATCATATCTAAAAAGCAATTTGGTTTTAGAATAGTTTTATAACTGGAAATAATATACAGGATGTGTGTGCAATATTAAATAAGGAATTATGCAATATGAAGCAGTGGTTTTTAGCTAACAAATCGAAACTAAATACTGATAAAACATCGTGCATGGTATTCCACACCAAAAACTAATTTATTGATATAAATCGCATGAATGTAAAAAATTGCTGGTTTTTGATATTCCAGTTGTAAATACACTAAATTCTTAGGAGAATATTAGGTAATCATTTGACATGGAAATATCAAGTCGATGATATATGTTGTATAATGTCAAGAGCAATTGGTGCAATCAGTAGAATAAGTGCAATTGTACCACCACATATCTTTTTAAATTTATATTTTACAATGATCTTGCCTCACCTCATGTATTGCAACATTGTATGGGGAAATTGTGCACAATATCTTTTAAATCGTATTCATATTCTACAAAAACGTGCAATCAGAATAATTACGAAGTCTAAGCCCTACTCTCATTCAAATCCTTTTATTTAAAAAAATGTAATTATTAACTATTTTTAATATTCACAAATTTGTAACCTGCACATTTATGTATCAATATATCAATAATACCTTGCCACAATTCCTAGAAAATGGTTTCATAAAGAAAAAATATATGTACAATATAAGACAGAACAATAATGTGTATGTTCCTAATATAATGTCTCTAGATGTGCTATCAAATACTCAGGGCCGATCATGTGGAATAATCTATCGAATACCTTAAAATGTACCAAAAGTCTTCCAATTTTTAAACGTACATATGAAAATCATCTTTTAAATTTATATCAATTTGCCTTCTCCCTCCCTCTCCCATTCCTTTTACCCATCCGTTTTGTTTCGTTATTGTATTTGCTGGTGTTGTATTGTTAGTTACTTAGTTAATGTTTTTATTAAATTTGATTTGTATCTATATACTTAGGGGATTGACCATAGACATGCCTGTAGGCCTATTGTCGATCCCACCATTATCTGTTATGCTTTATTTAGGGTTTATTCTTTTTGTCTTTTTATTGTTTTGTATTTTTATCAGATTGTGGAATAAACTCAACTTGAAACTTGAAACTTGAATCACACACAAATTCTGTTTATTCACACATTATAGGAAGGCTTTATAATGGGTTAATGAGATGAAATTCCTTTTCCTGAATTATTTTTCCGACACACAATGGTTTTGTTAATTACTTTAAACCTCGTTTAGATTTTAACAAAATTCAGTTTTGTCATTGTACACTTCTATGCTATGTTTAAGTTTGCCGTGAAAACATCTTTGTTATTGTTGAACCAATGGAAAGAAAATTTATGTGGTATGACAGATAATGCAATGAATATATTAAGTCGTAGTGAGAACACTGCACTCTTCATAGTACATTACACTCAAATAATATTTGCACACATGGGGGCGGAAGGACAGATTATAAGGGGAAGTCAATCCTGATATTGGCTTAATAAAAGCAGTTAAATGAGAGAAACAGACACGTCAAAGCTTGAGTTAAAATAGTAACAGTTATGATTTTTTTACGTGTTACTGGTATTCAGCCAAATAGAAATTGGCAACTCTTTTATCAGTCGTTTATTGAAGCCCCTCTCATGTGTTGGGCACCCCTAGAATTTGATGTAATATTTCACATGAATTGTATCATAATAAGAAAGGACGTCATTTGAGAAGGCGCGACAGCTCAGTCGGTAGAGCAGTGGTCTCGTAATCCGGTGACCCGGGTTCGAAACCAAGTAGACGCGCTAGTGCCCTTTGATGAGGTATTACTCATCATTACCAGTTCCTTTGGAGAGGCCCTAAAGCCGTCCGCCGTCTGGTTGCTTTCATACAAGCATTTTTGCTTTCTTAGCAGTCAGGTAAAAAAAACAACCAACCAACCAATTTAAGACACATTACTGTAATGATTTTTCAAAACAAATGTGTTTGAAGTCGACGATTGGTGAAAGGTTTTCTGCGTGCAACAGAACACTTTTTTTATAAATATTTCTCTTCAAATATATTTAGGAGGAAATGTTGCATAAGTGTGACTTAAATTACATAATATTTCACATTATGATTCAATTTAAGTGAATTTTTTAAATTAATTTTTGGCAAATTTGGGGCCTAATTTACTTTAAAGGGGTTTTAAGGAATGGGTTGATTAAATTATTTGAGCAATAGATATATCTAGGGGACATAAATGATCAAATATCTTCTGTAGGAAAAAGGGGAAATTTACAAATATGTTATAGCATAGCAAGTGGGAGAGGACCACGCATGATACGTCACAGAGTTGTCACTTTGTGGTAAATCAATTGAATTTCATAACTTCCTTATTTTGAACTCATTTTTGCTTAAACTTTAGCTGATCTGT
Organism: Strongylocentrotus droebachiensis; assembly: GCA_035222895.1. Lineage (NCBI taxonomy): Eukaryota > Metazoa > Echinodermata > Echinoidea > Camarodonta > Strongylocentrotidae > Strongylocentrotus > Strongylocentrotus droebachiensis. Next base: position 719,989 of record JAVYIG010000070.1, read on the forward strand.
GCCTCCAGTATTTCTGTTTCTATTAAAACTAGCTTCATATGACGGTGGACGGCGCCTCTAAGTAAAGTCCCTATATGTACCACAAATAACTAGGAATTATGGTATGTGATATTTTATACATGTAACTTGAAAATTCAAAGCATACATGTAATTGTCATTACTTAAATATCTCTGACCACATGGTGATCCTGGTGTGAAACCCGTGTTGAACCACGGTTTGATCTTCTCTTCAATATTGCATCATAGCTGCTCCTATTCTTATTGAAACATAGCATGATAAATCATATGCATCAACACGTTTTGCTTTCACTGACAACTAGGCATATAGCACATTCTTTTTTTGTAAATATATATATATATGGTAATTTTGTCAGAACGTGCCAATTAAAAAGATAAGCACCTGCATTTGATCATGCGTTGCCTTACATGGTGTGTTGGAGACGTGCTTAAAGATCAAAATTCCCCTTTTTTAATAACAATTATATGTACCGGTACATTAGAGGATTACAGGATTGCATTCAAATGTGATCGTTGGCAGACTAAAATGATATTTCCCCTACCCCCATCTAGCATACATTCAAGGACAAAATACGGCTCCTTAAAAGCAGATGCAAATCCACGGGTACACATTCGCGAAAAGTAATTTTTGCTAATAAGGTACAAACATCTTTATAAATGTTACCTTTTTTTCATGTATTTGTCTTTCGAAGCGGAATACCATCTTCTTTGCATGCAAAAGTTTCAGTATTTGAATCTACCATACCTCCTCAATGTTTACATGAGATGATACCAGCTGGGGACAATCCACTAATAGTACGGATGTTTTGAGCCAGAAGGGAATTAACTCTGTGTAAACTTATATGAGTTAATGCCCTTCTGGCTTGAACCAGATACACTGTTCGCAGCAGGCATTATACTTTTTTTAATACTAAATGGTACATAAATAAATGTTCCTGCTTAAAGATAAACTTTAGTACTGGTAATGCGATTGCATTGTGAAAGAAAAGGTGTGGACAGGATCAGAAACAGTTGATCATGTAGCATGTAAGTATTGGTGTGCACTGCAAGGTTCTGGAGTCATCAAAATAATAATAAATTTGACCGAGTCTTGGTAAAGTAACAAGCACTGTGCACAGAAAGCTATATATGGGACAACACACATGGTGTCGGGGCTAGTACTACCTTGATTTCCTTGTCTTTCTATGCTCATTACTCAGCCAGTATACATTTTCTTCCAAAATTGTTTGGCACATGTCATTTATTTGTAATCTTGAACATTCAGTGTAAGTTTCGTTTGATTCTGTGAAAATTAATTTTCTTTTTTTTACCAGAACTGGAGTTTATCTTTAATGTATGGTTACCATTTCCTTGCTGAAGTATAAATAACTTAATAGTACAGCATACAGTGTTGAACAAAATGAAAAGTGTGGTTAACTTCTTGTTCAAAAAAATTTCTAATAACAGCTCACTAAGCACAAATCTATTCATGTACAAACAAGCAATACAAGCACAAAATAATAAAATTTACCGGAACAAAAACAACTACAGATATATATGAACCCTATAAAACAGACATTTAAACAAAATGTCACATTTTGTTGTTCTTTACATGGGCCTGATACAATTTTTTGGGGGTAAGTATGATTATGTGATATGTTACTGAAGAAAACAAAAATAACATAGGGCAATCGTAGATGGATAGACAGAGGGAGGAGAGGGTGAGAGTGTGAGGGAGAGAGAGGGGGAAGACAGAGAACCGAGACGGAGAGAGGGGGTAGACAGTGGGAGAGAAAAAAAGGTGGAGAAGGGAGAGAGATGGGGAGAGGGGAAGGGGAAGAGAGAGAGAGAGAGGGGAAGAGCGAGGGAGAGAGAGATGGACTGAATGAACTATTAAGGAATGAATGAAGATTCACAATGACATGTATAAATCTAATGACACAAAAACATAGGTTAATTAGAAAGAGACCTTTGCTTCTTTTGGGGGGAAATGGAAAACGGAAAAAAGGGTAATTTTGTACTACATGTATTCTAACCATCTGGAAAGGAATGCAATGGAGAACGGGGTAAGAAAAGCATGAAAAGAATACTAAAAGCAACACTTTAGGCTTTTTCAGAGCTTCATATATATGGTGCACTTATTCTCTGCCAAAATGCTGGTGCAGTTTTTTTGGTAAAAAATGTATACTGGCTGAGTAATGAGCATATGAAGATAAGGAAATCAACGTTAGTCTTTGTGTGTACAGTGCTTGTTACTTTACCAAAACTGGGCCAAATTTGTTATGATTTTGATGACTCCAGAACCTTGCAGTACCCACCAATACTTACATGCTACAATCATTACTTTATTTTTTTATACAAAGCCACAAATATTATTTTCATTTGTCACAGCATTTTCTATATACGCCTCACCTAAACAAATACTGCTTTTTTTTCAACAACATGAATTGCATTGATTGAGGTTTAACCTTCTATAGGTATCTTTTATCAATTATAAAAAGAGAAGTTTGAGGTGTGGGAAAGGTGGCAAACAATTGATGATCTTTTTTCATTCGTGTTATGCTATTGTGGAAGAATATCATAGAAAATGAAGGTCACTGAGATTATCATGCAAAGTCTTTTGCGTGAGAACATGGTAAATGGGGATCCGAACCTTCGGAATATTATTCGGAATATAAAAAGAGTTATTTCAAAATTTCTATTGAGCGGAAGCAACACAATACCAGAGCTATGTCATAACCCATCGAACACGATGTATACTGTTAATCATGAAGGTGGCTTTCTATTTTTAACCCCAATTTATGGAATGATTTTGACAAAGTTTTTTCCTAATAAATCTAGATAATAGTAAACATTTTCAGGTTTTATTGAAAAATAATTGACGAGTGTTTGGTTAGCGTGATTGCAAAAGCATGTGTAAGCTACTTTTTTTTATCAATTAGGGGACCTGCGTCCTTGAGTCATAACTGACAGTGATGAGGATTAATGCCTCACAAAAGGGCGGTAATATAACTGATCGACACGGTTTTGATCATGGGGCCTCACATTAACGAGGCCATTGCTTTGCCAATGAGTCACGACTGAACGTAGCGGGGGTTAGGGCAGGAGGCAGCCCCCACAAGTAGAACAAAAAATGATGTAATAAATTACCAATAATGCATTGCATTTCCCCCCGACCCCAACATGATGTGAATGCTCATCTCATCCCTTTGCCTTTGTACCTTTCCAGCACTTCTTACTTCCACCTTGTAACTAGGTGGAGCAGGTTTGTTATCATTCATATGGGACAGACCATTCAGACTGGACGGGTGACCAAGGTCCATTGGGCAAATGTAGTTTTCCATTTCGGTCCCTCGTCTGCTCTTACCACATGTTGTCGGTTTAGGCTTTGGAAAATGAGAAGGATACAAGAGATTTCCATTCTTATCTAATTGTCATTGTTTTGATATTGTCATCATCGTCATCATTTTCATCTACCGGTACAAATAACAAACGAGAATGCCATCATCATAATATGTCATCATCTTCTAAAGTGCCATTAATCACAATTACCAACATCATCATAATTATCGTCATCGACATTATTTTCATTGTCAATATGCTCACCATCACCATCATATTTATCATCATCATTATCATTATCAACACCATTACCATTTTCACATCATCATCAAACATGTAATCCACATCATCCTACTCTTTCTCCTCCACTTCATGATCATCGTCATCAACATCATTCTCATCATCACTGCCAATGCCATTTTAAATATATTCATCATTTAATGACTTCTTACTACATGTACTACATCTTCTACCATTCTGGTGCACTCTTGCAGCTTTAGTCCCCTCCAGTTCTTGATATTCTCTTCCCGGTTGATGTGGGTCTCCCTCTCGGTCTAGTTCCTTCCACTCTCCCCTCCAATACATCCTTTAAGAGGCTTTGGTGCCTTTTAACATGGAATATTTGACTTTTATATCCTTAACTAATCATACCAATGCAATTTTGTTACGCCCTACCACGTGCAATATCTCTTTGGCGGTTTTCATTCGTTTCCAATATATTTTCATCATTGTTCTATAAATCCACATTTCAAAAGATGTTATTCAATTTTCCATGGCCTTGTTTATTGTTCATGTTTATGCTCCATACATAACATTTTACTAGTCTCAACCTAAGCGCATATTTCAACTTTCTATCTGTGAATAAGTCTTTCATTGCCAGAAATGTACTCCGAGCAATTTCTATTCTTCTTTTTATTTCTGCTTCGCATCTGGTACCATCTGTGATATTTTGTCCTAAGTAGATGTATTTACTGACCTGCTCAATGATATGTACATCGAGTTCCAAGCAGATTCTAGGCTTATTCTCTGTTCTCCAAAAAAAACATAGACTTAGTTTTCTTGACATTCATGCATAGACCAAACTCTTTACTATTTACTTTTACAATATATAATACATGTTGTAAATCTGCTTCATTGTCTGCGCAAAGTACAGTGACATCAGCATATTTGTGTGTAACCTGTATTTTCATCGTTCATTTTGATGGCAGCTGTCTGCTCCCAGTAAAGTATACAAATGAGACGTATGTTCTTACATCCAGATATGTGTGTGTAAGCTTTCAATCAATTTGTCGTGGTGATTTTTTTCGAATCCTTCAGAGTAGTCAATAAAGCACACATATATTTCTTTGTTCACTGCAATATACCTTTCTGTCATCATTCTCATACAGAATATTGCTTCTCTAGTACCACTTTGAGGTCTAAAACAAAACTGCTCCTACTTCATTGTCAATTTGAATGTTTATTCTGTTGAGAATGATCTTTAGGAGCAACTTGGTTACATGGCTCATAAGGCTAATCGTCCGGACATCTTCACATATACTTGCCTTGGCTTCTTTGGAATTGGCACGAATATCTTTTTAGGCCACAAGTTTTTCCTGTGTTTATCCCATCTGGGCCTTCAGATTTACAAGCTCCCAGTGAATGCAGAGCTTCTTTAGCTTTTGATTTAAGTATACTTGGACCCTCGTTGTCAGTGATTAAAAGTTCTGGACCTCTATCATCATCAAATATGTCTTGGATAAATTCTTCTCATCTTTGGTTTATATCCTTTTTTTTAAAAAGGAAATATATTCCATCTTTGTTCTTGATACATCCGCTTGCTGCCTTGTTATTCTTCTTCTTGAAATGCTTAATATCTTTACGCATTTCATTTGTTTGGTTTGTCTTGAAGAAATGCTCCATTCTAACACATTTTTGAGTTAGCCTTTCTTCCTTTACTCTTTGACATTCATTATCAATTTCCTCGTTAATGTTTCTGTATGATCTGGAGTTTCTGACTTGCTTTTGCCTCTCCTGCATCAAGTTCAGAATATTTTCTGTCATTCATGGTTGTTTTGTTGTTTCATTTTTTAGTTGTTGGTGTCTTATTTCGATGCTGAATGCTTTTTCTCAAGCATTTCCATTCCGGTTCTATTTTCTCAATGTCATTTACCTAATTATTTGTTTGTTCTATTTTTTCTGTGACTAGACAATTATACCTATTTCTAACCTCCATAAAGTATTTTTTTCTGCTATGTCTGTTATATTTAGAGCTGTGACAGCTGGAAGAGAGTTTCTTTTTGTTCTGGGTTGTGCATTCTTAAGCTTTATTGGTCAATTAAGTTGATAGAATTTATTAACCAATATAATATTATTTGCAAACTGGTACACATATTAAATATTAAAGAAGTGAAAAGAAATTGATCGCGTTATTTTCAGAAAATGCTCCTTTGATAATTGAACAAGAAGGTGGTATCCCCCCCTGTCACTGATTTATAAAGATATCTAATCCATGTTTAAATATTCAGAAATTAGGAGTTATCTTTAAGAACGATTAAATACGACAATATATGTTTGTAAATACCGATTTAAAAAAAGCGGTAGGGTGAATCAACTCAAGATTGTGCTTAAAGTAGATGATTGGTATGAACGCCATGGTCTGAATGACCATGTTGACTTGCAAGATGGATTTTTTTAAATATTCTTTACAACTACTATAGCCATGAAATAATTATGTCATTATTACATCATGTAAGAAGAACGCTCTTTATAATCATCACCCGTCATTTCTCGCAGCCTAACGAATTTTCTTCTCTAAATCTAAAACATTGTATATGTATTATGGAACTAATTGCGTATATAGTTTTGTGTTGGTCTTCTTCTTCTTCTTCTTAGTTTAAAGTATGTAAACGATATGGGTTAACTCATAGACCCTGGATTTTTAAACACAAGAGAGAGAGAAAAAGACCAACTTTGCCTGTTAACCTCACAAATCTATGTCAGATCCCCATTAGTCATTCCATACTATACGGACTGGCACACTCTTTATATCATGTCACAGTATCTATCGTAATTGAATAAGATATTTATTACGGTTGGGCTTGTAACAAGGGGAAAAGAAGAAAGAAAAGCACGTTTGAAAGGAACGTTCTGAAAGAAAATGTACCTTGATTGATGATGACGATGATGATGATTCACAGCATTTGTATGGCGCCGTATATCTGTTTCAAAAAACATTTAAAGGCGCGAGCTCCTCCAATAAAGTTAGCATTTAAATGTATGAAGGAAGATGTAAGTTTTTAGTGAAGCTTTGAAGTGGTCAAGGTTTTCAATTTGTAATGATGTTCACGCTAGTAGGTTTTACAATTGAAACAAATTATGATCACTGATAGTAACCTAAGTAGTGTGGGTGCTTTGAAGCTCAAAAACATGTTTGTCGAATTGATTATTTAGAGTAGAATTACAATGGAAAACTTTTTGAACTCTAAGCATGTCCAAGTTTGGGGGGTACTGAGCCCTTTTTTTTTGGTCCTCGAACATTTTTCAATTTGCACCCCCCCCCCCCTTGAGCGCCAGGGGGGGGGGGGGGGCCAACCCCCAAAAAAGGTAAAAATCACGTGATTTTACATGATTTTTTTCTCAAGGGGGGGGGGCCGGGCCCCCGGGCCACCCCCCCCCCCCCCCCTGGATCCGCCACTGCATGTATGTCCTAACCTGTATTTATTTATTTATTTATTTATTTATTTCTGATCTTTTGACAGGGTAGCCCATTCACCAGCAAGTAGTGGTCTTCCATGGGGCCCTGAATGAACATATTTACATCGTTTATAACATTTGTATGCCTATTTTGAACTGCTAATTAAGCCGATGATGTTTCAAATTTTGTATAAAACAAGAAAATTCGTTTTTTTTTAAACATCAAATTATAACAAAGTCAGGAGATATTGCTTTATATAACAAATATGTTCGATAGTAATAACGATTAGAATCTTGAAAACTATACGGTTTTCATTGGGTTACCAGTGTAGTTTCTTTAGAAGGGGGGGGGGGGTGACTTGATTGAATGTGATTATAATTTATTTCCGTATTAAAAAGAAGTACAATAATCGAAACATTACACAATGTGTACACATACTATTAGAGATAAATGACTGGATGGCACTATACAGCATCCAATGTACCACCAAGAGCTCTTGAAAGGGCACCCACTTTAACCTTGCTGCTGTACTTTGAAATGTTTGAACTCTTCTTATTTTTTTACATTCCAAGGTAATACATCTACTAATCAATAAACCAACTAGAATAAACGCATCTTCCGGTACTATTTGCATTTGTTCTTGTAGTTGTTTTCACGAGGTGACTGTACTTTGAGGACTTCTAAAGCTTTCAACTTTATCGGTTGGATTGCGTGTCATGCTCTTAGAATACAGTCGGGAAAATGTTGACTGTTAGCGTGCATGAACGATTTAGTTCACTGGTTTTATAAGAACGTTAAATCAAAAACAGAATTCGTCAATTGATATGGTTGTGTGCATCAAGAATGAGTTTTTGTTTAGTTCTCAAACAAAGAAATATTCCTGGTGAGCTGCCTGGCCTGTGAATGTAAATGTGTAACAAGCCGGAATAACTAACAATCAATTTTGCTGAATTGTAAAACGAGGGAATCAAAGGGGAATTTTCCTTTAATATTGTTTTGGTTATAAGAGAGGTAGGATTATAAAAAAAGGGCGGTGAAAGTTTGAGCACAAAGAAAACCAATCTTGCGAGCTCCCCTCCCACTTGCGATTTTCCCAGAGCGGCCCAAAATGCTTACAAGAAGAATCCTACACAAAATGAAAATGAAAACTTACAAAATCCTAAAAATCTGGATTACAAAAAAGAAATGTTTAAGTCCCTTTTTTAATGAAGAGACAAATGGTGCAAAAAAGGGTGTTGCACAGTGAAGCCTTCAAAGAAAACCATATATATCTTTGTGGTTTGAGAATTTTCTCAGGATTTCTTTGCCTATTAGAGTGTAAGTACAGGAGAAGGAATATAATAAGTAACATTTCATACCAAGATTACACAGTTTTTTCAGCAACCTTCAACAATGTTACTTCCATAGGATGCTAGAGACTACACCTATGAAGTTTGAAAGAAATTGGAATGGAGGAAGGGACATGCATCTTGGGGCATCTACACAATTGGAAACATCAGACGACTGCTTGACAAAGCCTCCACTGAAAGACTTGTCCACGCCTTCGTCTCCTTCCATCTGGACTATTGTGCAACTCCCTCCTTGCCGGCCTCCCAATTTCTCATATATCTCCTCTCCAGCCCATCCAAAATTCAGCAGCTAGATTGATCAAAATGAAGTAAGAAATAGGATCATATATCACCTATTCTTCGCTCACTTCATTGGCTACCGGTCCATTCTCGCATTACTTTCAAAATCCTACTTCTTTCATACAAAATAACACATAACCTTGCCCCTAAATAAATATCCAGATTTCTCCGTTCATCTTCCTCCTTGCAATTAATCCATGGCCCACGAACAGAAACCCGAAATGGTGACCGTTCCTTTTCATCGATTGCCCCCACCCTCTGGAACAAACTTCCACCGGCCCATATTCAAAATGCCCCATCCATTGAATCATTCAAAACCCTTCTCAAAACTCACCTTTTTTATCAGTTATAGTATACTGGAGGCGCACACAAGTAGTTAATTCAATTCAACTCAATTGTATTGTTTTGTATTGTATTAGTAATAGTTTGTGTTATGTTGTTGCTTTTAGGGTATTTAACATATTGAATAATTATAGCGATGGAAAAGAAGGGCAATGGCAGAAGAGAGTGAGAGAGAGAGAGGGGGGGGGGGTAGCCTATGGCCCAGGGTTCATATTCAGTTTTCTTTAATTGATTAGACCCGGTACTGCTGATAATTTATCTACCATGTGATTGCCACGTGTACGCCACATCGAATAGCACCTCATTTTGTTTATTGTTGTAAAGAACTTATTGGCATGCATCCAGTACATCGTCATCATAATTGTGTTTGATCTTGTTATTGAAATCCAGATCAAACATAGCCTTCCAAAGGACAATAGCGCATTGACTTTGTTTCGAACCAGGAACCTCCCGATTACGAGACCAAAATAATACATTTACAAAAAGCAGGAGGAACATTCAGTGGACTAATACACGTACTATGCGATGTGGAATTTATGTTGGTAGTTGGTACATAGGTTCGGGTATGTATTTCCAACGACTGACATAGGTAGATGGGTATAACAGTCCAGTCCCAACAAAGAGACAGATCTAAGACTTGTTTCGTGTGTTTGTTTTATGTATTCAACAACGGTTTAAACACATACTATCAGCCTTAACTCATAGCCTGCCATGAGGCTGCGTGCACGCTATTGTTACGCTGCTTCTTGCATGCTAGCAAACATTCGTAATAGCAGTTATTGTTCATGCCCATTGGACTGTGCCTAGTGTTTTGCACGCGCTATTGTTAGTACCATCGCGTTAATCCGATTATCTCGTTATAAATCTGGCACTGGGGGGATTAGCCCTGTGGCAGGATAAGGTTTTTTTTTTTAGCAAGTCCGTTGAAACATTTAGACAATATGCATACAAGAAAACAAAATAGGTTCCAAATACAAATTAAAATAACAAGATAAAACATTTGTAAATAACTTGTAATAACAATGACACTTGGACATCAAATATTAGGAAGAAGAAAGAAACAATACAATTGTATCAAATCTCAAGCAGCATCTTATCATATAACGAATCATGATAGGTAGATTGAATGAAAGATGAAAAGAGAGAGAAGGAGAGAGAGAAGAAAAAAAAGATAAAGAGACAAAGAAAGACAATAACAATTAAAGCGTGGGGGCGAGATACCATCGATCACCTTTATAAAGTTTGGAAGATGAGATTCTTTTCGGGTGAACTCGGGTAGATGATTGAATAGCAGAGATGCGATATAAAGAGCAATGCTTCTAGACTTGACTGACACCAAAACAACACCAATCATTGGAAATTAATTACATTACCCCCGAATGGCCATGAATAAGTCGGTTTGGATTCGGAATGAATAGCTCCGTCTTGTGTAAACATGTTCAAGGTTGTTATGTTTCAGATGTGAATTCTTGGCCTGCACGAAGCATTCAGGGGATTAGATGAATAGAGGATAGTGCAAAAGAAAAATACCAAAACCTTAAAAATAACCCTTTATTTTCATGAAATGGTTCAAAACGCACAACGCCTAACCACATTTTGTTCCCGTTGAAAGAAAGAAAAATAAATGCTAAAAAATGTAAAAAGGCCTTCATTCGCTAACGCAAAGAGGTTGACCCACATTTGACGTCACACACCATATTGATAGTTCAATATCACCATTATTGACATTGAACTAAACTTCTGCTATCAACTGCACGTTTTTTTAAGTAAGCTATAATTTTTGGGTGGTTAAAGACCATTTTTTCCAATCACCTTTGCATACATGCCTTATATCAAATCTTTCAACATGTACTTTTAACACGTTTAGACTCAAAATGACAAGGTGCTTGTACCTTAAAAAAGAGGCCACCTTGGTAAGATAGCACACGGCTTCATTATAAAGGAACAAATACTCAAAAATGGCGATATGATCTCATTTAAAGATACTATGTCCCTTTTGCAGCCAACATCAAATTCTGTAGAACTTTGGAGGAATTATGAATATGTAATGTATGTCATATCTGTGAAATTTAAACATTAACAGTGTCCTAGTATACAAATTATGCAAGAAAATCCGTTTACCGTCTAGATTTCACTGTCAGACACTAATGAGAGAGTGACTGACGTATTTTTTCCTTGGTAATAGCATACATAAAATGAGCTGTAACAGGTATATGAACATTTGTCTACATCAATAACCCACTTCTTGTAATGGCCAAAATTAAATTGATTGAATCTTTGTGCAGCACAAAACATACGATCATTCGGTAGAAGGGTCTGAAAATCAGACTATTACTTAGTAGATTGCAATCACTTAAGTCGATTCGACAACCAATCGTTGTTATCTTCCCACTAAAAGCTACTTTCAAGCCCTTTCATTTTGAGAGAAGAGTCTAAATTAGTATTGTCCTTCAAATGCCGTTGAAATTTAACCTTTAAATTTGTTTGGCTTGCAAATGGGACATATTACTCTTTAGCAAAGCCCGTACAATTACTGTAGACTGTTGCAACTAAAGTTGGAGTAACTTTTCTCTTTTCAGAAGGAAATGATTTTGACAAACTGATGTATGACCTTTCATTTTGGAATATTAAAGCTCTAAAAAGAAAAACTTTATTTGTCAAGACTAAATCATATTGTCACAATCAGTTCATGACAAGAGTCCATTTCAATTCAATCCATTTCGAGGGGCAACATTACACACATAATACACAGCAGTGGGGCATTAATAACAATTACCCGCACAAAGGTACCTTTGGAACAGTTTTACATGCTCAAGGCGACAGCCGAGGGTGTTTGGACGGTTTCGAAGGTACCTAGTGTGGGTAATTTCACTAGTTATGCTCTAACAAAATTCTGTGTATTATTTTGTTTATAACATGATTTTACTAATAACCGGTCATGAGGATGATGGTGGTAATCATCATTCCCAAGGTGGTGTTCATACCGGCCCTTCTATCAACCCCTCAATTTCAGGCGCGTATTAACACCACCGAGATTATACCTCATCCTCATTATTTGCCTTCTCTTGCTTATGTCCTTGCTAATGCGCATTTCTCTTTCCTCATCTTCTTCTCAACCCCACATTCAGCTCATCATTTTGTATTGTTTTCTGTACCCCCGATCTCTCACGTCTTTTGTTGGCATGGACTACTCTTTTTATTATGACCAAGTTCTCCCATCTTTGTCATGTAAAGCCCCAATCACACCAAACTAGTTCTCACTAAGATCTGGAACTGTTCTAGAAAATTGCAAAACAGGAAATGGTCGGGGTAGAATGTGTAAATAATTTCTATAATACGATCCTAGTTCGTTCATTATCAGTCCTCGATACTTCCATTTCTTCCGTACCCCGTCCACAGTCAGTTTATATCAAGATCAGATCCGGTAGATTTGCCATTTCCAGGAAGCCCAAGCCAGTCCGTAGTCAATCTAAACCCTTTAAAAAAACTAGTTCTACCTCATTCCAAATACGACCAAACCCATTTTTTCTAGTTCAGAGACAGTTCAGCTCGTCCTCATCCCCCCCTGATGTATGACCGACGTCATGTCAACCCCTTTTCCACCATGTGCCGACGTCTCTCCGACGTTGTCCTAACATAATGCCAACCCCTATCCCACCATGTGCCGACGTAGGACAAACGTAATGACAACCCCTTTTCCACCATGTGCCGACGTCCCCCTGACGTAGGACCAACGTAATGACAACCCCTTTTCCGTCCATGTGCCGACGTCTCCCCGACATTGTCCTAACATAATGCCAACCCCTATCCCACCATGTGCCGACGTCGTACCTCCCATTTCCAGTTCACGCCAACATCATTCTGACATTACCAACACCAACTCAACAACACATTCACACCAACATCAGTCGGCCGTTCATAAATAAACAGTTGAGTCTGCCCAGGTGCAAAACAAACCGATTTAAGAATAGTTTTATCCCTTGGTGTGCGTATAATTTACAATAAGCAGGTAATCAGTGCAATATACATTTTCAATCATTCAATATTCTTTTGAACTTGTACCTCGACATATGCAGCTGGTTTTTAATTATATATTACCTTTGCTTCAGAGGATCAATTTTGAATAATTATTCAGTACATGCAGTTTTTCAGTTTATACCCACACGTTGACTTTCTTTATAATTATATTATATATTTTGATATTTGGATGTAGAGTTAACTTGATTGATCATTGCAGCTTTTTCACTTCTACACTTTCTTTTCTTGTTCCCTCTCTTGCTCCCTGTTATTGTCTATTCAAGTTTATGTTGTTTCCCCCTTTTTCTTGTAATGATTTATTTGTAATATGATATACCTGAATGATTTGTAATGTTTTTTTTTGTATTAATGATCTACATTGTATTTCTATTCATAATTTATCAACGTCATTGTACTGAAATTAATAATGTTCATAATCATGTTGAAAATGTATACAATCCAACCCTTTGGTTGCTATGAATGAATAAAATAAATAAATAAATAATAACATCGTCAAGATCATACTACATCGGACATGTACAATAATTCAAACACATGCATCACAACGTGACAAGGAAAAGCCAGGTAATTTAAGATTGGATTAAATAAATAAACAGAGCACAATCAACAAAATGAAATAGTAACAATTTCATCAAAATCAGACTTTAATTCAGAAAAGTTCATTATAGAACTCGATTACATCCCTCTGGAACATATGTATAATAAAAATATTGCAGCAAGAGGGACATGTTATTTTAATTTCGTCATGTCTATTTTCTGGTACATTTTAATCACTATCAAAACTTAATAACAACTTTTGTGTCCAATTTTAATGAAAAGTTCACCATCTTGCTTTTTAGAATTTGCTCTGAATACATCAATTTCTCCACAAAAAAAAGAACAAGGAAATAAACTGATTTTGTGATAACACATGCTTTATTTTATGTGTAATAAATAAACTGTTGTAAATGTAAATACAATTCTTGTACATTTTCTTTGGTACTTTTGTTTGAATTAAAAAAAAAGATGTAAACATAGTTTCAAGTTCAAGGTATCTCACTTTGTCACAATATACTGTCAATGAATGCTAGGACGATAGGAGCTGTTATAAAATGAAGTCTCGCTTACACTTAACACAACATAACATGCTGACATTCATTGTACGAATATAATAAACAATCCTCACAACTTCCCGACTAAAACAAAACAAGCTTTCTGGCAGACGAACACGATTGCTTATGACAAGATTCCCTACACTGCTGGGTCGTTCCAATGTCCTTGTTTCAGGAGGGTTCCCTTTACATATGTACAGCACAACAATATAAAGAAATTAATAAAGTGTCCACCATTTGCGTTTCCATAACAAATAAAAAATAAAATTCAGTGAAATTGCCAACATTTTTGTTGCTTAGGTATTTTGTTGCTGATACATTTCGTCGCCATTTCTATTGTTATAAACACATCTACCAACTTTTTATGTCAGGAGGGAAAGGCTACATTGCTCGATTGTGTGAAGTAAAGCAATCGCTAAATGTTTATATAACAAGAGAGAAAATTTGAAAGAGAAAATAAGAAAGAGCAGAGCGTGTAAAGGGAAAAACACAAGTTTCTTCACTGTATATACCACTTTCAATATTTCTTTAAAATTGAGAAGAAGGTAGTACAAAAAACATTCAGTCACTTAAATGGTATGGCTCTCTTATTTAATATCTAATTTCAAAAAAGTTATTGTTTATGTTTGTGTACAAAACATATGCTTGCAGATCTGGCTAGCAAGCACTGTAGCTCGCCTAAGCGGAGATCGTTCTTGATAGAACATCACAAATCCTTTGGTCAATCATTCCGAGGAACTCTGAGAATTTTAAGGGGCGGGGTTCACCATTAGACGAGCAACTTGGAGATGTTTTCAAAAATGTGTAAAAAATATGAGGAGGCATTTATTTATGAATCAATTGTTTATGTTGCTTAAAAATGGGTCTCGATACAAGAAATATTAGCTTTAAATTTCCTAAGGCAATGGACCTTTAAAGAATGGGTTAGTCGGACTCAAAATCTGGTGGTGGTGGACTGGTGGTACATCTTCGGCATCTGCGGCAAAAAAAAGAAGAAGAAAGAAACCAAACCAAATTTAAAAGCAGATCATGGAAACATCACCTTGAAATAGTACGGATATTAATCAAATAGTACGGCATTCAAGGAAAGTAGTCCTAAGTGGCACATCCTCCCTAATGTTGATGAAATTTCATGGATAGAAGTACTTTGTCATGGAAATAACTTCATTTAAATTTTAGAGCGAACGACCCAGTAGTATGTAAATTAGAAAGGAATGGATTTCTTTTATTTTAGTATTGTTTAATTCGAATAGCATCAAACACTGTTCTTAACAAAGGAAATATACACTTTAAGTTAAATGGCAGTGATGTTCTTCAATAGAAAGAACCAAATTATAGTTTCTGCTTGCTCAGTGTTGAGATGCTTGATTGATAATAATAATAATAATAATAATAGAGCGCGCACACCGTCCAGGGACACTCATAATAACACTTTAAAGCCTCTCTTAACTCTTACACTGCCATGAGACTGCTAGCGCGCTATTGTTATAGTGCCATGTGCACGCGAGCGTGCTATCGATTGAAAGCCACGTTCATGCTAGCGAGCCACCGCTACGGTGCTTTGTGCGCGCTAGCGCGCAGATGTAATAACAGTTATTGTTCATGCCCATTGCACCGTGTTGAGTGCTTTTCCAGCGCTATTGAAAGTACCGTCGCGTGCATCAGATTATCGGCTTTGGATTACGCGTCTTTGTATACAACAGTCAGATTGGATTTTCTCGAGTAATTTAGAAATTTGTTTTTGATATCATATATCATCATTATGCCTCCCCATCGCATTGGATTGGTTCGACAACTCACTGATAGTGCTTATTTACTTCAGCAAAATTACAAATTCATGAAATGATATTGGTATCAATGGAAAAAGGGTGAAATTTCCTACAACTCTCATGTACAATGTTTGTTTATACAACATACGAATGAGAAGTTATAGTGGATCAAACATAGTAAAGATTTTAAAAACACGCACTTGAACCAACCCTAAAATTAACTTGGCACGCAGGGGCTTTGTTACTGCCACAATAGAGATTAGCACTGTGGCACTGGGTGCATTGTATGGGTGGCAGCTTAAAGGGAAAGTCCACCCCAGGATTTTTTTTAGCTGACGATATAGACCTAATAATACCATGAAGAATGATACAAGTCTCATTAAAATCCATGATCACATAACGAAGATATATCGACTTTTTTATCGAAAATCAGCCGCCCCCCAAATGCAAATGCGTTACATGGGCAAAAAACGATCGCCAAAAAATAACCGATAGTATCGAAATTGTGACGTATGTTGCGAGCTGCCTTCTTATTTCGCAGACATTCACTTTCGCTCGCGGTACACTGTTATCGCACTGACACGACGAATCATGAATGAAAGTGAAAGCGAAAGTGAATGTCTCCGAAATAAGAAGGCAGCTCGCAACATACGTCACAATCGTTTCATGCCCATGTAACGCATTTGCATTTGGGGGGCGGCTGATTTTCGATAAAAAAGTCGATATATCTTCGTTATGTGATCATGGATTTTAATGAGACTTGTATCATTCTTCATGGTATTATTAGGTCTATATCGTCAGCTAAAGAAAATCCTGGGGTGGACTATCCCTTTAAGAGTTAAGTGTTGGATCCCAAAATTAGCCAAATAATAGATGGCACAATCTCACCTAAATGGTATGATGTGAAAGAGGATGTCATTAACACCCGGGCACTTCTGCAAATAGAATATTGCCCTAACAACTATGTTTGAAGTAGAATATGGATGAAAGAATTCCAAATTTGGGTTTTCTGCTTACAACACAAAACCCTAAGTTAGTAAGTTTGTATTCGTTCTTTTTTTAGGGCAAATGTTTGCAGAAGAGTGCAGTGTTTAATGGCATCCTCTTTCATATCATTATAAAATTGAAGTGAAATGTGAAGCTTCCAATACTTGAGAGAGGCTTCAAATTAAAAAGAAAAACACAAAGCTATATCGTTAGTTGCTTGGACAAGAAACAAATCAATTGACTGTGTTTTGTTTTTTGTGGCACCCTGCATTCAGAATTGTTTCCCAAAAATACAGCTTTAAGCAGCATTTCATGATTTGTTGTTGAATAGTTTTGTAAGTGATCACAATGCAGTTTCTCAATATAATGAGGTAAAAGATACTTGCATCCGTTATTAGCAGCTATGTCATACACAAACATAAATTAATCCAGTACATAATGTACTTTGTGTGCAGGGCACAAATAAAACGAATACAAAAAATGCATTAGCTATCCTGTCTACATGTATATAACTAAAGACAAAGTGAATAATATGCCAAATGACATACCCATACTTCTTAATGTTGAGGTCAATGGGGTCGTTGGGGTCGACAGTGTTCTGGAGGTTGATGGGGTCGAGGTCGAAGGGGTCCTTGGTGCTGCTTATTGATGCTGTTCTGGAGGAGGTAGGGGTAGCTGGATCTGGACGGGTAGAGGAATATGGAAATTGACGATATGAAATGCAGGATTTAATTTCAGAATTGTAAGGATTATAAGAGAAAAAAATATTGGGATTTTGGAGAGCTATATAGATTTAAATGTATTAATAAAGAAACGTCAGAATTGAAATATAAATCATTAGAATATTTACCTTTCTTTCAAACCATAGCAATTTAACATGCTTGTGCATAAATAATAACAACTGATTTGAAAATGAGAATACAAATGCAGCAATAATCAAATTTGTGAATGAAAATACCAGAATTATTGAATCAGTGTTACCCCCGCCCCAATAGTTTTTCCTATTTATTATTCGATCAAATTTTGGTTCTTTGCCTATTGCGACTTTAAATGATTGCAAATGCCAAAATGATGGTAATTCCCACCAGCTACCTCTTTCACACTCACAATCCACCAAATTTGTTGATACAAAGTTCTTGCATCTTTTGGCAGACTTGGCACACTCCCTTGTAAGATTTCAAGAGGCTAGACACATGCATGTACTAGCGGGATATTGGAACTCACAGCCCAATCTCGTAATTTATTCCTCATATAGCCAACCAATATATACATGCACTATTTATCAGTAAAGATGGAGAAGATGAACCATCGTTTAGCCAAGCTTGACCCAACGTCGTATAGCCAACATATCCACCATTTCTCAGTGAGATTTGAAACGATGGACCAACGGCAACGTCGATGATCATCCAACGTTATCCCACAGTCGAATAGCCAACCAATAGCCACCATGTATCCGTAAACTTGGCGACAATGGACCCTCGTTTAGCCAACATTGGGCCAACGTCAAAAAACCGACTTATAACCACCATTTATCAATCAAAATTGCGACAATGGACCAACGTTGAGACAACGTTGGTCCATCGTCGTATAGCCAAAAAATATCCACCATTTATCAGTAAAAATGGAGACGATGGACTAACATTGAGCCAACGTAAGCTCAACGTCGAATAGCCTACCAAAATCCACCATTTAATCAGTAAACATTGAGACGATGGACCAACATTAAACCAACATTGGCCCAACGTCGAATAGCCGACCAATAACCACCATTTATCAGTAAAAAATGCGACAATGGACCAACGTTGAGACAACGTTGGTCCATCGTCGTATTGCCAATCTGAAAGTATCAGAGACTATAGTATAGAGACTATAATATCATTTAGATCTGAATAAACAAAACTGATGCGTCTTCCCATTCAGTACTATATATCAAGATCAGTATTGATTCAATTGGTCTTTCGAACAATGCATCAGCACCTTCAATACTTGTAACACCAACAGATTCACAATCATTTGATTCATGGTCGATATTGCATATTGTGAAGAACATCATCACTGTCATCATTAATGCATCATCTAGGTCTAACTCTAGGTCAGGAACATATTAACATCTATTTCATCACGGCGACCACTCAATGCATTTGATGCCGACACTTCGGCCCCCTCTCAAAGGGACTAAAGAAGGTGAGCGCTAACTGCCCTGTGTGCACGTGTGCAGGCTGATCATAGCCATCACACTTTCAATTGAACGCAGCGGTTGAGCATGCTAAGCCTACGCCGAGCGGTACACTCGTACTCACTTTCACTTTCATTCAGAAAGGGAATTATCAATGATTACTTTAACTAGTCTAGTAGGTCCATGCTTTAACAATTTCTCATGCTCTTTCCCTCGCATTGTGGCGGAGATTTTCTCACAATATACAATTTATCAGTTTTACGCGACATGCTCACAAAAATAACGTTGAAAGAGATGTAGGTACTAGATCGTATTTGTTACGTTGGCCCAACGTCATATAGCCAGCCAATATATACATGCACTATTTATCAGTAAAGATGGAGAAGATGAACCATCGTTTAGCCAAGCTTGACCCAACGTCGTATAGCCAACATATCCACCATTTCTCAGTGAGATTTGAAACGATGGACCAACGGCAACGTCGATGATCATCCAACGTTATCCCACAGTCGAATAGCCAACCAATAGCCACCATGTATCAGTAAACTTGGCGACAATGGACCCTCGTTTAGCCAACATTGGGCCAACGTCAAAAAACCGACTAATAACCACCATTTATCAATCAAAATTGCGACAATGGACCAACGTTAATACAACGTTGGTCCATCGTCGTATAGCCAAAAAATATCCACCATTTAATCAGTAAACATTGAGACGATGGACCAACATTAAACCAACATTGGCCCAACGTCGAATAGCCGACCAATAACCACCATTTATCAGCAAAAATGGTGACAATGGACCAACGTTTAGCCAACATTGGGCCAACGTTTAATCTCCAACCAATAACCACAATTTATCAGTAAAAAATGCGACAATGGACCAACGTTGAGACAACGTTGGTCCATCGTCGTATTGTCAAAAATATCCATCATTTATCAGTAAACATTGAGACGATGGACCAACATTAAACCAACATTGGCCCAACGTCGAATAGCCGACCAATAACCACCATTTATCAGCAAAAATGGCGACAATGGACCAACGTTTAGCCAACATTGGGCCAACGTCGAATAGCCTACCAAAAGCCACCATTTAATCAGTAAACATTGAGACGATGGACCAATACGTTAAGCCAACATTGGCGTAACGATAGCCGACCAATAACCACCATTTATCAGCAAAAATGGCAACAGTGGACCAACGTTCAGCCAACGTTGGCTCATCGTCGCATAGCCAACAAATATGCACCATTTATCAGTTAAAATGGAGACGATGGACTAACATTGAGCAAACGTAAGCTCAACATCGAATGGCCAACCAAAATCCACCATTTATTAGTAAAAAATGAGACGATAGACGAACGTTAAGCCAACGTTAGCCCAGCGTCGAATAGCCAACCAAAAGCTACCATTTATGAGTATTGATATTAGGAATTTCGAGGTTTCATTATTTCAACTTGTAATGACATAGGAAAAGAAATCCTAGTGGTGGAAAATATCGTACAATTTCCATTTTCCATAAGGATTTGATCCAATTTCTCAATGCTTGTCAGAAAACATTCGAATATCCTGAGCGAACTATGAGCTGTATGACATTAATTTATTGCTTTTCATAGTAAAAGCCACGCATTCTTAAATAAAAACCGAGCAACATTCTTTTGAAAATAACATGTCAAAATCAATTTTTGCCAGATTTTGATAATACTGTGAAAACGTTAGTATCACATGCGCACACAACCTAGGGGAAATATTTTGAAAGATTACTATTCACGATTTCCACTGTGTGTTTATACGGGCATTCAAAATGAACTGTTTCAAAATGAACTATTTCAACTATCCTTTAGTTTATGATGATGGCGTTTAATTTACACAAAACAATCTCCCCATTTCGGTTATAAAGTTTGTTTTTCTCCAGGTCATGTAGTGGGATCCCTGATAAAAGAGCGTCATTCTCGTCAGGGTTTATGCTTTTCAAGACTACCTCTTCTCCAAGTTCTACGTACATGACTCCAGATGTATGGTGATCGTGCCTTATCTCCAGTTGCTCTACTCATCTGGAACTCCCTCCCTCCTATTCTTTGCGACACCGACAAGCTAGTAGCTTTAAGGTAAACAGGTCGTAACTAACATGTTGAAGCTTCAATGAATAGTAACATTCCAAAACATACTCGTAACAATCCGTAAAAAAATACCCCCTTCACATACACAGATTTTTCTTACGAGTCCTTACGGATCGCACAAATTCATGGATCTTTCACAGATCATTACGATTTGGCCACTTTTACGACCGATTTAAGAGTTGTTACAAGTTATTATGAGCTATTTACATTTTTTACGGATTATTGTTATTACGATATACCTACGGCAGAATTCCACGATTTGGTACGAGTTGTAACGGATACCTACGAGCAACTTATGTGTTAGTAACGACCTGTTAACGTGTTGTTACAAATAGTTACGAGTTAGTTAAAAGTATTTACGAGTCCTTACGATTTTTAACCAAAAAATAACAACTGAAAATGAAGTGTTCAAATTTGCAGCTTTTATACCTTTCCCCAAAACGTAAACGATACGTAAGAATACTTAAAAGTACAAATTTGAACACTTTATTTTCAGTTGTTATTTTTTGGCTAAAATTCGTAAGGACTCGTAAATACTCGTAACTTACTCGTAACTATTCGTAACAACACGTAAACAGGTCGTAACTATCACGTTAGTTGCTCGTAGTTATCCGTGACAACTCGTAACAAATCGTGGACTGTGGCCTTAAATACATCGTAATAACTCGTAATAATCCGCAAACAGCTCGTAATAACTCTTAAACCGGTCGTAAAAGTGGCGAAATCGTAAGGATCCGTGAAAGATCCGTGAATTTGTGCGATCCGTAAGGACTCGTAAGAATAATCTGTGTATGTGAAGGGGGTATTAACGCCTATCTCAAAATCGTAAACAGTTCGTAAGAATACGTTAAGTATACGTATCTATTCTTAAAGGACTCTTAACTACACGTTGGGCCATTTTCGCCATTTTTCACTGATAAACTGTGGATATTGGTTGGGCTATACGACAATGGACCAACGTTGGCTAAACGTTGGACATTGTCGCCATTTTTTACTGATAAACTGTGGATATTGGTTGGCTATACGACGATGGGCCAACGTTGGCTTAACGTTGTGCCATTGTTGCCATTTTTGACTGATAAAATTTCGATTTTGGTTGGCTATTCGATGTTGGGCTAACGTCGGCTTAACGTTGGTCCATTGTCGCCATTTTTACTGATAAATGGTGGCTATTGGTTGGCTATTCGACGTTGGGCCAATGTTGGGTGATTGTTGGTTCATCGTCTCCATTTGTACTGATATGTGGTTGATATTTGTTGGCTATACGACAGTGGGCCAACGTTGGCTTAACGTTGATCCATTGTCGCCATTTTTACTGATAAATGGTGGATGAATGGGAAATATTTTTAAAGATTACTATATTCAATATTTCCACTGTGTGTTTATACGGGCATTCAAAATGAACTGTTAAAAATAATATGGGCGGATACCCGTTTCTTGGATGACAGGGACGTACACCCCGAGATTCTCCCTAAACCAATACACAACCCTCTACAGTTGAAAATGTGTCCCTTTAGTGATTGAAAAGGTTGCCCACCGAGAACGATGTCCTTTAATACTTTGAATCTGTGGAAACATCACCCAACTATATGCTTTATGCTTTTAAACAGTTCCAGTTTTGAAACATGCACAAATCACTGTTCATAACAACTGCAGACAGATTTACATGGGATTACAACTTTTTTTCCTTCTTGCCCCCACCATCAATACTATTTCAACTATCCTTTAGTTTATGATGATGGGGTTTAATTTACACAAAACAATCTCCCCATTTCGGTTATAAAGTTTGTTTTCCTTCAGGTCATGTTGTGGGTTCCCTGATAAAAGAGCGTCATTCTCGTCAGGGTTTATGCTTGTCAAGACTACCTCTTCTCCAAGTTCCACGTATATGGCTCCAGATGTATGGTGATCGTGCCTTATCTCCAGTTGCTCTATGCATCTGGAACTCCCTTCCTCCTATTCTTAGTAATAGTAACATTCCAAAATATACTCGTAACAATCCGTAAAAAGCATGTAAATTGCTTATAAGTGATATGTAGTTATCCGTGACAACTCATAACAAATCGTGTGATTTTGCAGTAAATACACCGTAACATCTCTAATAATCTTTTAAAACCGTAATAGCTCGCAATAACATGTAACAACTCTTAAATGTGTCGTAAAAGTGGCCAAATCGTAAGGATCCATAAATTTGTGCGATCCGTAAGGACTCGTAAGAAAAATCTGTGTATGTGAAGAAGGCAAAATACTCCCCTTCACATACACAGATTTTTCTTAAGAGTCCTTGTGGATCGCACAAATACATGGCTCCTTACGATTTGGCCACTTTTACGATCCATTTAAGAGTTGTTACGAGTTATTACAAGCTATTTACGGGTTATTACGGATTATTACGAGTTAATACGATGTATTTTCGACAAAAGTCCACGATTTAGTACGAGTTGTCACGGATAACTACGAGCAACTAATGTGTTAGTTACGACCTGTTTACAGGTTCTTACGAATAGTTTGGTTGGCTATTTGACATTGGGCCAATGTTTGCTGAACGTTGGTCCATCGTCTCAATTTGTACTGATGAATGGTGGATTTTGGTTGGCTATTCGATGTTAGGCTAACGTCGGCTTAACGTTGGTCCATTGTCGCCATTTTTACTGATAAATGGTGGTTATTGGTTGGCTACTCGACGTTGGGCCAATGTTGGCTGATTGTTGGTCCATCGTCTCCATTTTTACTGATATGTGGTTGATATTTGTTGGCTATACGACAGTGGGCCAACGTTGGCTTGACGCTGGTCCATTGTCGCCCTTTTTATTGATAAATATTTGCTATTGGTTGGCTATTCGACGTTGGGCCAATGTTGGCTGAATATTGGTCCAATTTTTACTGATAAATTGTGTCTTTTGGTCGACGTTAAGCCAATTTATGATGTTTTTTATCTTTCAGATAATGTTTTTAATGGCCTACAAACTAAAATTAACATGTACTTTAAAGTTAACCCCCCTTTAAGTTTTTGTATTATTATATATGCATGGTTATTGAAATAAGAACAGATTTATAATGCGTGTGTTAAGTATGTATTATTTTTCTGACATTGAACCATATATATATGTGTACCGTTTAATTGAAAATGGTTCCAAATAAGCTAAAAAGGACCCATATAAACATCTGATGTAATGCATGTTCTATCCAATAGACCCTTTTATTCCAAACTCTCGGCATCCAGGTTTTATGGGGTACCCAATGCTATACACCTATTCAACAGTTCTTCAGTGAGGCGATCATGTTGGAGGGGGAGGGGGGCTGCCATCTGAATCACACACAAATTCCGTTTGTTTACACATTAAGCTTTATAATGAGTTCATGAGATGAAATGTCATTTCCTGAATTATTTTTCCGACACACAATGGTTTTGCTAATTACTTTAAACCTCGTTTAGATTTTCACAAAATTCACACTTCTATGCTTTGTTTAAGTTTGCCTTGACAACATCTTTGTTATTGTTCAACCAATGAAAAGAGAAGTTATGTGGTATGACAGATAATTCAATAATAATAGATTTAGTCGTAGTGAGAACTCTGCACTCTTCATAGAACATTACACTCAAATAATATTTGCACACGTAGGGGCGGAAGGACAGATTATAAGGGGAAGTCCATCCTGATATTGGCTTAATAAAAGCAGTTAAACGAGAGAAACTGACACGTCAAAGCTTGAGTTGAAATAAGTAACAGTTATGATTTTTTTTACGTGTTACTGGTATTCAGCCAAATAGAAATTGGCAACTCTGTATGTTTCTATGTCCTCTCCTGTTTGCTCTATACTGAAAGTCTCATGGTTTTCCATTTTATCAGTCGTTTATTAAAGCCCCTCTCAAGTGTTGGGGACCCCTAGAATTTGATGTAATATTTCACATGAATTGTATCATAATGTGAGACAGGACGTCATTTGAGAAGGCGCGATAGCTCAGTCGGTAGAGCAGTGGTCTCGTAATCCGGTGACCCGGGTTCGAAACCAAGGCGATGCGCTAGTGCCCTTTGGTAAGGCATTACTCCTCATTATCAGGTCCCTCGGAGAGGACCTAAAGCCGTCGGCCGTCTGGTTGCTTACTTATAAGCATTTATGCTTTCTTAGCAGTCAGGTACAATAACCAACCAACCAACCAATTTAAGACACATTACTGTAATGATTTTTCAAAACAAATGTGTTTGAAGTCGAAGATTGATGAAAGGTTTTCTGCGTAGAACAGAACACTTTTTTTATAAATACATTTAGGGGGAAATCGTTGCAGAAGTGTGACTTAAATTACATAACATTTCACATTATGATTCAATTTAAGTGACATTTTGTTATTGATTGTTGTCAAATTTGGGGCCGAATTTACTTTAAAGGGGCTTTAAGGAATTGGTTGATTAAAACACTTGAGCAATGGATATATCTAGGGGACATGTATGATCAAATATCTTCTGTAGGAAAAAGGGAAATTTACAACATTTTTAGACGATAGCAAGTGGGAAAGGACCACGCATGATACGTCACAGAGTTGTCACTTTGTGGTAAATCAATTGAATTTCATAACTTCTTTATTTTGAATTCATTTTTGCTCAAACTTTAGCTGATCTGGGCCTCCAGTATTTCTGTTTCTATTAATGAAGTCCCCATATGTACCACAAATAACTAGGGATTATGGTATGTGACATTTATACATGTAACTTGATAATTTAAAGGATAAAGTGTTATCCCTTAATATCTCTGACCCCATAGTGACCCTGGTGTGAAACCCGTGTTTAACCACGGTTTGATTTTCTCTTCAATATTGTATCATAACTGCTTCTATTCTTACTGAAACATAGCATGATAAATCAATTGCATCAATACGTTTTGCTATCACTGACAACTTGGCATATAGCAGATTCTTCTTTTTTAATATATATATATATATATATGGTCATTTTGTCAGAGCGTGCAAATTAAAAAGGTAAGCATCTGCCTTTGATCATGCGATGCCTTGTATGGTGTTTTGGAGACGTGCTTAAAGATTAAAATTCCCCTTTTTTTAATAAAAACTCTATGTAACTGAATGTTTACCACTGTTAAGAGGATAACAGGATGGCAATAAAATGTGATCGTTGGCAGACTAAAAAAAGATTTCCACCAACCCCCATCTGGCATATATTCAAGGACATTTTCGACAAAATACGGCTCCTTAAAAGCAGGTACAAAATTGGCTCTAAACATCTTTGCCATAGTGGCTACACATCCACGAAAAGTATTTTTTCCAATAAGGTACAAATATCTTTATATATGTGACTCTTTTTCATGAAATGTATTTGTCTTTCGAAGTGGAATACCCCTTCTTTGTATGCAAAAGTTTCAGTATTTGAATCTACCATACCTCCTCAATGTTTACATGAGATGATACCAGCTGGGGACTATCCTCTAATAGTACGGATGATTGGAGCCAGAAGGGAGTTAACTCTGTGTAAACTTAAATGAGTAAATGCCCTTCTGGCTTCAACCAGATACACTGTTCGCAGCAGGCGTTATACTTTTTTTAATACTAACTGCTACATAAATAAATGTTCCTGCTTAAAGATAAACTTTAGTACTGGTAATGCGATTGCATTGTGAAAGAAAAGGTGTGGAAAGGATCAGAAACAGTTGATCATGTAGCATGTAAGTATTGGTGTGCACTGCAAGGTTCTGGAGTCATCAAAATAATAATAAATTTGACCGAGTCTTGGTAAAGTAACAAGCACTGTACACAGAAAGCTATATATGGGACAACACACATGGTGTCGGGGCTAGTACTACCTTGATTTCCCTGTCTTTCTATGCTCATTAATCATCCAGTGTACATTTTCTTCAAAATTGTTTGGCACATGTCATTTATTTGTAATCTTGAACATTCAGTGTAAGTTTCGTTTGATTCTGTGAGAATTAATTTTTTTTTTTTTTACCAGAACTGGAGTTTATCTTTAATGTATGGTTACCATTTCCTTGCTGAAGTATAAATAACTTAATAGTACAACATACAGTGTTGAACAAAATGAAAAGTGTGGTTAACTTCTTGTTCAAAATAATTTCTAATAACAGCTCACTAAGCACAAATCTATTCATGTACAAACAAGCAATACAAGCACAAAATAAAAACATTTACCGGAACAAAAACAACTACAGATATATATGAACCCTATAAAACAGACATTTAAACAAAATTTCACATTTTTTTGTTCTTTACGTGGGCCTGATACAATTTTTTTTTTTTTGCAGGGGGTAAGTATGATTATGTGATATGTCACTGAAGAAAACAAAAATAACATAGGGCAATCGTAGATGGATAGACAGAGGGAGGAGAGGGTGAGAGTGTGAGGGAGAGAGAGGGGGAAGACAGAGAACCGAGACGGAGAGAGGGGGTAGACAGTGGGAGAGAAAGAAAGGTGGAGAAGGGAGAGAGATGGGGGAGGGGAAGGGGAAGAGAGAGAGAGGGGGGAAGGGCGAGGGAGAGAGAGATGGACTGAATGAACTATAAAGGAATGAATGAAGATTCACAATGACATGTACAAATCTAATGACACAAAAACATAGGTTAATCAGAAAGAGACCTTTGTTTCTTTTGGGGGGGAATGGAAAACGGAAAAAATGGTAATTTTGTACTACATGTATTCTAACCATCTGGAAACACTTTAGCAACACTTTAGGCTTTTTCAGAGCTTCATATATGGTGCACTTATTCTCTGCAAAAATGCTGCTGCAGTTTTTTGGGTAAAAAATGTATACTGGCTGAGTAATGAGCATATGAAGATAAGGAAATCAACGTTAGTCTTTGTGTGTACAGTGCTTGTTACTTTACCAAAACTGGGCCAAATTTGTTATGATTTTGATGACTCCAGAACCTTGCAGTACCCACCAATACTTACATGCTACAATCATTACTTTAATTTTTTATTCAAAGCCACAAATATTATTTCCATTTGTCACAGCATTTTCTATATACGCCTCACCTAAACAAATACTGCTTTTTTTTCAACAACATGAATTGCATTGATTGAGGTTTAACCTTCTATAGGTATCTTTTATCAATTATAAAAAGAGAAGTTTGAGGTGTGGGAAAGGTGGCAAATAATTGATGATCTTTTTTCATTCGTGTTATGCTATTGTGGAAGAATATCATAGAAAATGAAGGTCACTGAGATTATCATGCAAAGTCCTTTGCGTGAGAACATGGTAGATGTGGATCCGAACCTTTGGAATATTATTCGGAATATAAAAACAGTTATTTCAAAATTTCTATTGAGCGGAAGCAACACAATACCAGAGCTATGTCATAACCCATCGAACACGATGTATACTGTTAATCATGAAGGTGGATTACTTTTTTAACCCCGATTTATGGAAGAATTTTGACAATGATTTATTTCTAACAAATCTAGATAATAGTAAACATTTTCAGGTTTTATTGAAAAATAATTGACGAGTGTTTGGTTAGCGTGATTGCAAAAGCATGTGTAAGCTACTTTTTTATCAATTAGGGGACCTGCGTCCTTGAGTCATAACTGACAGTGATGAGGATTAATGCATCACAAAAGGGCACTAATATAACTGATCGACACGGTTTTGACCCTGGGGCCTCACATTAACGAGGCCATAGCTTTGCCACTGAATCATGACTGTACGTAGCGGGTGCTAGGGCCGGGGGCAGCCCCCACAAATAAAAAATAAAAACATGAGATGTAATAAATTATCAATAAATCATTGCATTTCCCCCGCGACCCTCAACAGGATTTTAATGCTCATCTCATCCTTTTGCCTGTGTACCTTTCCAGCACTTCTTACTTCTACCCTGTAACTAGGTGGAGAAGGTCTGTTATCATTCATATGGGACAGACCATTCAGACTGGACGTGTGACCAAGGTCCATTGGGCAAATGTAGTTTTCCATTTCGGTCCCTCGTCTGCTCTTACCACATGTTGTCGGTTTAGGCTTTGCAAAATGAGAAGGATACAATAGTTTTCCATTTTTATCTAATTGTCATTGTTTTTATATTGTCATCACCGTCATCATTTTCATATACCGAAGGAATGTAAATATATATTTGTTGATGTTTTTTAAATGACGGAAAATAAATACAATACAATACAATAATCGCGCGATTTTAAAAGATTGAAACAATCAGTAAATTACTTTAAACATTGGATTATTACTTTTAAATTAATACAAAATTTGTTAGATTTACAATAGCAAAATATAAATATACTTTTAATAATCTTGGATTGAATACGAATCATGTGCTGATCGGTTTGTATAAAGCACAGCCAGCTATTTTATATCGTTACATTAAAAACAGGTAGCGAGAGAGAGAGAGAGAGAGAGATAATGTGTCAGAGAAAGAGAGAGAGAGAGAGACTGAGAGTGCTACAAACAGAGGGGGAAAATGGAGGGGGAGGAGAAGTTTAGCAGTTACGATTGATACGGCAACAAATTGTCAATTATCTATCTAAGTGTCTTTTCCCGGTTCGGAGGTTAATTGCAACATCTCTCCATTTCACTCAATCTTCTGCCATTCTGGTGCACTCTTGCAGCTTTAGTCTCCTCCAGTTCTTGATATTCTCTTCCCAGTTGATGTGGGTCTCCCTCTCGGTCTAGTTCCTTCTCCACTCTTCCCTCCAATACATCCTTTAAGAGGCTTTGGTGCCTTTTAACATGAAGTATTTGACTTTTCTATCCTTAACTAATCCTACCAATATAATTTGTTTACGTCCTACCATGTGCAATATCTCTTTGTTGGTTTTCATTTGTTTCCAAGATATTTTCATCATTGTTCTATAAATCCACATTTCAAAAGATAATATTCAAGTATGTTCTTATCATCCAGATATGTGTGTGTAAGCGTTCTATAGGCATCTTTTATCAATTATAAAAAGAGAAGTTTGAGTTGTGGGAAAGGTGGCAAACAATTGATGATCTTTTTCCATTTGTGTTATGCTATCGTGGAAGAATATCATAGAAAATGGAGTTCACTAATGAGGTCATGCAAAGTCTCTGGCGTGAGAACATGATAAATGTTGCTCCGAAGCTTTGGAATATTATTCGGAATATAAAAAGAGTTATTTCAACATTTCTATTGAGCGGAAGCAACACAATACCAGAGCTATGTCATAACCCATCGAACACAATGTATACTGTTCGTCATGAAGGTGGATTTCTATTTTTAACCCCAGTTTATGGAAAGATTTTGACAAAGTTTTTTCCTAACAAATCTAGATAATAGTAAACATTTTCAGGTTTTATTGAAATATAATTTGGTGAGTGTTTGGTTTGCGTGATTGCAAAAGCATGTGTAAGCTACTATTTTATCAATTAGGGGACCTGCGTCCTTGAGCCATAACTGACAGTGATGGGGATTAATGCCTCACAAAAGGGCGCTAATATAACTGATCGACACGGTTTTGATCCTGGGGCCTCACATTAACGAGGCCATAGCTTTGCCACTGAATCATGATTGTACGTAGCGGGGGCTAGGGCAGGGGGCAGCCTCAACAAATAATAAAAAAAAAAACATAAGATGTAATAAATTACCAATAATGCATTGCATTCCCCCCCGACCCTCAACAGGATTTGAATGCTCATCTCATCCTTTTGCCTGTGTACCTTTCCAGCACTTCTTACTTCTACCCTGTAAATAGGTGGAGCAGGTCCGTTATCATTCATATGGGACAGACCATTCAGACTGGACGGGTGACCAAGGTCCATTGGGCAAATGTAGTTTTCCATTTCGGTCAATCGTCTGCTCTTACCTCATGTTGTCGGTTTAGGCTGTGCAAAGTGAGAAGGATACAAGAGATTTCCATTTTTATCTAATTGTCATTGTTTTTATATTGTCATCACCGTCATCATTTTCATCTACCGGTACAAATAACAAACGAGAATGCCATCATTATAATATGTCATCATCTTCTAAAGTGCCATTAATCACAATTACCAACATCAACATAATTATCGTCATCGACATTATTTTCATTATCAATATGCTCACCATCATCACCACCATCATCATTGTCATCATGAATCGCCATCATCTCCATCACTATCATCATTACCATCATCATCATCATGTTAAGAGGTTAAGGGGTGCTTCACTGCTTCTCTCTTCTGCTGCTGAATGTCTGGACCAATCAGAGAGATGAATAGAATGTTAGAAGACTCCGTAGTAACGTCTTGCTTCTAGGAATACACAAGAAGAGGCTCGGCCGTGCAACAAGGTTCGAGGACCTGTGAAAGGTGAAATGAGAATACTAAACTAGAGAACCATTAATACAATGTACTCTTTTTCTTCTAAAGTCTCATATCCAAATTGTCAGAACCTTCAATAGTTGGTTGGAAATACCATTTATAATATTGCATTTTCCTACGTTTTAATAAATCGTTAAATTTCATGGTAAAATATACAGATATATATATATATAAATAATCATGTACATGCAATAACATTTCCTGTAATATATTGATAGATTTTTAACCGATCGTGTGCCGATGTGTTTGTTATCAAAGCCAGCTTAAAATGGTTGTAATATGTTGGGACCCCTCTGTAAAACAGCGCTGAGTAGGGCCATCCCTGCGTCTTCCTTTTGTTTGTATATGTGTGTCTTTATGAATGTAAATATATATTTGTTGATGTTTTCTAAATGACGGAAAATAAATACAATACAATACAATAATCGCGCGATTTTAAAAGATTGAAACAATCAGTAAATTACTTTAAACATTGGATTATTACTTTTAAATTAATACAAAATTTGTTAGATTTACAATAGCAAAATATAAATATACTTTTAATAATCTTGGATTGAATACGAATCATGTTCTGATCGGTTTGTATAAAGCACAGCCAGCTATTTTATATCGTTACATTAAAAACAGGTAGCGAGAAAGAGAGAGAGAGATAATGTGTGAGAGAAAGAGAGAGAGAGAGACTTAGAGTGCTAGAAACAGAGGGGGGGTGGAGGGGGAGGAGAAGTTTAGCAGTTACGATTGATATGGCAACAAATTGTCAATTATCTATCTAAGTGTCTTCTTCCGGTTCGGAGGTTGATTGCAACATCTCTCCATTTCACTCAATCTTCTACCATTCTGGTGCACTCTTGCAGCTTTAGTCTCCTCCAGTTTTTGATATTCTCTTCCCAGTTGATGTGGGTCATCCTCTCGGTCTAGTTCCTTGTCCACTCTTCCCTCCAATACATCCTTTAAGAGGCTTTGGTGCCTTTTTAGCATGAAGTATTTGATTTTTCTATCTTTAACTAATCCTACCAATATAATTTGTTTACGTCCTACCATGTGCAATATCTCTTTGTTGGTTTTCATTTGTTTCCAAGATATTTTCATCATTGTTCTATAAATCCACATTTCAAAAGATAATATTCAAGTATGTTCTTACCATCCGGATATGTGTGTGTAAGCTTTCTATATAGGCATCTTTTGTCAATTATAAAAAGAGAATTTTGAGTTATGGGAATGGTGGCAAACAATTGATGATCTTTTTCCATTTGTGTTATGCTATCGTGGAAGAATATCATAGAAAATGGAGTTCACTAATGAGGTCATGCAAAGTCTCTGGCGTGAGAACATGATAAATGTTGCTCCGAAGCTTTGGAATATTATTCGGAATATAAAAAGAGTTATTTCAACATTTCTATTGAGCGGAAGCAACACAATACCAGAGCTATGTCATAACCCATCGAACACAATGTATACTGTTCGTCATGAAGGTGGATTTCTATTTTTAACCCCAGTTTATGGAATGATTTTGACAAAGTTTTTTCCTAACAAATCTAGATAATAGTAAACATTTTCAGGTTTTATTGAAATATAATTTGGTGAGTGTTTGGTTTGCGTGATTGCAAAAGCATGTGTAAGCTACTATTTTATCAATTAGGGGACCTGCGTCCTTGAGCCATAACTGACAGTGATGGGGATTAATGCCTCACAAAAGGGCGCTAATATAACTGATCGACACGGTTTTGATCCTGGGGCCTCACATTAACGAGGCCATAGCTTTGCCACTGAATCATGATTGTACGTAGCGGGGGCTAGGGCAGGGGGCAGCCTCAACAAATAATAAAAAAAAAAAACATAAGATGTAATAAATTACCAATAATGCATTGCATTCCCCCCCGACCCTCAACAGAATTTGAATGCTCATCTCATCCTTTTGCCTGTGTACCTTTCCAGCACTTCTTACTTCTACCCTGTAAATAGGTGGAGCAGGTCCGTTATCATTCATATGGGACAGACCATTCAGACTGGACGGGTGACCAAGTCGGTCCTTTGGGCAAATGTAGTTTTCCATTTCGGTCAATCGTCTGCTCTTACCTCATGTTGTCGGTTTAGGCTGTGCAAAGTGAGAAGGATACAAGAGATTTCCATTTTTATCTAATTGTCATTGTTTTTATATTGTCATCACCGTCATCATTTTCATCTACCGGTACAAATAACAAACGAGAATGCCATCATTATAATATGTCATCATCTTCTAAAGTGCCATTAATCACAATTACCAACATCAACATAATTCGTCCTTGTTTTCACGAAGTGACGGTAGTGAGGAAAAACGTAACGCAAAGTGAATGCAATTTTTTTTCACTACCGTCACTTCGTGAAAACAGCGACGAATTATCGTCATCGACATTATTTTCATTATCAATATGCTCACCATCATCACCACCATCATCATTGTCATCATGAATCGCCATCATCTCCATCACTA
This sequence comes from Strongylocentrotus droebachiensis, assembly GCA_035222895.1. Classification (NCBI taxonomy): domain Eukaryota; kingdom Metazoa; phylum Echinodermata; class Echinoidea; order Camarodonta; family Strongylocentrotidae; genus Strongylocentrotus; species Strongylocentrotus droebachiensis. Next base: position 753,917 of record JAVYIG010000070.1, read on the forward strand.
TCATCATTACCATCATCATCATCATGTTAAGAGGTTAAGGGGTGCTTCACTGCTTCTCTCTTCTGCTGCTGAATGTCTGGACCAATCAGAGAGATGAATAGAATGTTAGAAGACTCCGTAGTAACGTCTTGCTTCTAGGAATACACAAGAAGAGGCTCGGCCGTGCAACAAGGTTCGAGGACCTGTGAAAGGTGAAATGAGAATACTAAACTAGAGAACCATTAATACAATGTACTCTTTTTCTTCTAAAGTCTCATATCCAAATTGTCAGAACCTTCAATAGTTGGTTGGAAATACCATTTATAATATTGCATTTTCCTACGTTTTAATAAATCGTTAAATTTCATGGTAAAATATACAGATATATATATATATATATAAATAATCATGTACATGCAATAACATTTCCTGTAATATATTGATAGATTTTTAACAGATCGTGTGCCGATGTGTTTGTTATCAAAGCCAGCTTAAAATGGTTGTAATATGTTGGGACCCCTCTGTAAAACAGCGCTGAGTAGGGCCATCCCTCCGTCTTCCTTTTGTTTGTATATGTGTGTCTTTATGAATGTAAATATATATTTGTTGATGTTTTCTAAATGACGGAAAATAAATACAATACAATACAATAATCGCGCGATTTTAAAAGATTGAAACAATCAGTAAATTACTTTAAACATTGGATTATTACTTTTAAATTAATACAAAATTTGTTAGATTTACAATAGCAAAATATAAATATACTTTTAATAATCTTGGATTGAATACGAATCATGTTCTGATCGGTTTGTATAAAGCACAGCCAGCTTATTTATATCGTTACATTAAAAACAGGTAGCGAGAGAGAGAGAGAGAGATAATGTGTGAGAGAAAGAGAGAGAGAGAGACTTAGAGTGCTAGAAACAGAGGGGGGGTGGAGGGGGAGGAGAAGTTTAGCAGTTACGATTGATATGGCAACAAATTGTCAATTATCTATCTAAGTGTCTTCTTCCGGTTCGGAGGTTGATTGCAACATCTCTCCATTTCACTCAATCTTCTACCATTCTGGTGCACTCTTGCAGCTTTAGTCTCCTCCAGTTTTTGATATTCTCTTCCCAGTTGATGTGGGTCATCCTCTCGGTCTAGTTCCTTGTCCACTCTTCCCTCCAATACATCCTTTAAGAGGCTTTGGTGCCTTTTTAGCATGAAGTATTTGATTTTTCTATCTTTAACTAATCCTACCAATATAATTTGTTTACGTCCTACCATGTGCAATATCTCTTTGTTGGTTTTCATTTGTTTCCAAGATATTTTCATCATTGTTCTATAAATCCACATTTCAAAAGATAATATTCAAGTATGTTCTTACCATCCGGATATGTGTGTGTAAGCTTTCTATATAGGCATCTTTTGTCAATTATAAAAAGAGAAGTTTGAGTTGTGGGAAAGGTGGCAAACAATTGATGATCTTTTTCCATTCGTGTTATGCTATTGTGGAAGAATATCATAGAAAATGGAGTTCACTAATGAGGTCATGCAAAGTCTCTGGCGTCAGAACATGATAAATGTTGCTCCGAAGCTTTGGAATATTATTCGGAATATAAAAAGAGTTATTTCAAAATTTCTATTGAGCGGAAGCAACACAATACCAGAGCTATGTCATAACCCATCGAACACGATGTATACTGTTCGTCATGAAGGTGAATTTCTATTTTTAACCCCAATTTATGGAATGATTTTGACAAAGTTTTTTCCTAACAAATCTAGATAATAGTAAACATTTTCAGGTTTTATTGAAATATAATTTGGTGAGTGTTTGGTTTGCGTAATTGCAAAAGCATGTGTAAGCTACTATTTTTATCAATTAGGGGACCTGCGTTCTTGAGCCATAACTGACAGTGATGGGGATTAATGCCTCACAAAAGGGCGCTAATATAACTGATCGACACGGTTTTGATCCTGGGGCCTCACATTAACGAGGCCATAGCTTTGCCACTGAATCATGATTGCACGTAGCGGGGGCTAGGGCAGGGGGCAGCCTCCACAAATAAAAAAAAATAAAAACATAAGATGTAATAAATTACCAATAATGCATTGCATTTCCCCCCGACCCTCAACAGGATTTGAATGCTCATCTCATCCTTTTGCCTGTGTACCTTTCCAGCACTTCTTACTTCTACCCTGTAAATAGGTGGAGCAGGTCCGTTCAGACTGGACGGGTGACCAAGGTCCATTGGGCAAATGTATTTTTCCATTTCGGTCAATCGTCTGCTCTTACCACATGTTGTCGGTTTAGGCTTTGCAAAATGAGAAGGATACAAGAGATTTCCATTTTTATCTAATTGTCATTGTTTTTATATTGTCATCACCGTCATCATTTTCATCTACCGGTACAAATAACAAACGAGAATGCCATCATTATAATATGTCATCATCTTCTAAAGTGCCATTAATCACAATTACCAACATCATCATAATTATCGTCATCGACGTTATTTTCGTTATCAATATGCTCACCATCATCACCACCATCATCATTGTCATCATGAATCGCCATCATCTCCATCACTATCATCATTACCATCATCACCATCATGTTAAGAGGTTAAGGGGTGCTTCACTGCTTCTCTCTTCTGCTGCTGAATGTCTAGACCAATCAGAGAGATGAATAAAATGTTAGAAGACTCCGTAGTAACGTCTTGCTTCTAGGAATACACAAGAAGAGGCTCGGCCGTGCAACAAGGTTCGAGGACCTGTGAAAGGTGAAATGAGAATACTAAACTAGAGAACCATTAATACAATGTACTCTTTTTCTTCTAAAGTCTCATATCCAAATTGTCAGAATCTTCAATAGTTGGTTGGAAATACCATTTATAATATTGCATTTTCCTACGTTTTAATAAATCGTTAAATTTCAAGGTAAAATATACAGATATATATATATATATATATAATCATGTACATGCAATAACATTTCCTGTAATATATTGATAGATTTTTAACCGATCGTGTGCCGATGTGTTTGTTATCAAAGCCAGCTTAAAATGGTTGTAATAGGTTGGGACCCCTCTGTAAAACAGCGCTGAGTAGGGCCATCCCTCCGTCTTCCTTTTGTTTGTATATGTGTGTCTTTATGAATGTAAATATATATTTGTTGATGTTTTCTAAATGACGGAAAATAAATACAATACAATACAATAATCGCGCGATTTTAAAAGATTGAAACAATCAGTAAATTACTTTAAACATTGGATTATTACTTTGAAATTAATACAAAATGTGTTAGATTTACAATAGCAAAATATAAATATACTTTTAATAATCTTGGATTGAATACGAATCATGTTCTGATCGGTTTGTATAAAGCACAGCCAGCTATTTTATATCGTTACATTAAAAACAGGTAGCGAGAGAGAGAGAGAGAGAGAGAGAGATAATGTGTGAGAGAAAGAGAGAGAGAGAGAGACTGAGAGTGCTAGAAACAGAGGAGGGAATGGAGGGGGAGGAGAAGTTTAGCAGTTACGATTGATACGGCAACAAATTGTCAATTATCTATCTAAGTGTCTTCTCCCGGTTCGGAGGTTGATTGCAACATCTCTCCATTTCACTCAATCTTCTACCATTCTGGTGCACTCTTGCAGCTTTAGTCTCCTCCAGTTCTTGGTATTTTCTTCCCGGTTGATGTGGGTCTCCCTCTCGGTCTAGTTCCTTCCACTCTCCCCTCTAATACATCCTTTAAGAGGCTTTGGTGCCTTTTTACCATGAAGTATTTGACTTTTCTATCCTTAACTAATCCTACCAATATAATTTGTTTACGTCCTACCATGTGCAATATCTCTTTGTTGGTTTTCATTTGTTTCCAAGATATTTTCATCATTGTTCTATAAATCCACATTTCAAAAGATGTTATTCAAACTTAGACAAGACACGGTGAGGTTTTCAACCTTGACCTTGACTGATGACGTCATCTAGGCGCCATTTTGTGAAATTTTCTGAAAATAAACTCATGATCATAACTTCATAACCAAAAGGTATTTCTCATTCATATTTATTATGATCAAGGTCAATATCAGTCCAGTCAATTTCAGGTCAAAAAACACGCGCGTGCGCGTACGTCCGCGCGTCAATGCGCGCGCAAAATTTTTAAATGCTCAAAATCGTCTCAAATTTATTTTGCATACGTTTCAGGTCATTTTAAGCATTTTATAAAAAATCGCGCGTACGAGCATGCGCGCGCGTTTTCGCGCGTAACACAAAACATAGAATCGCCATTTTTTTTTCTTTCATGATATTTCTCATATTTTTTCAAGGAATTTGATACCATGTTTATCTCTTTATGACCATTATTAACAAGATGAGCGTAAATTCAAGATAAATGTCAGTGCGCGCGAGCTCTTTTAATACATAGCATATATGGGCAAAAACATGCCTATACAAAATCCGTTATAGCTCTTTGGAATGCACCGGGATCCTCAATTTGTTTTCATATTAAGATAGAGTATGAGTCGGAAATATGATTCCATGTCTCATTTGGCCATTAAGTGTATCGTGACATCATCACAATGGCCTTGGAACTCAAAATACGAATTTGCATATTATGACGTCAGCATATTTATGTAAAATTGATTGTATCTCTGTAAATATTGATCAATTTTCTTCAAAATTTCGATATGTTGTAGCTAAGACAATTCTCTACAAGCGCAGTAATAACCATATTTCATTTTGATGACGTCATCATAGTGAAAATTTTGATTAAAGGCCTCGTGTCAAAAACTTCATAATTTGCGTGTTATGCCTATAGAAGGTGAATTTAGTTCACGTTATGACTCTACATGATATCGTCTTTTAAGAATTTGTAAGCAGTATGTCGCTTATTTTTGCTCTATTTTGTCTCAAATTTTAGTTGACCAGCCCACCTATACTTGTTCCAAACAAGTATTATATGTCTAGTTTCATCTTTCATTTTGATGGCAGATATCGGCTCCCAGTTAAGTTTAGATATGAAACGTATGTTCTTACCATCCGGATATGTGTGTGTAAGCTTTCTATATAGGCATCTTTTATCAATTATAAAAAGAGAAGTTTGAGTTGTGGGAAAGGTGGCAAACAATTGATGATCTTTTTCCATTTGTGTTATGCTATTGTGGAAGAATATCATAGAAAATGGAGTTCACTAATGAGGTCATGCAAAGTCTCTGGCGTGAGAACATGGTACATGTGGATCCGAACCTTTGGAATATTATTCGGAATATAAAAAGAGTTATTTCAACATTTCTATTGAGCGGAAGCAACACAATAACAGAGGTATGTCATAACCCATCGAACACGATGTATACTGTTGGTCATGAAGGTGGATTTCTATTTTTAACCCCAATTTATGGAATGATTTTGACAAAGTTTTTTTCTAACAAATCTAGATAATAGTAAACATTTTCAGGTTTTATAGAAATATAATTTGGTGAGTGTTTGGTTTGCGTAATTGCAAAAAGCATGTGTAAGCTACTATTTTTTATCAATTAGGGGACCTGCGTCCTTGAGTCATAACTGACAGTGATGAGGATTAATGCCTCACAAAAGGGCGCTAATATAACTGATCGACACGGTTTTGATCCTGGGGCCTCACATTAACGAGGCCATAGCTTTGCCACTGAATCATGACTGTACGTAGCGGGTGCTAGGGCCGGGGGCAGCCCCCACAAATAAAAAATAAAAACATGAGATGTAATAAATTATCAATAAATCATTGCATTTCCCCCGCGACCCTCAACAGTATTTGAATGCTCATCTCATCCTTTTGCCTGTGTACCTTTCCAGCACTTCTTACTTCTACCCTGTAACTAGGTGGAGAAGGTCTGTTATCATTCATATAGGACAGACCATTCAGACTGGACGTGTGACCAAGGTCCATTGGGCAAATGTAGTTTTCCATTTCGGTCCCACGTCTGCTCTTACCACATGTTCTAGTTTTAGGCTGTGCAAAGTGAGAAGGATACAAGAGATTTCCATTCTTATCTAATTGTAATTGCTTTTATATTGTTATCACCGTCATTATTTTCATCTACTGGTACAAATAACAAATTACAGTGCAATCACCATAATATGTCATCATCTTCTAACCTGCCATTAATCACAATTACCAACATCATCATATTATCGTCATCATTATAATCATCCACCATTACCATTTTCACATCATCATCAAACATGTAATCCACATCTTCCTCCCCTTTCTCCTACTCTTCATCATCATCATCATCAACAGCATTCTCAACATCACTGCCAATGTCATTTGAAGTAAATTCATCATTTAATGACTTCTTACTACATGTACTACATAACCATCATAATCGTCATAATCATCATCAACATAATCACTACCATCAGCAATATCACTAACACTATCACCATAACCACAATCATTTTCATCACAATCACAATCATCATCATCATAACCATCATCATCACTATAACAATCATCATCATCATCATCATCACCAACACGATCACCATAATAATCATCCTCGTCACCACCATCATCATCACCATCATTATCATCATCCTCATCATCACTGTCAACATGAATCGCCATCATCTCCATCACTATCATCATAACCATCATCATCATCATGTTAATAGCTTTTGGGGCGCTTCACTGCTTCTCTATTCTGCTGCTGAATGTCTAGACCAATCAAGAGATGAATAGAGTGCTAGATGACTCCGTAGTAACGTCTTGTTTCTAGGGATACACAAGAAGAGGCTCGGCTGTGCAACGAGTTTCGAGGACTTGTGTTTTATTATTTATTTGGTGGTGTATTATTTCCATGCTGAATGCTTTTTCCCAAGCATTTCCATTCCGGTTCTAGTTTCTCAATGTCATTTACTTTATTATTTGTTTGTTATATTTCTTCTGTGACTAGACAATTATACCTATTTCTAACTTCCATAAAGTATTTTTCTGCTATGTATGTTTTATTTAGAACTGTGACAGCTGGAAGAGAGTTTCTGTTTGTTCTGAGTTGTGTATTCTTTAGCTTTACTGGTCAATTAACTTGGTAGAATTTATTAACCAATATAATATCATATTGCAAACTGGAACACAAATTAAATATACAAAAAAGTGAAAAGAAATTGATCGTGTTATTTTCAGAAAATGATCCTTTGATAATTGAACAAGTAGCTGTTATCCCCTCTATCACTGATGTATAAAGATATCTAATCCATGTTTAAATATTCAGAAATTAGAACGATTTAAGAACGATTACATAAAACAATATATGTTTGTAAAAACCGATAACAACAAAAATAAAGCACATTTAATGGACACAACACAGCCTAGCAATATAATCTGATCCATGCCAACAACTAAGTATGCCATACTTGTTTATGCTCTATCTCTCCTTCTGACTTTATTATCATATAAACACAATCAGTCGGTTCGTGATTTGGCAGTTTATTCAAGTTCTCTATTAAACAAAGGAACTGTAAACAAGCTCGGTTTGATTTGAATGTGTGTGGTCATAAACTGTAAATGCAAATATTATCGGATATGAAAAAAATAGCTAGCTGCCTGTGAGTGCCAAAAGTGTAATGAACCAGAATGACTGAAAAATTAATTTCATGGGATAAACACGTCATCATAAATTCAGGAAAAACGAATACAATACGAAATGTATGAATTTGCTAAAGGTGCAATCAATCAAACACAAATTGTCAACTCTGTGATGTATCTTGCAAGCCCTTCTCTCTCTCGCCAGTACTAAACAACTTCAAAAATCTATTATTTCCCTTAAGAAAATGTGTTAATCATACATCGGCACCAAATCTAATTATTTTAAAGATACGGTTTTATACAACCCCTGTATGAATCAAATCTATTCGGTCACTAAAAGCATTACAGTTGTTGACATTTTCTGTACCGAGCCAATTGCAGAGTAGCTCGCCTAACATTTCACAGTGTTGCCAATTTATTGATGACAACTTCAAAAATTCAAAAACTGTCATTAATCTGATATCGCTCAAACTTTTACTGACCTGTTCCTCTATTTTTTCTGCTTCTATTAAAACAACAAAATATCAGGATGGTCTTCCCCTTTTGAAAGAACAGAACTAAATAATTTAATCTTGCCTGAGAAAGTAGGCTAAAAGGGACAGCATAATTGTTGAAACTTTAGAAACAACTACTATTGCAAACCAACAAACAAAATAACATACAGTTTTGGTCCAGGTTCAGTTTTTGTTATTACTTTAAGTATGTCCACTTTTCAAGATCCGCTCACTAATATGTTCTGAAGCTTATATAAACAATAAACACAATTAAACTATACCATTGAATAAACGAAGAAGAACATTTGTAAGTGTGAGTGGTGTGTATATTCTTTCGCATTTGAGGTGCGTTTTTTTTTTCGGGGGGGGGGGAGGGGATGTTGGGTAGACAGGAAAGGGGTTGTAATTTGTTTCATATTATAACTGATTTCTTTCCAAACAAAATTGATCATAATTTATGAATTGTACATGTATTAACTTAATCCTATTATGCTATTAGAAGCAAAATAATTATATTTAAATAATTACTTGTATTTTTCTTATATCACAAAGAAATAAGAAATTACCGAGCGTTTGTAGTTTATACTGGAAATTTGTTTATGTTTGCTGTTCCAAACACACCAAGCAAACAATCAGCGAATCCAGACGTCCTTTTGACATTCCTTTCAAGATGGAAGTTCCTGTAAGACTCATCATTATATTTTAGTTTGCCAATTACATTTTGGGCAATTACTCTCTCGACTTTTAGCGGTAGAGTGAATCATCATTGGTATCAACGACATGGTTTGATTGACCATGTTGACGTGCAAGAAGGATTATTTAAATACTCTTTAAAATTACTAAATCCATTGAATGGTTATATCATTATTACATCATGTAGGGAGAAGCCTATTGATAGCACGTTCTACGTTAAGTTAAAGACATAACTATCACCCGACATTTGAAGATTCTACAAGTATTCTTGCTCGCAGCATATTGAATTTTAATGTCTGAATCAAAAACAGTATGTTATAGAACTGACTGTGCATGTAGTGTTTTTGGTTCTTTTTCTTAGTTTAAATGATGTAAACGATATTGTTTTTTGACCTCATCGGTTTTTTGGGGTACCTGGGTTGCGTGTCATCAAAATGTTGCCTCAGACATATCCCATGTGGGTTAACCCAGATTTCCCAATGTGTTACCCATATGGGCATATTCATATTCTACCCATATGTGTACGCCCAGCTCATTCCCATCTGTGACCCATACGGGCTGGCTCAGATAGATCCCATATGGGTTACTTAATATTGGCCCCATATGGGATACATATATGGGTTCCATTTAGCCCAGATGGCACAAGTGACCCAGATCATCCCCATATGGGCCCCATATAGGCTTGCTACCTGGGGAAAAGGGGAAAGGGGAAGAAATTACGGGCAGAAGAAAGAAAGAAGGGGGAAGGGAAAAGGAAGAAAGATTTTCGGACATCAGTTTGACTTTATATAGTCGTATGACTTATAAGTTCACTAGTTGTTATGTTGTTTCCGTTCACCCTTTTTAAAATTCACGTCATTGTATCTTTATTTGTTTGTTTTTTCACTCATTTTATTTCCTGATATTTCCTAAAACATTTGTTGATGGTACAGTTCAAACAAAAAATAGAAAATAAAATTGCCCAAAAGAAAAATAAGTTAAAAGTCTATTTTAAGAAATGGTCTATCAAGTTTAACTGAAATGTTGTAGTTGTCTTGCAAAGCTCTGTTGTCCTTAACATCTTCCCCCTGGAAAAGAATGTGAGTTTGAGTTTGTGTGTCTGCGTGTTTATTGGTGCATGAGTGGGTGCCTGTTTGTTTTAAGATGATATTATATATTATATTGTTGCTTTTACTCTGTTAATTTTTCAAAAATAATAATAAAAACAGAAGAAAAACAATTGTATGCTTGTAAGAAACTCATTAGAGGTCGGCTGCTTGAATTCCTCTCCGAGGGACTTAGTACTCAGGTGCTAAGAACACATATGTATTCATGTAAGTAAGAAACTAGAGGGCCAGCTGCTTGAAGTCATCTCCGAGGGACTTGGTACTCAGGTGCTAAGAAAGCATATGTATTCCTGTAAGTAAGAAACTAGAGGGTCAGCTGCTTGAAGTCCTCTCCAAGGGACTTGGTACTCAGGTGCTAAGAAAGCATATGTATTCCTGTAAGTAAGAAACTAGAGGGTCAGCTGCTTGAAGTCCTCTCCAAGGGACTTGGTACTCAGGTGCTAAGAAAGCATATGTATTCCTGTAAGTAAGAAACTAGAGGGTCAGCTGCTTGAAGTCATCTCCAACGGCAAAGGCACAGGGTGTTTTAAAAATCGGTGTACCAGTTTTTTTTTTAATTATTATTGTGGGAGCTTTTTTAGGAAACGGTGTTGTAGAAGTGTAATTTATGGACATAGATTCTTAAGTATTTTACAGGTTTGTTTACAGATATCTTTTTTCAGTTTAGAAGAGCACTTTTTGAGCTTCCGAGAGCTAAATAACAGAACACATGACATACAAATGGAGAATAAAATATTTAACAGTTTTAATGAGTTAAGGCAGCATGGTGGTTTGCTTATGTTCTACATTTTTATTGTATCATAATCAATTACAATTCAAGCAATAAAAAGAAGTTGAAAGATCTTGATATTAATGTAAAATAAAATCACATAATTTGGGTTCATGACCTTTTTTCTGATGTCAGTTCAATTGTATATAATTGCGCCCTCCATATGGCCAACATTGCCTAAACGAATCCCGTTGGTCCCCATGATCCCCTTTTTGTTATATTAATTGAGAGCTGACTTGATGAAATAACCACCTGCCAGTGACCACACAGGTAAGTCTAATCCCTACTGGCCAGACTAGTGCTGATAGGCTTTGGATATTTCAGAATTAGGAGTTATCTTTAAGAACGATTACTTTAAACAAACATAAAATTATACACCCATAACCAATAAAGAAAGCACGACCGAGACACAACCTAAACCTACATTCTGATTTAATCTGACAACTGAGTATGCACCACAGGGCTAATACATCTACTAATCAATAACCAAACTAGAATGAACCCATCTTTCGGTACTATTTGTTGACTTGTAGTTTTTTTAAACGAAAATGACTGTACTTTGCGGACTTCTAAAGTGTTCGACCTTATCGATTTGCCTGGGTTGCGGTGTCATGCTCTTGGCCTACAGTCTGGGAAAATGTTGCCTGTTTGCGTTCGTGAACCCGTATTCAAAATGTTGTTACTCAGATCAGGTCACTGGTTGTATAAGCATGTGTGATCAAAAAATAGAATTCGTCCATTGTTAGGGTTGTGTGCATTAGTAAAGATTTTTGGAGTTCCGACTTTATTCAAGATCTCAAACAAAGAAACTTTGAATACAAGTTATTCATCCAAAACTCCGGACGCCTGGCCTGTCAGTGCAAAAGTCTTATGAGCAGGAATAACTAATAATCAATTGCGTAGAAGTGAAAAACGGGATAATCATAGGGAAAGTCCTCTTTGGTAATATTTTAGTTGTAAGAGAAGCAGAAATATGAAAGAAACCGGTCGGTGAAAAATCTATTTTTTCCCCAATGAAAATTGTTCAAACATACATTTACCCAAAGTGTATTTTATTGCAAATAGTTTTAAAACAAATCTATTCCGTATACGGTAGGCTTGCGGGTGCACCATGTGAGAGAGGGAGGGGATTGAGGGGTCCTGAAAAGGACTCTCGATAATCTTTCTTGAGGGTGTGTAGTCCTGAAAAGGACTGTTGGCATAGTCTTGAACAAGACTGTTGGTTATCTTTCTTACCTTATAGTTCTAAGGAGAACTATAGCGATTGGAGAGGATGAGTGGCGGGAGTGGCTCGACGTTTCAAACAGGTTGACTATCCGTCATCGTCACTCGTGACGACGTATTAGTCAAAACATATTATTTCACATGATTGGTAATAAGAGCTTCCATTTCATTTTTTGAGAGGGGGGTTTTTCCAAAACTGGTCTATACCTTTACACACTGAAAACAAGACAGAACAAACAAATTATTAGATTAAACTTATTTGCAGTCATATCAATACAGGCATAACTGTAGCTCTATTTTCCCCTCTTAAACAGAGCTAATATTCCATACTATGCTTCCCAATTTATTAATAAGATGCAAAAAGAGAGTAAACTGCAACGTTTTGTATAATCATTGCTTTTCTTTGATGTTTAAATTATAGACAGTATAGTAAAGTCGCACATCTACATGATACAATATTATTTGAAAAATAGTAGTCAATGATTCACTTTAAATTCCTATCAAATACATAACATATCCATGCAGAAGTTCACTGACTTGAGTTGTCAGTGAAAGCATACGAGTTTAAGCCTTTCTCAGTCTTAATAACATGATATATAGGTCTTAAACAAAACATTTACAGGATTTAACATATATTTGTATCCTCCTACATTTAATTTAAGTCCAAACATAACATTTTCCATGCACAAGCGATTCTAGCTTTTTCAGTGCAAGTAGAGGGGCTTTAAGGAATGGGTTGATTACAACATTTGAGCAATGGATATATCTAGGGGACATGTATGATCAAATATATCTTCTGTAGGAAAAAGGGAAATTTACAACCATTTTAGAGCATAGCAAGTGGGAGAGGACCACGCATGATACGTCACAGAGTATTCACTTTTTGTTAAATCAATTTACTTTCATAACTTCCATATTTTGAACTCATTTTTACTCAAACTTTAGCTGATCTGTGCCTCCAGTATTTCTGTTTCTATTAAAACTAGCTTCATATGGTGATGGACGACGCCTCTAAGTAAAGTCCCTATATGTACCACAAATAACTAGGGATTATGGTATGTGATATTTATACATGTAACTTGTTAATTTAAAGCATATATGTATTAAGTGCTATCACTTAAATATCTCTGACCCCATGGTGACCCTGGTGTGAAACCCGTGTTTAACCACGGTTTGATCTTCTCTTCAATATTGCATCATAGCTGCTCCTATTCTTATTAAAACATAGCATGATAAATCAATTGCATCACTGACAACTATGGTATATAGCACATTCTTCTTTTTGTAAATGTATATATATGGTCATTTTGTCAGAACGTGCCATTTAAAAGGATAATCATCTGCTTTTGATCATGCGTTGTCTTACATGGTGTGTTGGAGACGTGCTTAAAGATCAAAATTCCCCTTTTTTAATAAAAATTCTATGTAACTGAATGTTTACCACTGGAAAAGGCCCGGTCACACAGAGGGGACGCATGGGGAACGCACGGCCAGTGCGTTGTCGTGCGCCTAACTTTTGTCGAAGCTACAGCGAGTTGACACCAAATGCATAGCGTGTTGCTAGCGCGCTGAGCGCATACAGGGCACATGTACAGTGCGCATACAGACCGTACACAGAACGCACATAATAACAACTTCCACGAATGCACAGCGTGTTGCTAGCGCGCTGGACGAATGGTCCACGCATGCACCGCGTTCTCAACAAAGGGGGTCACACATAGACGACGCACTGCCCGCGCATTGGAAATCGGAAAAGGCCGTGTGCCTAACTTTTGTCATGATTTTTGGAAAAGCTAGCGAGCTGACCCAAAATGCACAGCGTGTAGCTAGCGCGCTGTGCGTATACAGGGCGTGTGCTCCGCGTATGTCTGGCGCTGGTCTAGCGCGCTCCACGCATGTCTGGCGTGCCTTCGGCGTGTACATTCATGCGTCGAGCTCCGCGCACACTTCTGAGCATGCTCAAAAAATCCCGACGCACACAGCGAATGACGACGAATGCATAGCGTGGGTCCAGCGCGCTCGACGAACGAGTAACGAATGATGACGCACGCCTAGCGAACGACCACGCACTGGCCCAAATTGCAAATTCCCAATGCGCTGGCCGTGCGTCCCCCATGCGTCCCCTTTGTGTGACCAGGCCTTAAGAGGATAAGAGGATGGCATTCAAATAGGATCGTTTTAGATATTTAACTACAGTCAGATGAGTATCCAGGGGCCCCCCCTTAGGGCCGCTGATGGGGTACAGGGGGCAGAGCCTCCCTGGAAGCTCAGGAGTTTTAGGTATTTAATTACGGTCAGATGAGCATCCAGGGGCCCGCCTTAGGGTCCTTGGTGGGATCCAGGGGGCAGAGCCCCTGGAAGCTCGGGGGTTTTAGGTATTTAATTACGGTCAGATGAGCCTTAAGGGGGACCGCCTTAGGGCCCTTGGTGGGGTCCGGGGGCGGAGCCCCCGTAAGCTCTGGGGTTTTAGGCATTTAATAACGGTCAGATGCGATATGACAGAGAGAAAGTGGAAGAGAGGGGAGGGAGGGTTAGAGAGAAAAGAAAGAAAGGAACAAGAGAGAGTGAAATAGAAAGGGGGATGGGGGAAAGAAAGAGAGAGTAAAATTGGAAACGCAAGGATGGCTAAATAATATTAATAATAATGTCTAATTTTTATATAGCGCTTAATACAAATGTCTCTAAGCGCTTTACAAATATATTATTACCCCGGTCATTGGATTCAGTGCTTTCCTGCACACACTGTGTGCACAATCTCCTCTCCCAGGGAAGCATTCCAGCCGGGCGTTAATTGACGCTCACAAGCTTTTTGACCAACGATGATAGACGGAGAGACAGGGGAAAAGGGTGGAAGAGATAGGGAGTAAAGAGAGGGGAGGGAGGAGTAGAGAGAGAAAGAAAGAGGGGGTTGTGGGTGGAGGGGAAGGGAGGGAGGGTGGTACAAAGAGATATAGAGAAAGAGCGAGTAAGAGAGAAAGGGAAAGAGAGGGAAATGGATAGGTGAAGGGGAAGTTGGATTGTTGCAAAATGTTTATATGTTATAAAATCATAAATTATCCTAACAATTTATAATAACACAACAGTGGATCTCATTTGCTATTCATGCAAACTGTAAAAGACTATTTCTTGTTTTGACGCGTCGTGATAGTTAATCCACAGGAAAAAACTCCTTGACTTATTTTCAGAAACTGCCCCTTTGATGATCAAAGGAGAAGCTATCCTCACTTCTGACACTGATTTATACAAATATTTAATCCATGTTTAAAGATTCAAAATTTACGTGGTTACTTGAAGAACAAAATATGTTTTTATATACCCATAACCCATATAGAAAGCATAATTTTGGGAACACAACACAGCCTGGGACTACAATCTGATCTTTTCCAACAACTAAGTCTGCCCCATTTATATTTCTCTCTTCTTTTCTCTCTTTATGACTTTTGTATAAAAAGAAAATCCGTCGGTGCGTGATGTGGAAATGTTATTCAAATTCTCAAACAAAGGAACTGTGAATATTTTTCATTTATACAAAAAAGCGGTTTGCCTTGAATGTGCGTTGTCATAAACTGTAAAAGCAAATGTCTCCGAAAACACAAAATACAAGCTAGCTGTATTGCCCTGTGGTTGCAAAAGTGTAAAGAACCGGAATAACTAACAATTAATTGACATGGAATGAAAAAGGAGAGAACTTGCAAAAAGTGCACCCTGGTATTGCATTGGTTTTAATAGAACAGAAATATGGGACAAACACGTCATTGAATATGTAAGGAAAAACCGAATAAAATAATAAATTTATGATTCTGTTAATAATGCTATGTCTCTTTTGCAGCCAACATCAAATTCGGTAGAACTCTGCAGGAATTTTGAATATTTCATGTATGTCCTATATTTAAAATGTTAACGTTAGACGTGTCCTAATATTCAAATTATGCAAGGAAACCAGCTTATTTGCTAGACTTCACTGTCAGACACTATTGAGTGACTGACTGGCTTTTTTTCTTCTTTGGTAATAACATACATAAAATGAGCTGTAAATAGTACATGAACATTTGTCTGCTTCAATAACCCACTTCTCGTAATGGCCAAAACTAAACTGATTGAATCTTTGCGCAGCATAAAACGTACGACCATTCGGTACAATGGTCTGAAAATGAGACTATTACTTACTGGCTCTACAGTCGATTCGACAACTAATAGTAGTTATTTTCTCACTTAAAGACATTTTCAAGCCCCCCCCCCCCCTTTTTTTTTAGGGAAGTTCTAGATTAGTATTACCTTTCAAATGGCGTTGGAACTTAACCTCTTCATTTGTTGGGGCCTGCAAATGGGACATAGTACCTTTAAAGGTGCAATCAATCAAACAAAAAAATTGGCAACTCTGTGACGTATCTTCCTAGCTCCCCTCCACTTGTCCTGTACTCAATAACTTCAAAAAGCTTTGAAAACCATACATGACACAAAATATAAGATCTAAATGTCGTATACTCAGCAAACATGAGCTCAATTTTGGATTATGGTGTTCCGGTCTGGAGCTCGGGAATGACAAATCGTCAACATGATTAGATTGAGGTCATCCAAAAAGAGAGCATTTCGCCTCATCCTTGGCTCCGCCTACTGTAGCTATGATCATGCAGAATAGTCTAATGCCTAACCTAATACCGCTACTCAATGTTCAATAATTTGTGCAATACTCTTTCTCCTTAATGTCGAACTTTTTATTTGTAATGATTCTTTTGGTTCATTAATGTTTCAATCCACGTTCACACTTTTTTTATATGAATCTTTATTGTGATGTTGATAATCGATGCTTAAAATTTTCAATTTGTAATTCGCACTATTCCTGTTGTTCTGCCTCTGTACCTCCGTCCTTTTCTTTGGCTTCGCTTTTGTTTCTCACTCCTTCATACTAGTGGGCAATTATCACCTAGAGTGAATGGGAGGCGTTACTATCCCTTAAAAGGGTGTTTTGGGAATACCTGAAGATGCTACAAATCTATGTACACCCACAACAAAAAGTGAGTCACCCTTACTCAAATTGATGAGTCACTGGTTTGTCCGTACAGCGAAACACTTGAAGGATCATGTGAGTCACTATGACTCGATACAAATGAGTCTTATTTATCTAAGACTCACTTCAAGTGAGTCTTAGATAAATACTCTAAGACTCACTTCAAGTGAGTCTTAGATAAATAAGACTCATTTGTATCGAGTCATAGTGACTCACATGATCCTTCAAGTGTTTCGCTGTACGGACAAACCAGTGACTCATCAATTTGAGTAAGGGTGACTCACTTTTTGTTGTGGGTGCATCATGACATAGACCCCCTACTCCCTAGGCCTATCACACACATACCATACCATGCCAGAGTCACTGTCAACATTTGCAATGGAAAATATATCCTAAAATATCACATTTTAGCGATGTAATCGGTGGTCCCGCTACCCGAATCTGAAAAATCTACTTTGTACGCACTAAATTAAGCCTTAACTTGAGATTTATTTGTCACCCATACTGTCACGAAACAATCTTGAATTAATTCGTTTTACATCAAATAACAAGGATCTAGGAGTTTCGTTGTATAAAACAATGATGCAAAATCATGCATGTTTTCATTCGACACGGCTTCGTGCGATACAAGACACTATGCACATGACAGACAATGAAAGCGGACAAAATATACAGTTCCTCAGGTAGACAAAGGGACATCCCTTCACTGCTATTATGTAAAAATGTGTAGAACAGGTGTCACATGCATATTCACCAGTGAAGGGATGTTCCTTTGTTTTCCTGAGGAACTGTATATTTTGTCCGCTTTCATTGTCTGTCATGTTCATAGTGAGAATCTATACCGTAGTTAAGTTACACACAGCCTCATCAACTCGAGTGCGGATATCGTAAAATGAACGCATGCATCATTTGTATAATAATCAGAAGATTCAGCCCACGAATCCAGTCATAAAAATCATCGTTTAAAACCATATGAATAATTATGCGTACCACTTTTTCACTAGCTGCAGTCAAAACTCTTCTGAATCCAAGATATAAGATGGCGACGTCGCGTCGTCGATCGGGAATTTAAATATGGCTCGAGAATGCGCATTTTGGATGACGTCACGAAAGTATGCGCGCGCATGCATACAGCCTCACTTTCAAGTTGACTCACTTTTTTCTTCTAAAATGCTCTTATGTCGATCTTGACTCATTTTTTACGACCATGTGAGTCAGTCGAAGCATTTTGCAAATGCGTCAGCTCATGATTGACACACTGGTGAAATATAAATGAGTCAATAGAGACTCATTGGTTGTTACTAATGAGTCAATTTACACCTGACTCACGAAAATTATGCTTAAACGTGTCAAATGACTCACTTTTTGTTGTGGGTGTACCACTTTATGGAAACATCTCCATAAAGCATCTCTAAAATTATTTCATGAGAGATATTTATCATATGCGCCCTCATTATTTCAAAACGGTTTCATTTTATCTTAAATGACCCATTCTAAAAATCTGATTTCATGCCTGTTTATCCAGTATACCCTTTCATTTCAAACTCTCGGCATCCTGGTTTTATTTTGTATCCAGTGTAGTACACCTTTCCATAGTTAAACAGCAAGGCGGTAAAGTTGGAGGGGGTGATTTTAATCGCTCAAAAACATAGGGATATGGTTTGTTACATTTGTACATGTAACTTGATAATTTAAAGCATACATGTAAGTGTTATCACTTAAATATCTCTGACCCCATGGTGACCCTGGTGTGAAACCCGTGTTTAACCACGGTTTGATCTTCTCTTCAAATTTGAATCATAACTGCTCCTATTCTTATTGAAACATAGCATGATAAATCAATTGCATCAGTACGTTTTGCTATCACTGACAACTAGGCATACAGCACATTCTTCTTTTTGTAAATATATATATATATATGGTCATTTTGTCAGAGCGTGCCAATTAAAAAGATAAGCATCTGCCTTTGATCATGCGTTGCTTTACACGGTGTGTTGGAGGCGTGCTTAAAGTTCAAAATTCCTTTTTTTACTTTTTGTTAATACACATTTTATGTAGGTGAACGTTTACCACTGTAACTGATAACAGGATGGCATTCAAATGTGATCGTTGGCAGAATAAAAAAGAGATTTACCCCACCCCCATCTGGCATACATTCAAGGACATTTTCGACAAAATACGGCTACTTAAAAGCAGGTACACAATTGGCTCTCAATGTCTTTAACATAGTGGCTACACATCCACGAAAAGTATTTTTTGCTAAAAAGGTACAAACATCTTTATAACATCGTTAGATGAGCATCCAGGGGCCCTCTTTAAGGCAATTGATGTGGTCCAGGGGGCAGAGCCCCTGGAAGCTCTAAGGTTTTAGATATTAAACTACGGTCAGATGAGTATCCAGGGGCCCGCCTTAGGGCCCCTGATAGGGTCCAGGAGACAGAGCCCCCGGAAGCTCTTGGGTTTAAGGTATTTAATTACGGTCGGATGAGCATCCAGGGGACCGCCTTAGGGCCCTTGGTTGGGTCCAAGGAGCAAAGCCCCCGGAAGCTCGGGGGTTTTAGGTATTTAATTACGGTCAGATGATCATCCAGAGGCCCTCTTTAAGGCAATTGATGTGGTCCAGGGGGCAGAGCCCCTGGAAGCTCAAATATTTTAGATATTTAACTACGGTCAGATGAGTATCCAGGGGCCCGCCTTGATATTCTCTTCCCGGTTAATGTGGGTCTCCCTCTCGGTCTATTTCCTTCCACTCTCCCCTCCAATACATCCTTTAAGAGGCTTTGGTGCCTTTTAACATGGAGTATTTGACTTTTCTATCCTTAACTAATCATACCAATGCATTTTTTTACGCCCTACCATGTTCAATATCTCTTTGGCGGTTTTCATTCGTTTCCAAGATATGTTCATCATTGTTCTATAAATCCACATTTCAAAAGATGTTATTCAATTTTCCATGGCCTTGTTTATTGTTCATGTTTATGCTCCATACATAACATTTTACTAGTCTCAACCTAAGCGCAAATTTCACCTTTCTATCTGTGAATAAGTCTTCCATTGCCAGAAATGTACTCCGAGCAATTTCTATTCTTCTTTTTATTTCTGCTTCGCATCTGACATCATCTGTGATATTTTGTCCTAAGTAGATGTAATTCTTGACCTGCTCAATAATATGTCCATCGAGTTTCAAGCAGATTCTAGGCATATTCTCTGTTCTAAAAAAATGAATTCTCAAAGAATCAAACGAAACTTACACTGAATGTTCAAGACTACAAATAAATATCATTTACCAAACAATTTTGGTAAAAAATGTATACTGGCTGAATAATGAGCATATGAAGATACTTGTTACTTTACCAAAACTGGGCCAAATTTGTTATGATTTTGATGACTCCAGAACCTTGCAGTACCTACCAATACTTACATGCTACAATCATTACTTTAATATTTTATACAAAGCCACAAATAATATTTTCATTTGTCACAGCATTTTCTATATACGCCTCACCTAAACAAATACTGCTTTTTTTCAACAACATGAATTGCATTGATTGAGGTTTAACCTATCTTTTATCAATTATAAAAAGAGAAGTTTGAGTTGTGGGAAAGGTGGCAAACAATTGATGATCTTTTTTCATTCGTGTTCTGCTATTGTGGAAGAATATCATAGAAAATGAAGGTCACACAAAGGTTGTCTCGCAAAAGTGTCTCGGGTGAGAACATAATAGATTCTGAGCTTTGGAATATTTTACTGAATTAAAAAAACATTATTTTAAAATTTCTATTGAGCGGAAGCAACACAATACCAGAGCTATGTCATAACCCATCGAACACAATGTATACTGTTGGTCATGAAGGTGGCTTTCTATTTTTAACCCCAATTTATGGAATGATTTTGACAAAGTTTTTTCCTAATAAATCTAGATCATAGTAAACATTTTCAGGTTTTATTGAAAAATAATTGACGAGTGTTTGGTTAGCGTGATTGCAAAAGCATGTGTAAGCTACTTTTTTTATCAATTAGGGGACCTGCGTCCTTGAGTCATAACTGACAGTGATGAGGATTAATGCCTCACAAAAGGGCGGTAATATAACTGATCGACACGGTTTTGATCATGGGGCCTCACATTAACGAGGCCATTGCTTTGCCAATGAGTCATGACTGAACGTAGCGGGGGCTAGGGCAGGAGGCAGCCACCACAAGTAGAAGAAGAAAAAATATGATGTAATAAATTACCAATAATGCATTGCATTTCCCCCCGACCCTCAACAGGATTTCAATGCTCACCTCATCCTTTTGCTTGTGTACCTTTCCAGCACTTCTTACTTCTACCTTGTAACTAGGTGGAGCAGGTTTGTTATCATTCATATGAGACAGACCATTCAGATTGGAGGGTTGACCAAGGTCCATTGGGCACATGTAGTTTTCCATTTCGGTCCCTCGTCTGCTCTTACCACATGTTGTCGGTTTAGGCTTTGCAAAATGAGAAGGATACAAGAGATTTCCATTCTTATCTAATTGTCATTGTTTTGATATTGTCATCGCCGTCATCATTTTCATCTACTGGTACAAATAACAAACGAGAATGCCAATTTCATAATATGTCATCATATTCTAAAGTGCCATTAATCACAATTACCAACATCATCATAATTATCGTCATCGACATTATTTTCATTGTCAATATGCTCATCATCACCATCATAATTATCGTCATCATTATCATTATCAACACCATTACCATTTTCACATCATCATCAAACATGTAATCCACATCATTCTTCTCTTTCTCCTCCACTTCATGATCATCGTCATCAACATCATTCTCATCATCACTGCCAATGCCATTTTAAATATATTCATCATTTAATGACTTCTTACTACATGTACTACATCTTCTACCATTCTGGTGCACTCTTGCAGCTTTAGTCTCCTCTAGTTCTTGATATTCTCTTCCCGGTTTATGTGGGTCTCCCTCTCGGTCTAGTTCCTTCCACTCTCCCCTCCAATACATCCTTTAAGAGGCTTTGGTGCCTTTAAACATGGAGTATTTGACTTTTATATCCTTAACTAATCATACCAATGCAATTTTGTTACGCCCTACCATGTGCAATATCTCTTTGGCAGTTTTCATTCGTTTCCAAGATATTTTCATCAGTGTTCTATAAATCCACATTTCAAAAGATGTTATTCAATTTTCCATGGCCTTGTTTATTGTTCATGTTTATGCTCCATACATAACATTTTACTAGTCTCAACCTAAGCGCATATTTCAACTTTCTATCTGTGAATAAGTCTTTCATTGCTAGAAATGTACGAGCAATTTCTATTCTTCTTTTTATGTCTGCTTCGCATCTGGTATCATCTGTGATTTTTCGTCCTAAGTAGATGTATTTACTGACCTGCTCAATGATATGTCCATCG
Source organism: Strongylocentrotus droebachiensis (assembly GCA_035222895.1). Lineage (NCBI taxonomy): Eukaryota > Metazoa > Echinodermata > Echinoidea > Camarodonta > Strongylocentrotidae > Strongylocentrotus > Strongylocentrotus droebachiensis. The sequence goes on from JAVYIG010000070.1 coordinate 776,161, forward strand.
AGTTCCAAGCAGATTCTAGGCTTATTCTCTGTTCTCCAAAAAAAACATAGACTTAGTTTTCTTGACATTCATGCATAGACAAAACTCTTTTAATACTATTGACTTTTACAATATATAATACATGTTGTAAATCTGCTTCATTCTCTGCGCAAAGTACAGTGACATCAGCATATTTGTGTGTAACCTGTAATTTCATCGTTCATTTTGATGGCAGCTGTCTGCTCCCAGTAAAGTTTACATATGAGACGTATGTTCTTACATCCAGATATGTGTGTGTAAGCTTTCAATCAATTTGTCGTGGTGATTTTTTTCGAATCCTTCAGAGTAGTCAATAAAGCACACATATATTTCTTTGTTCACTGCAATATACCTTTCTGTCATCATTCTCATACAGAATATTGCTTCTCTAGTACCACTTTGAGGTCTAAAACAAAATTGCTCCTACTTCATTGTCAATTTGAATGTTTATTCTGTTGAGAATGATCTTTAAGAGCAACTTGGTTACATGGCTCATAAGGCTAATCGTCCGGACATCTTCACATATACTTGCCTTGGCTTCTTTGGAATTGGCACGAATATCTTTTTAGGCCACACGTTTTTCCTGTGTTTATCCCATCTGGGCCTTCAGATTTATAAGCTCCCAGTGAATGCAGAGCTTCTTTAGCTTCTGATTTAAGTATACTTGGACCCTCGTTGTCAGTGATGAAAAGTTCTGGACCTCTATCATCATCAAATATGTCTTGGATAAATTCTTCCCATGTCTGGTTTATATCCTCTTTTTCAAAAAGGAAGATATTCCATCCTTGTTCTTGATACATCCGCTTGCTGCCCTGTTTTTTTTCTTCTTCTCGAAATGCTTAATATCTCTACGCATTTCATTTGTTTGGTTTGTCTTGAAGAAATGCTCCATTCTAACACATTTTTAAATTAGCCATTCTTCCTTTACTCTTTGACATTCATTATCGATTTCTTCGTTAATGTTTCTGTATGATTTGGAGTTTCTGACTTGCTTTTGCCTCTCCTGCATCAAGTTCAGAATATTTTCTGTCATTCATGGTTGTTTTGCTGTTTTATTATTTAGTTGGTGGTGTCTTATTTCGATGCCGAATGCTTTTTCTCAAGCATTTCCATTCCGGTTCTAGTTTCTCAATGTCATTTACTTCATTATTTGTTTGTTTTATTTCTTTTGTGACTAGACAATTATACCTATTTCTAACTTCTATAAAGTATTTTTCTACTATGTCTGTTATATTTAGAGCTGTGACAGCTGGAAGAGAGCTTCTGTTTGTTCTGGGTTGTGCATTCTGTAGCTTTATTGGTCAATTAACTTGATATAATTTATTAACCAATATGATATTATATTGCAAACTGGTATACAAATTAAATATATAAAGAAGTGAAAAGAAATTGATCGTGTTATTTTCAGAAAATGCTCCTTTGATAATTGAACAAGAAGGTGGTATCCCCCCTGTCACTGATTTATAAAGATATCTAATCCATGTTTAAATATTCAGAAATTAGGAGTTATCTTTAAGAACGATTCAATACGACAATATATGTTTGTAAATACCGATTTTAAAAAAGCGGTAGGGTGAATCAACTCAAGATTGTGCTTAAAGTAGATGATTGGTATGAACGCCATGGTCTGAATGACCATGTTGACTTGCAAGATGGATTTTTTTAAATATTCTTTACAACTACTATAGCCATGAAATAACTATGTCATTATTACATCATGTAAGAAGAACGCTCTCTATAATCATCACCCGTCATTTCTCGCAGCCTAACGAATTTTCTTCTCTAAATCTAAAACATTGTATATGTATTATGGAACTAATTGCGTATATAGTTTTGTGTTGGTCTTCTTCTTCTTCTTCTTAGTTTAAAGTATGTAAACGATATGGGTTAACTCATAGACCCTGGATTTTTAAACACAAGAGAGAGAGAAAAAGACCAACTTTGCCTGTTAACCTCACAAATCTATGTCAGATCCCCTTTAGTCATTCCATGCTATACGGACTGGCACACTCTTCATATCATGTCACAGTATCGTAAGTGAATAAGATATTTATTACGGTTGGGCTTGTAACAAGGGGAAAAGAAGAAATAAAAGCACGTTTGAAAGGAACGTTCTGAAAGAAAATGTACCTTGATTGATGATGACGATGATGATGATTCACAGCATTTGTATGGCGCCGTATATCTGTTTCAAAAAACATTTAAAGGCGCGAGCTCCTCCAATAAACTTAGCATTTAAATTTCTGAAGGAAGATGTAAGTTTTTAGTGAAGCTTTGAAGTGGTCAAGGTTTTCAATTTGTAATGATGTTCACGCTAGTAGGTTTTACAATTGAAACAAATTATGATCACTGATAGTAACCTAAGTAGTGTGGGTGCTTTGAAGCTCAAAAACATGTTTGTCGAATTGATTATTTAGAGTAGAATTACAATGGAAAACTTTTTGAACTCTAAGCATGTCCAAGTTTTGGTATTATTTTGTTCCACTTTGATACAAACATTCCTCGCTACAATAATATACAACAACAATGAGACAGATATATTACTGACGTGAAAAATGGAAACAATATTTTGGCTTCTGTTAATGAAACTTTACCTGGTATTCAGGTTAATCATCCTTTACAAAATTTAGATATATATGTATATGTATTATTTGAAGGAAAGAAAACAATATGTTGTTTATGATAATGCAACTTCACTTGAAAAAGAAGTTATATGCGGAGTGCCCCAAGGGTCAATAATTGGGCCACTGTTGTTTATTCTATATATAAATGATTGATTGATTGATTGATTGATTTTTATTCGACAAGCTTCCAACATACAACAATATACAATAATAACAGATCAAAAATAAGTCAGCTTGAACAGGATAACCCACGAAAGCTCGAGAGCTTATTTCCAGTGGGGTCCCTTACAGACATGTATACAATTAATAAATTAAAATAGTAATATTTACAGACAGATAAGAAAATTAAAAGAACTACTTATTAAAGATAATAATAACAACATTAAACTGATGATAGAAATGATATTAAGTACAAGAAGAAAAAGAAGAAGGAGAAGAAGAAAAAGAGGAGAAGGAAGAAGAGGAAAATAATGATGAATTTGTAGAATTTCTATAACGTACGAAAACATAAGTATATACAACATGAAAAAGTATGAACCGACAGAAGAATAACAATTTCAATCATATAACATGTCATTCACTTCTCTTATCTGACTGTCAAGTATTAGGTATTCCTTTAATTTCCTCTTAAAATGATCATAGTTTCCTATTTCTTTTACACCATTGGGAAGGGAATTCCAATGTTTTATGGCATTGTAATAAAACGAATTTCCAATACTACCTACTCTTTCTGGTAAGTTAAAGTTGAATCGTCTATTTCTTGTATTATAATCATGTACGTCAGTAACAAGATCGAAGTTGGATCGAATATAATGATTCGACCTAGTATGATATATTTTATGCACGTGATGCAATGCGAGTTGTTTTGATCTTTGGTCGACTTCAAGAAAACCAGCTTTAGAAAGTTCGCTATAGCCAACATGAGTTCTTGGACCAGAACAGTTGATAAATCTCACCATTTTGTTCTGTATAATCTTCAACTTCTTTTGATCTGACTTGTTTATGTTACTGTACCATGCAGGGTTAGCATAGTCAAATAAACATTGAATAAGAGCAAAACAGAGTGTACGTCTTGCTTTTAAATCCATACAACTTTGATATCTGTACAAACATTTCAGACGAGAATTTGCTTTTTTTACAACTGATTCTACTAAAGATGAAAATGAAATTGCGCTAGCCAACTCAATGCCTAAATACTTCACAGACTCTTTTCTCTTGATTGCTTGATTATTGTGTCTCACTTTGAATTCAAATGACTTTTTAGAACTACTTTTAGAACAAAATAAAATGCTTTCTGTTTTTCCCAAGTAAAATAAATGATTTGCCGAATGTTTCCTCAACTTTGTCATACATTATTTTTGCAGACGACACCAATGTCTCTTTAAGCGAGAAGAAACTAGATACTTTTGTCCATAATATGAATAAAGAAATACAAATGGTTAATATTTGGTACAAAGTGAATGGGTTAAGGATAAACATTGAGAAAACAAATTTTATGCATTTTGCACCATTGAATAAACAATATGATAAGAACTTACTTACTCTTAAGTTTGTTGATTCAGTGGAGCCCTTAAAGCAAGTACATAGTGCCCGCTTTTTGGGAGTTAATATTGATGACAAGTTATCATGGTCTTTACATATGAATGATATTGCATTAAAGATCTCGAGAATTACTGGAGTTATGTCAAAACTGAAATTTGTATTACCGTCAAAGGTACTGCTTTTGCTATACAATTCATTAATTCTTCCTCATTTACAATATGGTCATATGCTATGGATAAATGCATCAAATACATTGTTAAATCGTTTACAATATGTTGCAAAAAACGTGTAATACGCATAGTTGCCAAGTCTCATTATTTGGCCCATACCAACAATATCTTTAAACAATTAAGGGTTTTGACTGTATATGAATTAGGTAGGTTACAACTGGGAGAATTTATGTACAGGTCTGAAAAGGGACTATTACCAAACTCACTTCAAAACTGGTTTAGATGCAACAGTGATGTACATTATTATAACACTCGAAACTCCAAGAATTTGCATAGCATTTATTACAGAACTGCTACTGGCCAAAGAAGTGTTAAGTATCAGGGTTACCTTACATGGTCTACTTTAGATAACAGTCTCAAACAATCTGCATCATTACGACAATTTAAGTATAAATATAAACAATATCTCTGCAATTCTAAATAGTCAAATCAATTTAAAAACAATTATTATTATGTTTCAAATCGCAATTATGTTATCATCGGGTCAATTTAATCTAATTATAAAACCAGACATTTGAAGGGAGAGTCCACCCTGAGGATGGGTTTACTCCGCCTTTACTTGGCCACACACATTCTCAGGGTGGACTTCCCCTTCATTGCTACCGGGGCTAGACTCGACAAGCTTCGCTTTTTCTAGCCCCATCTACATTACTCACCTTTTTATGTTTTAATGTTGATGTTTTTGTTAACTGATGTAGATTTTCATTGTTCTTGTATGCTTATGTATCTGTTTTCTTTTGCTCTATGTGTCAAATGTGTATAATGTAATCTTTTACCTTGTATATTTTTCTGGTTTTTAATGTGGAAAATAACTGAAATGAAATGAAATATGTTTCATAATGTAATTCAGTAAATAAGTGAAAACCCTTACACGTAAATACCGAACTATATTTATGCATGTAGCTATGGTATATGCTTTACTTGAACCCAAGGGGGCTTAAAACCGTTTAGCTGATGTTGCATAGATTGGGGGAAATAAGAATTGTTTATCTAGGCATTTAAATATCCTGTATATGGTGACAAACACACAAGTCCGTTTTTGAATACTTTACTTGATGACAATTCTAATGATCACATTAGATTCCTCCGTCCCTGGTACAAAATACTTCAAATATGTGTACTTATTAATCAATTAGTATGAAATTGAGTAGGCTCTGGCATAGTGTGATACAGACGACATACAAGCTCCGTAACACATGTATGTCCTAACCTGTATGCCTATTTTGAACTGCTAAGCCGATGATGTTTCAAATTTGGTATAAAACAAGAAAATTCGTTTATTTTGAAACATCAAATTATAACAAAGTCAGGAGATATTGCTTTATATAACAAATATGTTCGATAGTAATAACGATTAGAATCTTGAAAACTATACGGTTTTCATTGGGTTACCAGTGTAGTTTCTTTAGAAGGGGGCGGGGTGACTTGATTGAATGTGATTATAATTTATTTCCGTATTAAAAAGAAGTACAATAATCGAAACATTACACAATGTGTATGCATACTATTAGAGATAAATGACTGGATGGCACTATACAGCATCCAATGTACCACCAAGAGCTCTCGAAAGGGCACCCACTTTAACCTTGCTGCTGTACTTTGAAATGTTTGAACTCTTCTTATTTTTTTACTTTCCAAGGTAATACATCTACTAATCAATAAACCAACTAGAATAAACGCATCTTCCGGTACTATTTGCATTTGTTCTTGTAGTTGTTTTCACGAGGTGACTGTACTTTGAGGACTTCTAAAGCTTTCAACTTTATCGGTTGGATTGCGTGTCATGCTCTTAGAATACAGTCGGGAAAATGTTGACTGTTAGCGTGCATGAACGATTTAGTTCACTGGTTTTATAAGAACGTTAAATCAAAAACAGAATTCGTCAATTGATATGGTTGTGTGCATCAAGAATGAGTTTTTGTTTTTAGTTCTCAAACAAAGAAATATTCCTGGTGAGCTGCCTGGCCTGTGAATGCAAATGTGTAACAAGCCGGAATAACTAACAATCAATTTTGCTGAATTGTAAAACGAGGGAATCAAAGGGGAATTCTCCTTTAATATTGTTTTGGTTATAAGAGAGGTAGGATTATAAAAAAAAGGGCGGTGAAAGTTTGAGCACAAAGAAAACCAATCTTGCGAGCTCCCCTCCCACTTGCGATTTTCCCAGAGCGGCCCAAAATGCTTACAAGAAGAATCCTACACAAAATGAAAATGAAAACTTACAAAATCCTAAAAATCTGGATTACAAAAAAGAAATGTTTAAGTCCCTTTTTTAATGAAGAGACAAATGGTGCAAAAAAGGGTGTTGCACAGTGAAGCCTTCAAAGAAAACCATATATATCTTTGTGGTTTGAGAATTTTCTCAGGATTTCTTTGCCTATTAGAGGGTAAGTACAGGAGAAGGAATATAATAAGTAACATTTCATACCAAGATTACACAGTTTTTTCAGCAACCTTCAACAATGTTACTTCCATAGGATGCTAGAGACTACACCTATGAAGTTTGAAAGAAATTGGAATGGAGGAAGGGACATGCATCTTGGGGCATCTACACAATTGGAAACATCAGACGACTGCTTGACAAAGCCTCCACTGAAAGACTTGTCCATGCCTTCGTCTCCTTCCATCTGGACTATTGTGCAACTCCCTCCTTGCCGGCCTCCCAATTTCTCATATATCTCCTCTCCAGCCCATCCAAAATTCAGCAGCTAGATTGATCAAAATGAAGTAAGAAATAGGATCATATATCACCTATTCTTCGCTCACTTCATTGGCTACCGGTCCATTCTCGCATTACTTTCAAAATCCTACTTCTTTCATACAAAATAACACATAACCTTGCCCCTAAATAAATATCCAGATTTCTCCGTTCATCTTCCTCCTTGCAATTAATCCATGGCCCACGAACAGAAACCCGAAATGGTGACCGTTCCTTTTCATCGATTGCCCCCACCCTCTGGAACAAACTTCCACCGGCCCATATTCAAAATGCCCCATCCATTGAATCATTCAAAAACCCTTCTCAAAACTCACCTTTTTTATCAGTTATAGTATACTGGAGGCGCACACAAGTAGTTAATTCAATTCAACTCAATTGTATTGTTTTGTATTGTATTAGTAATAGTTTGTGTTATGTTGTTGCTTTTAGGGTATTTAACATATTGAATAATTATAGCGATGGAAAAGAAGGGCAATGGCAGAAGAGAGTGAGAGAGAGAGAGGGGGGGGGGCGGGGGTAGCCTATGGCCCAGGGTTCATATTCAGTTTTCTTTAATTGATTAGACCCGGTACTGCTGATAATTTATCTACCATGTGATTGCCACGTGTACGCCACATCGAATAGCACCTCATTTTGTTTATTGTTGTAAAGAACTTATTGGCATGCATCCAGTACATCGTCATCATAATTGTGTTTGATCTTGTTATTGAAATCAAGATCAAACATAGCCTTACCAAAGGACAATAGCGCATTGACTTTGTTTCGAACCAGGAACCTCCCGATTACGAGACCAAAATAATACATTTACAAAAAGCAGGAGGAACATTCAGTGGACTAATACACGTACTATGCGATGTGGAATTTATGTTGGTAGTTGGTACATAGGTTCGGGTATGTATTTCCAACGACTGACATAGGTAGATGGGTATAACAGTCCAGTCCCAACAAAGAGACAGATCTAAGACTTGTTTCGTGTGTTTGTTTTATGTATTCAACAACGGTTTAAACACATACTATCAGCCTTAAGGTTGTTTTTTTTAGCAAGTCCGTTGAAACATTTAGACAATATGCATACAAGAAAACAAAATAGGTTCCAAATACAAATTAAAATAACAAGATAAAACATTTGTAAATAACTTGTAATAACAATGACACTTGGACATCAAATATTAGGAAGAAGAAAGAAACAATACAATTGTATCAAATCTCAAGCAGCATCTTATCATATAACGAATCATGATAGGTAGATTAAATGAAAGATGAAAAGAGAGAGAAGGAGAGAGAGAAGAAAAAAAAGATAAAGAGACAAAGAAAGACAATAACAATTAAAGCGTGGGGGCGAGATACCATCGATCACCTTTATAACGTTTGGAAGCTGAGATTCTTTTCGGGTGAACTCGGGTAGATGATTGAATAGCAGAGATGCGATATAAAGAGTAATGCTTCTAGACTTGACTGACACCAAAACAACACCAATCATTGGAAATTAATTACATTACCCCCGAATGGCCATGAATAAGTCGGTTTGGATTCGGAATGAATAGCTCCGTCTTGTGTAAACATGTTCAAGGTTGTTATGTTTCAGATGTGAATTCTTGGCCTGCACGAAGCATTCAGGGGATTAGATGAATAGAGGATAGTGCAAAAGAAAAATACCAAAACCTTAAAAATAACCCTTTATTTTCATGAAATGGTTCAAAACGCACAACGCCTAACCACATTTTGTTCCCGTTGAAAGAAAGAAAAATAAATGCTAAAAAATGTAAAAAGGCCTTCATTCGCTAACGCAAAGAGGTTGACCCACATTTGACGTCACACACCATATTGATAGTTCAATATCACCATTATTGACATTGAACTAAACTTCTGCTATCAACTGCACGTTTTTTTAAGTAAGCTATAATTTTTGGGTGGTTAAAGACCATTTTTTCCAATCACCTTTGCATACATGCCTTATATCAAATCTTTCAACATGTACTTTTAACACGTTTAGACTCAAAATGACAAGGTGCTTGTACCTTAAAAAAGAGGCCACCTTGGTAAGATAGCACACGGCTTCATTATAAAGGAACAAATACTCAAAAAATGGCGATATGATCTCATTTAAAGATACTATGTCCCTTTTGCAGCCAACATCAAATTCTGTAGAACTTTGGAGGAATTATGAATATGTAATGTATGTCATATCTGTGAAATTTAAACATTAACAGTGTCCTAGTATACAAATTATGCAAGAAAATCCGTTTACCGTCTAGATTTCACTGTCAGACACTAATGAGAGAGTGACTGACGTATTTTTTCTTTGGTAATAGCATACATAAAATGAGCTGTAACAGGTATATGAACATTTGTCTACATCAATAACCCACTTCTTGTAATGGCCAAAATTAAATTGATTGAATCTTTGTGCAGCACAAAACATACGATCATTCGGTAGAAGGGTCTGAAAATCAGACTATTACTTAGTAGATTGCAATCACTTAAGTCGATTCGACAACCAATTGTTGTTATCTTCCCACTAAAAGCTACTTTCAAGCCCTTTCATTTTGAGAGAAGAGTCTAAATTAGTATTGTCCTTCAAATGCCGTTGAAATTTAACCTTTAAATTTGTTTGGCTTGCAAATGGGACATATTACTCTTTAGCAAAGCCCGTACAATTACTGTAGACTGTTGCAACTAAAGTTGGAGTAACTTTTCTCTTTTCAGAAGGAAATGATTTTGACAAACTGATGTATGACCCTTCATTTTGGAATATTAAAGCTCTAAAAAGAAAAACTTTATTTGTCAAGACTAAATCATATTGTCACAATCAGTTCATGACAAGAGTCCATTTCAATTCAATCCATTTCGAGGGGCAACATTACACACATAATACACAGCAGTGGGGCATTAATAACAATTACCCGCACAAAGGTACCTTTGGAACAGTTTTACATGCTCAAGGCGACAGCCGAGGGTGTTTGGACGGTTTCGAAGGTACCTAGTGTGGGTAATTTCACTAGTTATGCTCTAACAAAATTCTGTGTATTATTTTGTTTATAACATGATTTTACTAATAACCGGTCATGAGGATGATGGTGGTAATCATCATTCCCAAGGTGGTGTTCATACCGGCCCTTCTACACTCAAAAAAAAAAAGTGCTAAATTTAGCACTTAAAGATTCAATTTTAGCACTTTTTAGGAGCTCGCATAGTGACTGCACTCGAAGTGCTGAGTTAGCACTTGCACCCGGGCTACTTTGCTAGCACCCAAAGGAGCTGACTGTTGTGCGAAATTTAGCACTTAAAGATTCAATTTTAGCACTTTTTAGGAGCTCGCATAGTGACTGCACTCGAAGTGGTGAGTTAGCACTTGCACCCGGGCTACTTTGCTAGCACCCAAAGGAGCTGACTGTTGTGCACTTAAAGTGCCAAGTTTTGCTCTCTTTTGGGTGCTAGCAGAATAGCCCTTGTGCAAGTGCTAACTCATGCGTTGTTTGACATGCCCCATCTACATTTGGTATGTGGTCAAGGTGGATGTCCTTCGTCATTTACCACTTTCAACTCTTACAGGAAACATTTATTAAACCAACATCCACAAGAAGAACCTGAACCTGAAGTTGTACAGGGTATGGAGGGTCTAGTTGATGCTGATTTGGGTGTTGCTGTTGGTGAAGTGCATAATCCTGCAACAGATGATGCATTTGATGATGATGATGATAGGATAGGCCTACTACAAGAACAAGATGGAGCAATGCATAATGACAGTACAAGACACTATGAATATGACAGACAATGAAAGCGGACAAAATATACAGTCCCTTAGGTAGACAAAGGAACATCCCTTCACTGCTATTATGTAAAAATGTGTAGAACAGGTGTCACATGCATATTCACCTGTTCTACACATTTTACATAATAGCAGTCAAGGGATGTTCCTTTGTCTACCTGAGGAACTGTATATTTTGTCCGCTTTCATTGTCTGTCATGTTCATAGTGAGACCAGCTGCATTTTTCATTGGTTCTCTTTTATCAAACACCAACATGACCCATGCTATGACAAACAGAGTGTTATCTGCTGCAACAGCTTTGAATACTGATGTTGTTGACAGTTTAAGGAGCAAAGTTATTCAGACTTTTGAGGCCTTGGGTATTGACCTGGAGAATGAAGAATGTAAGAATCTCTTAGCTGAATTTGATTCAAAAACAAATATTCACAAGGTAACAGCTATTATACTAACCGACCAATCAGATCAGGTTATGCAGTCAGCACTCGATGTTAAGTGCTGCATATTGTTATAGCACTCGTTTTCTGCACTCAAATATTCAGCACGTTTCGGTTTCCTTGTTAAAGTTAACCCGCCAAGTGCTGATTTTGGCACTTCAAGTGCAGAATCTCACTCAGCACCCAACATTTAGCACCTCAGTTTTTTGCGTGTATCAACCCCTCAATTTCAGGCGCGTATTAACACCACCGAGATTATACCTCATCCTCATTATTTGCCTTCTCTTGCTTATGTCCTTGCTAATGCGCATTTCTCTTTCCTCATCTTCTTCTCAACCCCACATTCAGCTCATCATTTTGTATTGTTTTCTGTACCCCCGATCTCTCACGTCTTTTGTTGGCATGGACTAATCTTTTTATTATGACCAAGTTCTCCCATCTTTGTCATGTAAAGCCCCAATCACACCAAACTAGTTCTCACTAAGATCTGGAACTGTTCTAGAAAATTGCAAAACAGGAAATGGTCGGGGTAGAATGTGTAAATAATTTCTATAATACGATCCTAGTTCGTTCATTATCAGTCCTCGATACTTCCATTTCTTCCGTACCCCGTCCACAGTCAGTTTATATCAAGATCAGATCCGGTAGATTTGCCATTTCCAGGAAGCCCAAGCCAGTCCGTAGTCAATCTAAACCCTTTAAAAAAAAACTAGTTCTACCTCATTCCAAATACGACCAAACCCATTTTTTCTAGTTCAGAGACAGTTCAGCTCGTCCTCATCCCCCTCTGATGTATGACCGACGTCATGTCAACCCCTTTTCCACCATGTGCCGACGTCTCTCCGACGTTGTCCTAACATAATGCCAACCCCTATCCCACAATGTGCCGACGTAGGACAAACGTAATGACAACCCCTTTTCCACCATGTGCCGACGTCCCCCTGACGTAGGACCAACGTAATGACAACCCCTTTTCCGTCCATGTGCCGACGTCTCCTCGACATTTTCCTAACATAATGCCAACCCCTATCCCACCATGTGCCGACGTCGTACCTCCCCTTTCCAGTTCACGCCAACATCATTCTGACATTATTTGACATCATTCTGTATGTGCTCCTAAACTCTGGAATAATCTCCCCGTCTCTGTCCGTGAATCCCCAACTCTTGACACTTTTAAACGTAGACTTAAGACCTATCTATTCAACACGAAGTAATTGTCCATCATCATGCCGTATTTATAACCACATGTCCTATCTTCTTGTAATTTATTTATTGTTTAATGTACATAATTATTGCAGTTTCATTAATGATACTTAATTATTGTATTTACATTTTCATTTTTCATTACCATGTTATTGTTATACATTGTTAGTCAAGTAATTCGTCCAAATTAAGCGCATTGTTCATTTCACGCTTCTTGTTGATCCTTATTACATATTTAGTTTAACCGTACTTTTCATTTCACTTGTTTTGTAAAGCGCTTAGAAACTGTACTTGTATACCAGCGCTATATAAATCTTAATTATTATTATTATTATTATTATTACCAACACCAACTCAACAAAACATTCACACCAACATCAGTCGTCCGTTCATAATAACATCATCAAGATCATACTACATCGGACATGTACAATCATTCAAACACATGCATCACAACGTGACAAGGAAAAGCCAGGTAATTTAAGATTGGATTAAATAAATAAACAGAGCAATATCAACAAAATGAAATAGTAACAATTTCATCAAAATCAGACTGTAATTCAGAAAAGTTCATTATAGAACTCGATTACATCCCTCTGGAACATATGTATAGTAAAAATATTGCAGCAAGAGGGACATGTTATTTTAATTTCGTCATGTCTATTTTCTGGTACATCTTAATCACTATCAAAACTTAATAACAACTTTTGTGTCCAATTTTAATGAAAAGTTCACCATCTTGCTTCTTAGAATTTGCTCTGAATACATCAATTTCTCCACACAAAAAAAGAACTAGGAAATAAACTGATTTTGTGATAACACATACTTTATTTTATGTGTAATAAACAAACTGTTGTAAATGTAAATACAATTCTTGTACATTTTCTTTGGTACTTTCGTTTGAATTAAAAAAAGATGTAAACATAGTTTCAAGTTTAAGGTATCTCACTGTGTCACAATATACTGTCACGATACTGGACGATAGGAGCTGTTATAAAATGAAGTCTCGCTTACACTTAACACAACATAACATGCTGACATTCATTTTACGAATATAATAAACAATCCTCACAACTTCCCGACTAAAACAAAACAAGCTTTCTGGCAGACGAACACGATTGCTTATGACAAGATTCCCTACACTGCTGGGTCGTTCCATTGTCCTTGTTTCAGGGGGCTTCCTCTACATATGTACAGCACAAAAATATAAAGAAATTAATAAAGTGTCCACCATTTGCGTTTCCATAAAAAATAAAAAATAAAATTCAGAGAAATTGCCAACATTTTTGTTGCTTAGGCATTTTAGAGATGCTGATACATTTCGTCGCCATATCTATTGTTATAAACACATCTACCAACCTTTTTATGTCAGGAGGGATAGACTACATTGCTTGAATGTGTGAAGTAAAGCAATTGCTAAATGTTTATATAACAAGAGAGAAAATTTGAAAGAGAAAATAAGAAAGAGCAGAGCTTGTAAAGGGAAAAACACAAAGGGACTAAAACAAAACAAGCTTTCTGGCAGACGAACACGATTGCTTATGACAAGATTCCCTACACTGCTGGGTCGTTCCATTGTCCTTGTTTCAGGGGGCTTCCTCTACATATGTACAGCACAAAAATATAAAGAAATTAATAAAGTGTCCACCATTTGCGTTTCCATAAAAAATAAAAAATAAAATTCAGAGAAATTGCCAACATTTTTGTTGCTTAGGCATTTTAGAGATGCTGATACATTTCGTCGCCATATCTATTGTTATAAACACATCTACCAACCTTTTTATGTCAGGAGGGATAGACTACATTGCTTGAATGTGTGAAGTAAAGCAATTGCTAAATGTTTATATAACAAGAGAGAAAATTTGAAAGAGAAAATAAGAAAGAGCAGAGCTTGTAAAGGGAAAAACACAAAGGGACTAAAACAAAACAAGCTTTCTGGCAGACGAACACGATTGCTTATGACAAGATTCCCTACACTGCTGGGTCGTTCCATTGTCCTTGTTTCAGGGGGCTTCCTCTACATATGTACAGCACAAAAATATAAAGAAATTAATAAAGTGTCCACCATTTGCGTTTCCATAAAAAATAAAAAATAAAATTCAGAGAAATTGCCAACATTTTTGTTGCTTAGGCATTTTAGAGATGCTGATACATTTCGTCGCCATATCTATTGTTATAAACACATCTACCAACCTTTTTATGTCAGGAGGGATAGACTACATTGCTTGAATGTGTGAAGTAAAGCAATTGCTAAATGTTTATATAACAAGAGAGAAAATTTGAAAGAGAAAATAAGAAAGAGCAGAGCTTGTAAAGGGAAAAACACAAGTTTCTTCACTGTATATACCACTTTCAATATTTCTTTAAAATTGAGAAGAAGGTAGTACAAAAAACATTTAGTCACTTAGATGGTATGGCTCTCTTATTTAATATCTAATTTCAAAAAAGTTATTGTTTATGTTTGTGTACAAAACATATGCTTGCAGAGCTGGCTAGCAAGCACTGTAGCTCGCCTAAGCGGAGATCGTTCTTGATATAACATCATAAATCCTTTGGTCAATCATTCCGAGGAACTCTGAGAATGTTAAGGGGGGTTCACCATTAGACGAGCAACTTGGAGATGTTTTCAAAAATGTGTAAAGGCGTTTATTTATGAATCATTGTTTTATGTTGCTTAAAAATGGGACTCGATACAAGAAATATTAGCTTAAAATTTCCTAAGGCAGTTGACCTTTAAAGAATGGGTTAGTCGGACTCAAAATCTTGACTAACTTGTGGTGGTACATCTTCGGCATCTGCGGCAAAAAAAGAAGAAGAAAGAAACCAAACAAAATTTAAAAGCAGATCATGGAAACATCACCTTGAAATAGTACGGATATTAATAAAATAGTACGGCATTCAAGGAAAGTATTCCTGAGTGGCACATCCTCCCTAATTTTGATGAAATTTCATGGAAAGGAGTACTTTGTCATGAAAAGAACTTCATTTAAATTTTAGAGCGAACGACCCAGTAGTATGGAAATTAGAAAGGAGTGGATTTCTTTTATTTTAGTATTGTTTAATTCGAATAGCATCAAACACTGTTCTTATACACTTTAAGTAAAATGGCAGTGATATTCTTCAATAGAAAGAACCAAATTATAGTTTCTGCTTGCTCAGTGTTGAAATGCTTGATTGATAACAATAACAATAATAATAATAGAGCGCGCACACCGTCCAGGGACGCTCATGATAACACTTTAAAGCCCCTCTTAAGTGTTGGATCCCCAAATTAGCCAAATAATAGATGGCACAATCTCACCTAAATGGTATGATGTGAAAAAGGATGTCATTACTCATTAACACCCGGGCACTTCTGCAAATAGAATATTGCCCTAACAAATGTGTTTGAAGTAGAATAAAATTTTGGGTTTCCTGCTTACAACACAAAACCCTAAGTTAGTAAGTTTGTATTCGTTCTTTTTTTAGGGCAAATGTTTGCAGAAGAGTGCAGTGTTTAATGGCATCCTCTTTCACATCATTATAAAATTGAAGTGAAATGTGAAGCTCCCAATACTTGAGAGAGGCTTCAAATTAAAAACAAAAACACAAAGCTATATCATTAGTTGCTTATACAAGAAACAAATCAATTGACTGTGTTTTGTTTTTTGTGGCACCCTGCATTCAGAATTGTTTCCAAAAAATACAGCTTTAAGCAGTATTTCATGATTTGTTGTTGTTGAATAGTTTTGTAAGTGATCACAATGCAGTTTCTCAATATAATGAGGAAAAAGATACTTGCATCCGTTATTAGCAGCTATGTCATACACAAACACACATTAATTCAGTACATATGTACTTTGTGTGCAGGGCACAAATATAACGAACACAAAAAATGCATTAGCTATCCTGTCTACATGTATATAACTAAAGACAAAGTGAATAATATGCCAAATAACATACCCATATTTCTGAATGTTGAGGTCAATGGGGTCGTTGGGGTCGACAGTGTTCTGGAGGTTGATGGGGTCGATGTCGAAGGGGTCCTTGGTGCTGCTTATTGATGCTGTTCTGGAGGAGGTAGGGGTAGCTGGATCTGGACGGGTAGAGGAATCTGGAAGTTGACGATATGAAATGCAGAATTTAATTTCAGAATTGTAGGGATTATAAGAGAAAAAAGTATTGGGATTTTGGAGAGCTATATAGATTTGAATGTATTAATAAAGAACGTCAGAATTGAAATATAAATCATTAGAATATTTACCTTTCTTTCAAACCATAGCAATTTAACATGCTTGTGCATAAATAATAACAACTTATTTGAAAATGAGAATACAAATGCAGCAATAATCAAATTTGTGAATGAAAATACCAGAATTATGGAATCCGTGTTATCCCCGCCCCCAATAGTTTTTCCTATTTATTATTTGATCAAATTTTGGTTCTTGGCCAATTGCGACTTTAAATGATTGCAAATGCCAAAATGATGGTAATTCCCACCAGCTACCTCTTTCACATGACACTCACAATCCATACAATTTGTTGATACAAAGTTCTTGCATCTTTTGGCAGACTTGGCACACTCCCTTATAAGATTTCAAGAGGGACATGCATGTACTAGCGGGATATTGGAACTCACAGCCCAATCTCGTAATTTATTCCTTTTCGAACTGACTCATCTTCAGCATCATCTATATTGAGGCCTACTTCCAAATCTGAAAGTATCAGAGACTATAGTATAGAGACTATAATATCATTTAGATCTGAATAAACAAAACTGATGCGTCTTCCCATTCAGCACTATATATCAAGATCAGTATTGATTCAATTGGTCTTTCGAACAATGCATCAGCACCTTCAACACTTGTAACACCAACAGATTCACAATCATTTGATTCATGGTCGATATTGCATATTGTGAAGAACATCATCACTGTCATCATCAATGCATCATCTAGGTCTAACTCTAGGTCAGGAACACATTAACATCTATTTCATCACGGCAACCACTCAATGCATTTGATGCCGACACTTCGGCCCCCTCTCAAAGGGACTAAAGGAGGTGAGCGCTAACTGCCCTGTGTGCACGTGTGCAGGCTGATCATAGCCATCACTCACACTTTCAATTGAACGCAGCGGTTGAGCATGCTAAGCCTACGCCGAGCGGTACACTCGTACTCACTTTCACTTTCATTCAGACAGGGAATTATCAATGATTACTTTAACTAGTCTAGTAGGTCCATGCTTTAACAATTTCTCATGCGCTTTCCCTCGCATTGTGGCGGAGATTTTCTCACAATATACAATTTATCAGTTTTACGCGACATGCTCACAAAAATCACGTTGAAAGAGATGTAGGTACTAGATCGTATTTGTTACGTTGGCCCAACGTCATATAGCCAACCAATATATACATGCACTATTTATCAGTAAAGATGGAGAAGATGAACCATCGTTTAGCCAAGCTTGACCCAACGTCGTATAGCCAACATATCCACCATTTCTCAGTGAGATTTGAAACGATGGACCAACGGCAACGTCGATGATCATCCAACGTTATCCCACAGTCGAATAGCCAACCAATAGCCACCATGTATCCGTAAACTTGGCGACAATGGACCCTCGTTTAGCCAACATTGGGCCAACGTCAAAAAACCGACTAATAACCACCATTTATCAATCAAAATTGCGACAATGGACCAACGTTGAGACAACGTTGGTCCATCGTCGTATAGCCAAAAAATATCCACCATTTATCAGTAAAAATGGAGACGATGGACTAACATTGAGCCAACGTAAGCTCAACGTCGAATAGCCTACCAAAATCCACCATTTAATCAGTAAACATTGAGACGATGGACCAACATTAAACCAACATTGGCCCAACGTCGAATAGCCGACCAATAACCACCATTTATCAGCAAAAATGGTGACAATGGACCAACGTTTAGCCAACATTGGGCCAACGTTTAATCTCCAACCAATAACCACCATTTATCAGTAAAAAATGCGACAATGGACCAACGTTGAGACGTTGGTCCATCGTCGTATTGCCAAAAATATCCACCATTTATCAGTAAACATTGAGACGATGGACCAACATTAAACCAACATTGGCCCAACGTCGAATAGCCGACCAATAACCACCATTTATCAGCAAAAATGGCGACAATGGACCAACGTTTAGCCAACATTGGGCCAACGTCGAATAGCCTACCAAAAGCCACCATTTAATCAGTAAACATTGAGACGATGGACCAATACGTTAAGCCAACATTGGCGTAACGATAGCCGACCAATAACCACCATTTATCAGCAAAAATGGCAACAGTGGACCAACGTTCAGCCAACGTTGGCTCATCGTCGCATAGCCAACAAATATGCACCATTTATCAGTTAAAATGGAGACGATGGACTAACATTGAGCAAACGTAAGCTCAACATCGAATGGCCAACCAAAATCCACCATTTATTAGTAAAAAATGAGACGATAGACGAACGTTAAGCCAACGTTAGCCCAGCGTCGAATAGCCAACCAAAAGCCACCATTTATGAGTATTGATATTAGGAATTTCGAGGTTTCATTATTTAAACTTGTAATGACATAGGAAAAGAAATCCTAGTGGTGGAAAATATCGTACAACTTCCATTTTTCATAAGGATTTGATCCAATTTCTCAATGCTTGTCAGAAAACATTCGAATATCCGGAGCGAACTATGAGCTGTATGACATTAAGTTATTGCTTTTCATAGTAAAAGCCACGCATTCTTAAATAAAAACCGAGCAACATTCTTTTGAAAATAACATGTCAAAATCAATTTTTGCCAGATTTTGATAATACTGTGAAAACGTTAGTATCACATGCGCACACAACCTAGGGGAAATATTTTGAAAGATTATATTCACGATTTCCACTGTGTGTTTATACGGGCATTCAAAATGAACTGTTACAAATAATATGGGCGGATACCCGTTTCTTGGATGACAGGGACGTACACCCCGAGATTCTCCCTAAACCAATACACAACCCTCTGCAGTTGAAAATGTGTCCCTTGAGTGATTGAAAAGGTTGCCCACCGAGAACGATGTCCTTTAATACTTTGAATCTGTGGAAACATCACCCAACTATATGCTTTAGGCTTTTAAACAGTTCCAGTTTTGAAACATGCACAAATCACTGTTCATAACAACTGCAGACAGATTTACATGGGATTACAACTTTTTTTTTCCTTCTTGCCCCCACCATCAATACTATTTCAACTATCCTTTAGTTTATGATGATGGCGTTTAATTTACACAAAACAATCTCCCCATTTCGGTTATAAAGTTTGTTTTCCTTCAGGTCATGTTGTGGGTTCCCTGATAAAAGAGCGTCATTCTCGTCAGGGTTTATGCTTGTCAAGACTACCTCTTCTCCAAGTTCCACGTATATGGCTCCAGATGTATGGTGATCGTGCCTTATCTCCAGTTTCTCTACGCATCTGGAACTCCCTTCCTCCTATTCTTAGTAATAGTAACATTCCAAAATATACTCGTAACAATCCGTAAAAAGCATGTAAATTGCTTATAAGTGATATGTAGTTATCCGTGACAACTCATAACAAATCGTGTAATTTTGCAGTAAATTCACCGTAACATCTCTAATAATCTTTTAAAACCGTAATAGCTCGCAATAACATGTAACAACTCTTAAATGTGTCGTAAAAGTGGCCAAATCGTAAGGATCCATAAATTTGTGCGATCCGTAAGGACTCGTAAGAAAAATCTGTGTATGTGAAGAAGGCATGATACTCCCCTTCACATACACAGATTTTTCTTAAGAGTCCTTATGGATCGCACAAATACATGGCTCCTTACGATTTGGCCACTTTTACGATCCATTTAAGAGTTGTTACGAGTTATTACAAGCTATTTACGGGTTATGACGGATTATTACGAGTTAATACGATGTATTTTCGACAAAAGTCCACGATTTAGTACGAGTTGTCACGGATAACTACGAGCAACTAATGTGTTAGTTACGACCTGTTTACAGGTTCTTACGAATAGTTTGGTTGGCTATTTGACATTGGGCCAATGTTTGCTGAACGTTGGTCCATCGTCTCAATTTTTACTGATGAATGGTGGATTTTGGTTGGCTATTCGATGTTGGGCTAACGTCGGCTTAACGTTGGTCCATTGTCGCCATTTTTACTGATAAATGGTGGTTATTGGTTGGCTATTCGACGTTGGGCCAATGTTGGCTGATTGTTGGTCCATCGTCTCCATTTTTACTGATATGTGGTTGATATTTGTTGGCTATACGACAGTGGGCCAACGTTGGCTTGACGCTGGTCCATTGTCGCCCTGTTTATTGATAAATATTTGCTATTGGTTGGCTATTCGACGTTGGGCCAATATTGGCTGAATATTGGTCCAATTTTTACTGATAAATTGTGTCTTTTGGTCGACGTTAAGCCAAATTATGATGTTTTTTATCTTTCAGATAATGTTTTTAATGGCCTACAAACTAAAATTAACATGTACTTTAAAGTTAAACTCCCCTTTAAGTTTTTGTATTATTATATATGCATGGTTATTGAAATAAGAACAGATTTATAATGCGTGTGTTAAGTATGTATTATTTTTCTGACATTGAACCATATATATATGTGTACCGTTTAATTGAAAATGGTTCCAAATAAGCTAAAAAGGACCCATATAAACATCTGATGTAATGCATGTTCTATCCAATAGACCCTTTTATTCCAAACTCTCGGCATCCAGGTTTTATGGGGTACCCAATGCTATACACCTATTCAACAGTTCTTCAGTGAGGCGATCATGTTGGAGGGGGAGGGGGGCTGCCATCTGAATCACACACAAATTCCGTTCGTTTACACATTAGGCTTTATAATGAGTTCATGAGATGAAATTTCATTTCCTGATTTATTTTTCCGACACACAATGGTTTTGCTAATTACTTTAAACCTCGTTTAGATTTTCACAAAATTCACACTTCTATGCTTTTTTTAAGTTTGCCTTGACAACATCTTTGTTATTGTTCAACCAATGAAAAGAGAAGTTATGTGGTATGACAGATAATTCAATAATAATAGATTTAGTCGTAGTGAGAACTCTGCACTCTTCATAGAACATTACACTCAAATAATATTTGCACACGTAGGGGCGGAAGGACAGATTATAAGGGGAAGTCCATCCTGATATTGGCTTAATAAAAGCAGTTAAACAAGAGAAACTGACACGTCAAAGCTTGAGTTGAAATAGTAACAGTTATGATTTTTTTTACGTGTTACTGGTATTCAGCCAAATAGAAATTGGCAACTCTGTATGTTTCTATGTCCTCTCCTGTTTGCTCTATACTGAAAGTCTCATGGTTTTCCATTTTATCAGTCGTTTATTAAAGCCCCTCTCAAGTGTTGGGGACCCCTAGAATTTGATGTAATATTTCACATGAATTGTATCATAATAAGAAAGGACGTCATTTGAGGAGGCGCGATAGCTCAGTCGGTAGAGCAGTGGTCTCGTAATCCGGTGACCCGGGTTCGAAACCAAGGCAATGCGCTAGTGCCCTTTGGTAAGGCATTACTCCTCATTATCAGGTCCCTCGGAGAGGACCTAAAGCCGTCTGGTTGCTTACTTATAAGCATTTATGCTTTCTTAGCAGTCAGGTACAATAACCAGCCAACCAACCAATTTAAGACACATTACTGTAATGATTTTTCAAAACAAATGTGTTTGAAGTCGAAGATTGATGAAAGGTTTTTTGCGTAGAACAGAACACTTTTTTTATAAATACATTTAGGGGGAAATCGTTGCAGAAGTGTGACTTAAATTACATAACATTTCACATTATGATTCAATTTAAGTGACATTTTGTTATTGATTGTTGTCAAATTTGGGGCCGATATTACTTTAAAGGGGCTTTAAGGAATTGGTTGATTAAAACACTTGAGCAATGGATATATCTAGGGGACATGTATGATCAAATATCTTCTGTAGGAAAAAGGGAAATTTACAACATTTTTAGACGATAGCAAGTGGGAGAGGACCACGCATGATACGTCACAGAGTTGTCACTTTGTGGTCAATCAATTGAATTTCATAACTTCTTTATTTTGAATTCATTTTTGCTCAAACTTTAGCTGATCTGGGCCTCCAGTATTTCTGTTTCTATTAATGAAGTCCCCATATGTACCACAAATAACTAGGGATTATGGTATGTGACATTTATACATGTAACTTGATAATTTAAAGGATAAAGTGTTATCCCTTAATATCTCTGACCCCATAGTGACCCTGGTGTGAAACCCGTGTTTAACCACGGTTTGATTTTCTCTTCAATATTGTATCATAACTGCTTCTATTCTTACTGAAACATAGCATGATAAATCAATTGCATCAATACGTTTTGCTATCATTGACAACTTGGCATATAGCAGATTCTTCTTTTTTAATATATATATATATATATATATATATGGTCATTTTGTCAGAGCGTGCAAATTAAAAAGGTAAGCATCTGCCTTTGATCATGCGATGCCTTGTATGGTGTTTTGGAGACGTGCTTAAAGATTAAAATTCCCCTTTTTTTAATAAAAACTCTATGTAACTGAATGTTTACCACTGTTAAGAGGATAACAGGATGGCATTCAAATGTGATCGTTGGCAGACTAAAAAAAGATTTCCACCAACCCCCATCTGGCATATATTCAAGGACATTTTCGACAAAATACGGCTCCTTAAAAGCAGGTACAAAATTGGCTCTAAACATCTTTGCCATAGTGGCTACACATCCACGAAAAGTATTTTTTCCAATAAGGTACAAATATCTTTATATATGTGACTCTTTTTCATGAAATGTATTTGTCTTTCGAAGTGGAATACCCCTTCTTTGTATGCAAAAGTTTCAGTATTTAAATCTACCATACCTCCTCAATGTTTACATGAGATGATACCAGCTGGGGACTATCCTCTAATAGTACGGATGATTGGAGCCAGAAGGGAGTTAACTCTGTGTAAACTTAAATGAGTAAATGCCCTTCTGGCTTCAACCAGATACACTGTTCGCAGCAGGCGTTATACATTTTTTAATACTAACTGCTACATAAATAAATGTTCCTGCTTAAAGATAAACTTTAGTACTGGTAATGCGATTGCATTGTGAAAGAAAAGGTGTGGAAAGGATCAGAAACAGTTGATCATGTAGCATGTAAGTATTGGTGTGCACTGCAAGGTTCTGGAGTCATCAAAATAATAATAAATTTGACCGAGTCTTGGTAAAGTAACAAGGACTGTACACAGAAAGCTATATATGGGACAACACACATGGTCTCGGGGCTAGTACTACCTTGATTTCCTTGTCTTTCTATGCTCATTACTCAGCCAGTATACATTTTCTTCAAAATTGTTTGGCACATGTCATTTATTTGTAATCTTGAACATTCAGTGTAAGTTTCGTTTGATTCTGTGAGAATTAATTTTCTTTTTTTTACCAGAACTGGAGTTTATCTTTAATGTATGGTTACCATTTCCTTGCCGAAGTATAAATAATTTAATAGTACAACATACAGTGTTGAACAAAATGAAAAGTGTGGTTAACTTCTTGTTCAAAAGAATTTCTAATAACAGCTCACTAAGCACAAATCTATTCATGTACAAACAAGCAATACAAGCACAAAATAAAAAAAATTACCGGAACAAAAACAACTACAGATATATATGAACCCTATAAAACAGACATTTAAACAACATGTCACATTTTGTTGTTCTTTACATGGGCCTGATACAATTTTTTTTTTTTTTTTTTTGGGGGGGGGGGTAAGTATGATTATGTGATATGTCACTGAACAAAACAAAAATAACATAGGGCAATCGTAGATGGATAGACAGAGGGAGGAGAGGGTGAGAGTGTGAGGGAGAGAGAGGGGGAAGACAGAGAACCGAGACGGAGAGAGGGGGGTAGACAGTGGGAGAGAAAGAAAGGTGGAGAAGGGAGAGAGATTCGGAGAAGGGAAGGGGAAGAGAGAGAGAGGGGGGAAGGGCGAGGGAGAGAGAGATGGACCGAATGAACTATAAAGGAATGAATGAAGATTCACAATGACATGTACAAATCTAATGACACAAAAACATAGGTTAATCAGAAAGAGACCTTTGTTTCTTTTGGGGGGGAAATGGAAAACGGGAAAAAAGGTAATTTTGTACTACATGTATTCTAACCATCTGGAAAGGAATGCAATGGAGAACGGGGTAAGAAAAGCATGAAAAGAATACTAAAAGCAACACTTTAGGCTTTTTCAGAGCTTCATATATGGTGCACTTATTCTCTGCAAAAATGCTGCTGCAGTTTTTTGGGTAAAAAATGTATACTGGCTGAGTAATGAGCATATGAAGATAAGGAAATCAACGTTAGTCTTTGTGTGTACAGTGCTTGTTACTTTACCAAGACTGGGCCAAATTTGTTATGATTTTGATGACTCCAGAACCTTGCAGTACCCACCAATACTTACATGCTACAATCATTACTTTAATTTTGTATTCAAAGCCACAAATATTATTTCCATTTGTCACAGCATTTTCTATATACGCCTCACCTAAACAAATACTGCTTTTTTTTCAACAACATGAATTGCATTGATTGAGGTTTAACCTTCTATAGGTATCTTTTATCAATTATAAAAAGAGAAGTTTGAGGTGTGGGAAAGGTAGCAAATAATTGATGATCTTTTTTCATTCGTGTTATGCTATTGTGGAAGAATATCATAGAAAATGAAGGTCATTGAGATTATCATGCAAAGTCTTTTGCGTGAGAACATGGTAGATGGGGATCCGAACCTTCGAAATATTATTCGGAATATAAAAAGAGTTATTTCATAATTTCTATTGAGCGGAAGCAACACAATAACAGAGCTATGTCATAACCCATCGAACACAATGTATACTGTTGGTCATGAAGGTGGCTTTCTATTTTTAACCCCAATTTATGGAATGATTTTGACAAAGTTTTTTCCTAATAAATCTAGATAATAGTAAACATTTTCAGGTTTTATTGAAAAATAATTGACGAGTGTTTGGTTAGCGTGATTGCAAAAGCATGTGTAAGCTACTTTTTTTATCAATTAGGGGACCTGCGTCCTTGAGTCATAACTAACAGTGATGAGGATTAATGCCTTACAAAAGGGCGGTAATATGACTGATCGACACGGTTTTGATCATGGGGCCTCACATTAACGAGGCCATTGCTTTGCCAATGATTCACGACTGAACGTAGCGGGGGCTAGGGCAGGAGGCAGCCCCCACATGTAGAAAAAAAAATGATGTCATCATCTTCTAAAGTGCCATTAATCACAATTACCAACATCATCATAATTATCGTCATCGACATTATTTTCATTGTCAATATGCTCACCATCACCATCATAATTATCGTCATCATTATCATTATCAACACTATTACCATTTTCACATCATCATCAAACATGTAATCCACATCATCCTACTCTTTCTCCTCCACTTCATGATCATCGTCATCAACATCATTCTCATCATCACTGCCAATGCCATTTTAAATATATTCATCATTTACTGACTTCTTACTACATGTACTACATCTTCTACCATTCTGGTGCACTCTTGCAGCTTTAGTCCCCTCTAGTTCTTGTTATTCTCTTCCCGGTTGATGTGGGTCTCCCTCTCGGTCTAGTTCCTTCCACTCTCCCCTCCAATACATCCTTTAAGAGGCTTTGGTGCCTTTAAACATGGAGTATTTGACTTTTATATCCTTAACTAATCATACCAATGCAATTTTGTTACGCCCTACTATGTGCAATATCTCTTTGGCGGTTTTCATTCGTTTCCAAGATATTTTCATCATTGTTCTATAAATCCACATTTCAAAAGATGTTATTCAATTTTCCATGGCCTTGTTTATTGTTCATGTTTATGCTCCCTACATAACAATTTACTAGTCTCAACCTAAGCGCATATTTCAACTTTCTATCTGTGAATAAGTCTTTCATTGCTAGAAATGTACGAGCAATTTCTATTCTTCTTTTTATGTCTGCTTCGCATCTGATATCATCTGTGATATTTTGTCCTGAGTAGATGTATTTACTGACCTGCTCAATGATATGTCCATCGAGTTCCAAGCAGATTCTAGGCTTATTCTCTGTTCTCCAAAAAAAAACATAGACTTAGTTTTCTTGACATTCATGCATAGACCAAACTCTTTACTATTGACTTTTACAATATATAATACATGTTGTAAATCTGCTTCATTGTCTGCGCAAAGTACAGTGACATCAGCATATTTGTGTGTAACCTGTAATTTCATCGTTCATTTTGATGGCAGCTGTCTGCTCCCAGTAAAGTTTAGAAATGAGACGTATGTTCTTAATACCATCCAGATATGTGTGTGTAAGCTTTCAATCAATTTGTCGTGGTGATTTTTTTCGAATCCTTCAGAGTAGTCAATAAAGCACACATATATTTCTTTGTTCACTGCAATATACCTTTCTGTCATCATTCTCATACATAATATTGCTTCTCTAGTACCACTTTGAGGTCTAAAACAAAACTGCTCCTACTTCATTGTCAATTTGAATGTTTATTCTGTTGAGAATGATCTTTAAGAGCAACTTGGTTACATGGCTCATAAGGCTAATCGTCCGGACATCTTCACATATACTTGCCTTGGCTTCTTTGGAATTGGCACGAATATCTTTTTAGGCCACACGTTTTTCCTGTGTTTATCCCATCTGGGCCTTCAGATTTATAAGCTCCCAGTGAATGCAGAGCTTCTTTAGCTTCTGATTTAAGTATACTTGGACCCTCGTTGTCAGTGATGAAAAGTTCTGGACCTCTATCATCATCAAATATGTCTTGGATAAATTCTTCCCATGTCTGGTTTATATCCTCTTTTTCAAAAAGGAAGATATTCCATCTTTGTTCTTGATACATCCGCTTGCTGCCTTGTTTTTTTCTTCTTCTCGAAATGCTTAATATCTCTACGCATTTCATTTGTTTGGTTTGTCTTGAAGAAATGCTCCATTTTAACACATTTTTAAATTAGCCATTCTTCCTTTACTCTTTGACATTCATTATCGATTTCCTCGTTAATGTCTCTGTATGATTTGGAGTTTCTGACTTGCTTTTGCATCTCCTGCATCAAGTTCAGAATATTTTCTGTCATTCATGGTTGTTTTGCTGTTTTATTATTTAGTTGGTGGTGTCTTATTTCCATGCTGAATGCTTTTTCTCAAGCATTTCCATTCCGGTTCTAGTTTCTCAATGTCATTTACTTCATTATAAGTTTGTTTTATTTCTTTTGTGACTAGACAATTATACCTATTTCTAACTTCCATAAAGTATTTTTCTACTATGTCTGTTATATTTAGAGCTGTGACAGCTGGAAGAGAGCTTCTGTTTGTTCTGGGTTGTGCATTCTTTAGCTTTATTGGTCAATTAACTTGATATAATTTATTAACCAATATGATATTATATTGCAAACTGGTATACAAATTAAATATATAAAGAAGTGAAAAGAAATTGATCGTGTTATTTAAAAAAAAAAATGATCCTTTGATAATTGAACAAGTAGGTGTTATCCCCTCTGTCTCTGATGTATAGAGATATCTAATCCATGTTTAAATATTTAGAAATTAGTTATCTTTAAGAACGATTACATAAAACAATATATGCTTGTAAATACCGATAACAAAAAAATAAAGCACATTTAATGGACACAACACAGCCTAGCACTATAATCTGATCTATGCCAACAACTAAGTATGCCATACTTGTTTATGCTCTATCTCTCCTTCTGACTTTTATATCATATAAACACAATCAGTCGGTACGTGATTTGGCAGTTTATTCAAGTTCTCTATTAAACAAAGGAACTGTAAACAAGCTCGGTTTGATTTGAATGTGTGGTCATAAACTGTAAAAGCATATATTATCGGAAATGTAAAATAAAAGCTAGCTGCCCGTGAGTGCCAAAAGTGTAATGAATCAGAATTACTATAAAAAATAATATCATTGGATAAACACGTCATCAAAAATTGAGGAAAAAACGAATACAATAAGAAATTCTTCAATTTGCTAAAGGTGCAATCAATCAAACACAAATTGTCAACTCTGTGATGTATCTTGCAAGCTCTTCTCTCTCTCGCCAGTACTAAACAACTTCAAAAATCTATTATTTCCCTTAAGAAAATGTGTTAATCATACATTGGCACCAAATCTAATTATTTTTAAAATATGTTTTTATACAACCCCTGTATGAATCAAATCTATTCGGTCATCAATAACTAAACAAATTAAAGTTGTTGACATTTTCTGTACAGAGCCAATTGCAGAGTAGCTCGCCTAACATTTCGCAGTGTTGCCAATTCATGCTTCATTGATGACAACTTCAAAAATTCAAAAACTGTCATTAATCTGATATCGCTCAAAGTTTTACTGACCTGTTCCTCTAGTTTTTTCTGCTTCTATTAAAACAACAAAATACCAGGATGGTCTTCCCCTTTAAATGAACAGAACTAAATAATTTAATCTTGCCTGAGAAAGTAGGCTAAAAGGGACAGCATAATTTTTGAACCTTTAGAAACAACAACTATTGCAAATCCACGACAAAAAAACATACCGGTTTGGTCCAGGTTCGGTTTTTGTTATTTAAACAATTATGTTAAGTAGTAGTAGTAATGGTTTATTGAAATAAACCATTGTTCACTGATAAACTGTCGATATTGGTTGGCTATACGACGATGGGCCAACATTGGCTGAACGTTGGGATCTATTGTCTCAATTTTAACTTATAAATGTTGACTTTTGGTTGGCTATTCGACCGTTGGCTCAATGTTGGTCCATCGTCTCAATTTTTACTGAGAAATGGCGGATATGAAATAAGAACAGATTTATAATGCGTGTGTTAAGTATGAATTAATTATCTGACATTGAACCATATATATATGTACCGTTTAATGGAAAACGGTTCCAAATAATCCATTTAAACATCTGATGTAATGCATGTTCTATCCAATAGACCCTTTTATTCCAAACTCTCGGCATCCAGGT
Organism: Strongylocentrotus droebachiensis; assembly: GCA_035222895.1. NCBI lineage: Eukaryota > Metazoa > Echinodermata > Echinoidea > Camarodonta > Strongylocentrotidae > Strongylocentrotus > Strongylocentrotus droebachiensis. The sequence goes on from JAVYIG010000070.1 coordinate 805,757, forward strand.
TTTTTTGTACCCGATGCTATACACCTATTTAACAGTTCTTCAGTGAAGCGATCATGTTGGAGGAGGAGGGGGGTTATGATATGAATACATAGTATGACGAGAGAGCGAACATGCGAGCAGTGTGAACATCGATCTTCAAGAACTTTACCCATTTCATCTGTTTTTTACTACCTTGGTATCTCTTTTCAAAGGTTATGTAAGATCCATTGGACTACTTATTCTTCCAGGAACGATTTAAGCTAATCTTTTAACATACATTGGATTATATCTCTTGAATATTTGCTGAAATCTCTATCCCAAGACTACTGTCAGTGCTTACATTACCTACATGTGGTCCCATAACTTCATTCTGGTGTCAGGGGCTATCAACTATAGTTTACTGTACTAATTGACTGTTTATTGAACCTGTATTTTAAATCTTCATTTGTGAACATTTGAAAGCACGTCTACAGTTCACTGATCTCTATTGTTAACAATGGAGATCGCACCTGCAACCAGATCTAAAGTTAAATAATGTAATGCAGCCATTATCCAGGAGATTCTCAAAGATATTGTCAATGACAAAGGATTCCTGTCACTCATTGAAACATCTGTTAGCAAACGACTGGTCGAACTACAAGAGGAATTGGAGAGACAAAAGAGTGACATACTTGAGCTTCAAGTAATCAGTGACAAAAAGATTGGTGAGTTCACCAGTCTGAAAGAAAGGTTGAAATTCCAGGAGCATCGTATGCAGAAACTAAGCAATTTAATTGATTCACAAGAGCAGTACTCAAGAAGGAATTGTCTGAGGCTCTTTGAAAGTCCAGAGCAAGAGGGGGAGAATATCGATGACGTCATCTTTAACATCGCAAGTGATTTGCTGAAGGTCAATCTACAAAGGGAGGACGTTGAAAGGAGTCATCGGGTTGGGGCAAAGCGAAAGAAGCAGGTTGGTACGTCAATACCACGGGGAATCATCATCAAATTCAAATCATATAGAAAGCGACGGGGGATCCTAGCCAGCAGACCTCAACTCAAAGGCAAAAAGATGATACCTGTGGAAGATCTTACAGCCAGAAACCAGGAGCTGCTAAAACATGCACGAGATCACGAGAAGATCATGTCAGCTTGGAGCATAGATGGTCGTATAAAAGCACTGTTGAGAGGAAAAAACAAAGTGACCAAAGTGATTCACGGTGAGGAAGACTTAAAATCTCTCTGAACATAAACATGTATTTCTTACCTGATATCATCTGATTCAATGATGAATTATATACATCCTGGAAGAATGGTTATGTTCATTAACAATTACTGCTTTCCGTACAGCCTACTGAGTTTTATGTTCTTATATTTGTTTGTTTTATCAGCTGTTTTTATATGTTGTTATCATTTGTATATATGTTTCCTCACCTAAATCTATGTATTACTTGTCGAAGGCAAATCTCAACCCCGTTTACGCATGAATGTTCAACATGCATAGAACTAGATATCCAGGATATAAATTACACATCAGATAATACTTCAATTGATAATGCTGATTATGTTCTACCAAACAAATATAATGATGTCGTAAAGGTTTTTTTTTGGTGAAAAATCAAAGAGTTTTATCCATGGTACATTATAATTGCAGAAGTATAAGGAGAAATCTTGATACCTTCTATAGTGTTCTTTCCAGTATTTCTTGCTCATTTTCTTGTATTGCATTATCAGAAACTTGGTTAGCATGTGATGAAGAAATTAAAATTCCTGATTATAGGTTTATTGGAAATGGTAGGCAAAATAAGCGTGGAGGTGGTGTAGGTTGTTTGCTAAAAAAAAGGATATAAAATATGAAAACGGTAAGAACTTAGAAGTTTGTAATCAGTGTATAGAAACAATTTGTATTGAGATATTTTCTAAAAAATAAAATATAATTGTTGCCATAGTGTACAGACCCCCTGGGCAAAGTGTATCAGACTTGTTTACTGCCTTAGAAGACCCTCTTAGTGCAATTACTTGAGAAAATAAACAGTGCTTCCTTATTGGTGATTTTAATATTGATCTTTTAATGACTAATTCCAAACAAGTTCAATGATCTTTTAGTAAGTTATTCCTGCACACCCTTGATTTTAAACCCAACTAGAATAACACAAAGTTCAGCAACTATCATTGATAACCTATTTACACACAATGTAAATAATATTAAACAAAACCTAATTCGTTTAGGGCACTTGTTTTTTTAACATAATATACCAAATGTGTCCACAAACTATAAGCATATCTATTAACTGTGATATAAAACTCATTTGCTATTAACTACACCAACAAATATGTTGGTCTTTAAGAATATGTTTCAGAGATTATTCCTGCAAATTTTTAAGTTTCTATCTGGAAAAATACAGATTTTGGATCCCTTGAAAGTGAAAAATAGCTCTGAATTAGGGTTTTGACAATAACAAGTTTTTATTTCAATAGGTAAAGTGCTTTTTTCTTGGGTCAAACTTATTTTAATATAAGAACCGATGATATAAGATAAATACATACCCCTAAATTGGGAACCAGCGCATTGCCTAATAATTTTCATATGTCACACCACTGGTGTTTCGGATGTTACACACTGTTAACATCATAAATTTATTCAAGTTGCTTTCTTTAGGTATTATTGACCTAAGTTACATTAATTGTTTGCAGAAAAATACATTTATTGAAAAAATTGTGCAGTTTTGCTTAGTTTAGCACATATACCTAGTTTGTCTTCATCGACTACCCAATTTATGTAAGGTATACTGTTCATTTCAAGAACGTGTAGTTATAAATGCTTATGTGATCTCACAGAGCGAAATATGAAGCTAATAGCAATTGTAGACTTGTAGTCATCAAAACTCTTTAGAAAATTTACTTACAAACATAATCTCTTTGCATGTTATGAACAACAGTGTACAATGTATGCTATAGTTTGTTTCGAATGTTACACGATGTTACACTTTGCCTTAAACTATATAGTGTGTCATTCAATAATATCATTAACACATGCATGTACTGTATGTAAGCAAAACATTGGCAAATAGTTTGTCTTAAATTAAACTATAAAGAAGTATCCCCAGCCATTAAAGTAATAAGAAATAAGGAAACTCTTATCCATTGTACATCCTGAGAATGAGACATTTTACATGTAACTTTAAAATTGTGTTTGTTTTAGATGTTAATACTAGTAACAATCATCCTTTACCACTATTTGTATTAGGAGGCTGTTTCAAAAGACAACACTTTTAAATGCTCTTAAATAAGTATTATTTATTTACTTGATGACCGATTGATGGATGGATGGGTGAGTTGATGGATTGTTTGGTTGGTTGGTTGATTGATCTTAACTCTTGCTGTGCCGATATCACAGGTGACAAACAGTATAGCTTAAACATGTATCTTAGATTGCACTTTGCCCCCAACAGGTATGTGGATGCCAATTATATGTTCGGAGCGTAAATCAAGTATTCTAGTTATCTGTGAAACATTATAGATTCATAGAATATAATTTTGTACAGGATCCTTCAAATTTCTCTGTTTAACGATAAACGATGGTTAATGAATAGGCAAGAGAAAATGAACAAGCATTATTAAAGCCCATTTATATTTTACACTAGCTTATAAATTTGAGGAAGAAACTGTATGTTTAGGATCATTAAATAAGGTATTAATGCTCTTTTCAGTATTGGATAATGGCAGTAGTTATCCCTTGTACACAGATTAGTTACGTGTACTGAGTGCCCTTTTTTAAATGTATTTTCAGATGAAATTACCCATACATTTTTAGAAAAACATTTTAATTTGCTTGATTTTATCAACTTTATATGCATGTAACATACCCATGTCATGTACATGTACACTGGATATTGCTTAAGCGGATGATTTTGAGCTTTTGTAACCTACCAAATAGCTTAGATTGACCATACAATCTGTGGTTATATGACATCATTTGGAACAATGAAAACCTGATGATTTGCGAACACACAGCGATGTAAATAGCAAGAGAAGAGGTTGAAAAATTGAAATTTGCTATTCTCACATCTGTCTTTGCCCCTCATTTAAACTAGTTAAAGGTATTACAAAGTTTTGGTATGGGGTCATGAATTTGGTTCAAATTAACATATTGGAAGCATATGCGTTCCTACAATATTAATTGATCGTTGTCGCGGTTGAAATCGAGTCTAAAGTTATGAAATTATAAATAATAAACTCTTTATGTTGTATAGCTCCCTCTCAAGGTCAATATATTAATTTAGCTATGAAACAATGTTTATTGACTAAAATCGACCGATTAGCTATTCCCGTTTGGCAATTATATATCACAACTACATAATTATGAGATTCTAATGGTCGCAGCTACCATTGTACGGCCATAGGCGCTATTTGAAATTTATCAAAATTTACCGGGAGCACCGGTAAATTTCTATATTAACTTTTTCTCGAAAACGGAAGTGTTTTAGGGGCTATTTTTTGTAGTGCTTATAATACATCCACAGGGGCATCCAAATATATCAAAATTGTAAAAATTCACTATCCACCCAATTTTCAAAATTTACCAAAACTTTGTATTACCTTTAAAGTATGAATATGTCTTTTAACAGTTTAATGTAACGTCCGAAACGTGCTAACAGCATACCAGAAAGTGCTGTTAAAATGGCTGAATATTTTTTATGAGTCACTTTTATTGAGATTTTTTTCGGATAAATTACAATTAAGGATATGAAGAGTTTCATTCCAAAAGGAGCTAAATCCACTTTGGGTACTTCTGAGTAAATCGAATTTTTGTATTGCTCCACTTTCCCTTTAGCCATAGACCTTAATGTTGTTATATATTTTAAAGGTGTCACCCTTGACCAATAATATATGATAAGAACAAATCTACCAGTTTTTCCTGATTTTTGCTAAATTTTTAGAATATTTGTTTTCGTGGATTTAGCTCCTTTTGGAATGAAACATGATATTGTACCTGGAAAATTTCATATTTTCTGAATAAAGTCACTGAAATTTATTAAAATTTAGTAGCAAACCTTTCCTTTTAAATAATAATAATGAAATCACAACTAAAAAAGCCTTTTGAAAAGAAAGTAGACAATATTATCACATTTTCATTCCAAAAGGAGCTAAATCCGTTTCATTCCAAAAGGGGCTAAATCCATGTTTCATTCCGAAAGGAGTTAAATCCACAAAATCTAATAATTTAGTAAAAATTAGAAATAACTGGTAGATTTTTTTTCTTATCATATATTATTGGTCCAGGGCGACACCTTTAACGTATATAACAACATGAAGGTACATTGCTAAAGGGAAAGTGGAGGAAAAAAAAGGTGATTTACTCAAAGTGGATTTAGCTCCTTTTGGAATGAAACCGATTTGGATTTAGCTCCTTTTGGAATGAAACATGATATTGTACCTAATTTTTTTCATACTTCCTGGTAAAATGTTCAAAGTTGATATAGTGCATTTTGTCCCCATGTAGGAAATCATTATTTTAAGACAAATAACTCCATTTTGATAAAATATGGATTTAGCTCCTTTTGGAATCAAGCTCTTCATATACTAAAGCAGCCAGCCATGCCTTGCATCACAAAGTGTGGCTTCAATATTTTAGGTTTTATAAGTCAATTTTGCAGAAAATTTTGATATTTTACGGAAAATTAGATTTTTGCATCATATTTCTTGATATTTTTATATTTAAATCTAAATAAAATTATCAAAATAGTGTTTTTAACAGGAGTATGCATTGTGAAATCGTAACTTGCACATTTGATCGAAAATTAGTTGAAATTTGCAAACTATGTGTTAACAATCAAATAGTCCGAAACACCCTTCTTGAGCTTACACAAACTTATTGGATTTGAAAAACCTGATACCTGTTTTGACTTGTGTTAAGACTTATAATAACTTATTTCATAATTATTTATTCACTCCAGATACCCTAACATATGGATTATCATCATTTCATTGGTATTTTTTGTTTCGGACGTTACATTTGTTGTATGGGGAAATTGTGCACAATATCTTTTAAATCGTATTCATATTCTACAAAAACGTGCAATCAGAATAATTACGACGTCTAAGCCCTACTCTCATTCAAATCCTTTTATTTAAAAAAAGGAAATTATTAACTATTTTTAATATTCACAAATTTGTAACCTGCACATTTATGTATCAATATATCAATAATACCTTGCCAAAATTCCTAGGAAATGGTTTCATAAAGAAAAAACATATGTACAATATAAGACAGAACAATAATTTGTATACAGTAGGTTTGCGGTTGCACCATGTGTGTGAGAGAGAGAGAGGTATGAGGAGTCCTGAACAGGACTCTGACTCGGTAATCTTTCTTGGAGGAGTGTAGTCCTGAAAAATTTGTATGTTCCTAATTATAAATATAATGTCTATAGATGTACTATCGAATACTCAGGGCCGATCATGTGGAATAATCTATCGAATACCTTAACATGTACCAAAAGTCTTCACATTTTTAAACGTACATATAAAAATCATCTTTTAAATTTATATCAATTTGCCTTCTCCCTCCCTCTCCCATTCCTTTTACCCATCCGTTTTGTTTCGCTATTGTAGTTGCTTGTGTTGTATTGTTAGTTACTTAGTTAATGTTTTTATTAAATTTGATTTGTATCTATATACTTAGGGGATTGACCATAGACATGCCTGTAGGCCTATTGTCGATCCCACCATTATCTGTTATGCTTTATTTAGGGTGTATTCTTTTTGTCTTGTTATTGTTTTGTATTTTTATCAGATTGTGGAATAAACTCAACTTGAAACTTGAAACTTGAATCACACACAAATTCTGTTTATTCACACATTATAGGAAGGCTTTATAATGAGTTAATGAGATGAAATTCCTTTTCCTGAATTACTTTTCCGACACACAATGGTTTTGTTAATTACTTTAAACCTCGTTTAGATTTTAACAAAATTCAGTTTTGTCATTGTACACTTCTATGCTATGTTTAAGTTTGCCGTGAAAACATCTTTGTTATTGTTCAACCAATGGAAAGAGAATGTATGTGGTATGACAGATAATGCAATGAATAGATTAAGTCGTAGTGAGAACACTGCACTCTTCATAGTACATTACACTCAAATAATATTTGCACACATGGGGGCGGAAGGACAGATTATAAGGGGAAGTCAATCCTGATATTGGCTTAATAAAAGCAGTTAAATGAGAGAAACAGACACGTCAAAGCTTGAGTTACAATAGTAAGAGTTATTAATTTTTTACGTGTTACTGGTATTCAGCCAAATATAAATTGGCAACTCTTTTATCAGTCGTTTATTAAAGCTCCTCTCAAGTGTTGGGCACCCCTAGAATTTGATGTAATATTTCACATGAATTGTATCATAATAAGAAAGGACGTCATTTGAGGAGGCGCGATAGCTCAGTCGGTAGAGCAGTGGTCTCGTAATCCGGTGACCCGGGTTCGAAACCAAGGCGATGCGTTAGTGCCCTTTGGTAAGGCATTAATCCTCATTACCAGGTCCCTCGGAAAGGACCTGAAGCCGTCGGCCCTCTGGTTGCTTACTTATAAGCATTTACGCTTTTTTAGCAATCAGGTACAATAACCAACCAACCAATTTAAGACACATTACTGTAATGATTTTTCAAAACAAATGTGTTTGAAGTCGAAGATTGATGATAGGTTTTCTGCGTACAACAGAACACTTTTTTTATAAATATTTTTCTTCAAATACATATAAGGGGAAATCGTTGCAGAAGTGTGACTTAAATTACATAATATTTCACATTATGATTTAAGTGACATTTTGTTATTAATTGTTGTCAAATTTAGGGCCGAATTTACTTTAAAGGGGCTTTAAGGAATTGGTTGATTAAAACATTTGAGCAATGGATATATCTAGGGGACATGTATGATCAAATATCTTCTGCAGGAAAAAGGGAAATTCACACAAGTTTTAGACCATAGCAAGTGGGAGAGGACCACGCATGATACCTCACAGAGTTGTCACTTTGTGTTAAATCAATTGAATTTCATAACTTCCTTATTTTGAATTCATTTTTGTTCAAAATTTAGCTGATCTGGGCCTTCAGTATTTCTGTTTCTACACTGTTGGTCATAATGGTGGAATAATTATTTTTAGCCCAATTTATAGAATGATTTTGACAATGATTTATTCCTAATATATCTAGATAATAGCATACATTCTCAGATTTTATTGAATGACAATTGGGGAGTGTTTGTTTTGCGTGACTGCTAAAGCATGTGTGTGATACAATGCTAATCAACTAGGGGACCTACGTCCTTAAGTAATAACTGATAGTAATGGGGATTAAAACCTCATAAAAGAGCACTAATATAGCATATCGACACGGTTTTGATCCTGGGGGCTCACAGTAACGAGGCCATTGCTTAGCCAATGAATCATGACTGTACGCAGCGGGCGCTAGGGTACGTCGACGCCCCCACAAAAACAAAACAACCAAGAAAATGCAATAAATTTTCAATAATTCATTGCATTTTGCCCAGACCCCCAACATAACAAATTATTCTATGTGGGCATGCCTTGGACCATAATGCATGGCCCTACAAAGGAATTTTTCCTGTTGGGGATTGGGGAAAAATGCAATGAATAATTGAAAATGTATTGCTTTTTTTGTGGGGGCGTCGACGTACCCTAGCGCCCGCTGCGTACAGTCATGATTCATTGGCTAAGCAAAGGCCTCGTTACTGTGAGCCCCCAGGATCAAAACCGTGTCGATGTGCTATATTAGTGCCCTTTTATGAGGCATTAATCCCCATTACTGTCAGTTATGACTTAAGGACGTAGGTCCCCTAGTTGATTAGTATAGTAGCACACACATGCTTTAGCAGTCACGCAAAACAAACACTCCCCAATTGTCATTCAATAAAATCTGAGAATGTATACTATTATCTAGATCTATTAGGAATAAATCATTGTCAAAATCATTCAATAAATTGGGGTAAAAATAATTACTCCACCATTATGACCAACAGTGTAGAAACAGAAATACTGAAGGCCCAGATCAGTGTATTAAAACTAGCTTCATATGACGGTGGACGGCGCCTCTAAGTGAAGTCCCTATAAGTACCACAAATAACTATGGATTATGGTATGTGACATTTATACATGTAACTTGATAATTTAAAGCATACATGTATTAAGCGCTATCACTTAAATATCTCTGACCCCATAGTGACCCTGGTGTGAAACCCGTGTTTAACCACTGTTTGATCTTCTCTTCAATATTGAATCATAACTGCTTCTATTCTTACTGAAACATGGCATGATGAATCAATTGCATCAATACGTTTTGCTATCACTGACAACTTGGCATATAGCAGATTCTTCTTTTTTAATATATACATATATATGGTCATTTTGTCAGAGCAAGCAGATACGAGATATTTCCATTCTTATCTAATTGTAATTGCTTTTATATTGTTATCACCGTCATCATTTACATCTACTGGTACAAATAACAAATTACAGTGCCATCGCCATAATATATCATCATCTTCTAACGTGCCATTAATCACAATTACCAACATCATCTTAATTATCGTCATCAACATTATTATCATTATCAATATGCTCACCATCATCATCATAATTATCATCATCATTATCATTATCAACACCATTACCATTTTCACATCTTCATCAATCATGTAATCCACATCTTCCTCCCCTTTCTCCTCCTCTTCATCATCATCGTCATCAACATCATTCTCTTCATCACTGCCAATGCCATTTTAAATATATACATCATTTAATGACTTCTTAATACATGTACTACATTACGATCATAATCCTCATAATCATCATCAACATAATCACTACCATCATCAATATCACTAACACTATCACCATAACCACAATCATTTTCATCACAATCACAATCATCATCATCATAACCATCATCATCACCATAACCATCATCATCATCATCACCATCATCATCATCATCATCACCATCACCATCATCACCATCACCATCATCATCATCATCACCAACACTATCACCATAATAATCATCCTCGTCACCACCATCATCATCTCCATCACTATCATCATTACCATCATCATCATCATGTTAAGAGCTTAAGGGGCGCTTCACTGCTTCTCTCTTCTGCTGATGAATGTCTAGACCAATCACAGAGATGCATAGAGTGCTAGATGACTCCGTAGTAACGTCTTGTTTCTAGGGATACACAAGAAGAGGCTCTGCTGTGCAAAGAGGTTCGAGGACCTGTGAAAGGTGAAAATGAGAAGATTAAACTAAAAAATAATTAATACAATGTACTCTTTTTCTTCTAAATTTTCATATCCAAATTTTCAGAACCTTTAATAGTTGGTTAGAAATACAATTTATAATATTGCATTGTCGTACGTTTTAAAAATTCGTTAAATTTCGTGGTAAAATATTAAAAAATACAGATATATATCATCATGTACATGCAATAACATTTCCTGTGAGATATTGATAGATTTTTAACCAATCGTGTGCTAATTTGTTTGTTATCAGAACCAGCTGAATGGTTGTTAGATTGGAATTTTAACAGATTGAAACAATAAGTAAATTACATTTAAACACTGGATTATTACTTCAAAATTAATACAAAATTTGTAAAATTTACAATAGCAAAATATAAATATACTTGTAATATTCTTGGATTGAATACGAATTATTTGCTGATCGGTTTATATAAAGCACAGCCAGCTATTTCAAATCGTTACAATAAAAACAGGTAGCAAGAGAAAGAGAGAGAGAGAGAGAGAGAGGGACTGAGAGTGCTAGAAACAGAGGAGAAAATGGAGGGGGAGGAGAAGTTTAGCAGTTACGATTGATACAGCAACAAATTGTTAATTATCTATCTAAGTGTCTTCTCCCGGTTCAGAGGTTGATTGCAACATCTCTCCATTTCACTCAATCTTCTGCCATTCTGGTGCACTCTTGCAGCTTTAGTCTCCTCCACTTCTTGATATTCTGTTCCCAGTTGATGTGGGTCTCCCTCTCGGCCTAGTTTCTTCTCCACTCTTCCCTCCAATACATCCTTTAAGAGGCTTTGGTGAATTTAACATGAAGTATTTGACTTTTCTATCCTTAACTAATCCTACCCATATAATTTGTTTACGTCCTACCATGTGCAATATCTCTTTGTTGGTTTTCATTTGTTTCCAAGATATTTTCATCATTGTTCTATAAATCCACATTTCAAAAGATGTTATTCAATTTTCCATGGCCTTGTTTATTGTTCATGTTTATGCTCCATACATAACATTTTACTAGTCTCAACCTAAGCGCAAATTTCAACTTTCTATCTGTGAATAAGTCTTTCATTGCTAGAAATGTACTCCGAGTAATTTATATTCTTCTTTTTATTTCTGCTTCGCATCTGGTATCATCTGTGATATTTTGTCATAAGTAGATGTATTTACTGACCTGCTCAATGATATGTCCATCGAGTTCCAAGCAGATTCTAGGCTTATTCTCTGTTCTCCAAAAAAAAACATAGACTTAGTTTTCATGACATTCATGCATAGACCAAACTCTTTACTATTGACTTTTACAATATATAATACATGTTGTAATTCTGCTTCATTGTCTGCGCAAAGTACAGTGACATCAGCATATGTGTGTGTCACCTGTAATTTCATCGTTCATTTTGATGGCAGATATCGGCTCCCAGTTAAGTTTATATATGAGACGTATGTTCTTATCATCCAGATATGTGTGTTTAAGCGTTCTATAGGCATCTTTTATCAATTATAAAAAGAGAATTTTGAGTTATGGGAATGGTGGCAAACAATTGATGATCGTTTTCCATTCGTGTTATGCTATTGTGGAAGAATATCATAGAAAATGGAGTTCACTAATGAGGTCATGCAAAGTCTCTGGCGTGAGAACATGATAAATGTTGCTCCGAAGCTTGGAATATTATTCGGAATACAAAAAGAGTTATTTCAAAATGTCTACTGAGCGGAAGCAACACAATACCAGAGCTATGTCATAACCCATCGAACACGATGTATACTGTTCGTCATGAAGGTGGATTTCTATTTTTAACCCCAATTTATGGAACGATTTTGACAAAGTTTTTTCCTAACGACTCTAGATACTAGTAAACATTTTCAGGTTTTATAGAAATATAATTTGGTGAGTGTTTGGTTTGCGTAATTGCAAAAAGCATGTGTAAGCTACTATTTTTTATCAATTAGGGGACCTGTGTCCTTGAGCCATAACTGACAGTGATGAGGATTAATGCCTCACAAAAGGGCGCTAATATAACTGATCGACACGGTTTTGATCCTGGGGCCTCACATTAACGAGGCCATAGCTTTGCCACTGAATCATGACTGTACGTAGCGGGTGCTAGGGCCGGGGGCAGCCCCCACAAATAAAAAATAAAAACATGAGATGTAATAAATTATCAATAAATCATTGCATTTCCCCGCGACCCTTAACAGGATTTGAATGCTCATCTCATCCTTTTGCCTGTGTACCTTTCCAGCACTTCTTACTTCTACCCTGTAACTAGGTGGAGAAGGTCTGTTATCATTCATATGGGACAGACCATTCAGACTGGACGTGTGACCAAGGTCCATTTGGCAAATGTAGTTTTCCATTTCGGTCCCTCGTCTGCTCTTACCACATGTTGTCGGTTTAGGCTTTGCAAAATGAGAAGGATACAATAGTTTTCCATTTTTATCTAATTGTCATTGTTTTTATATTGTCATCACCGTCATCATTTTCATATACCGAATGAATGTAAATATATATTTGTTGATGTTTTTTAAATGACGGAAAATAAATACAATACAATACAATAATCGCGCGATTTTAAAAGATTGAAACAATCAGTAAATTACATTTAAACATTGGATTATTACTTCAAAATTAATACAAAATTTGTTAGATTTACAATAGCAAAATATAAATATACTTGTAATATTCGTGGATTGAATACGAATCATGTGCTGATCGGTTTGTATAAAGCACAGCCAGCTATTTTATATCGTTACATTAAAAACAGGTAGCGAGAGAGAGAGAGAGAGAGAGATAATGTGTCAGAGAAAGAGAGAGAGAGAGAGAGACTGAGAGTGCTAGAAACAGAGGGGGAAATGGAGGGGGAGGAGAAGTTTAGCAGTTACGATTGATACGGCAACAAATTGTCAATTATCTATCTAAGTGTCTTTTCCCGGTTCGGAGGTTAATTGCAACATCTCTCCATTTCACTCAATCTTCTGCCATTCTGGTGCACTCTTGCAGCTTTAGTCTCCTCCAGTTCTTGATATTCTCTTCCCAGTTGATGTGGGTCTCCCTCTCGGTCTAGTTCCTTCTCCACTCTTCCCTCCAATACATCCTTTAAGAGGCTTTGGTGCCTTTTAACATGAAGTATTTGACTTTTCTATCCTTAACTAATCCTACCAATATAATTTGTTTACGTCCTACCATGTGCAATATCTCTTTGTTGGTTTTCATTTGTTTCCAAGATATTTTCATCATTGTTCTATAAATCCACATTTCAAAAGATGTTATTCAATTTTTCATGGCCTTGTTTATTGTTCATGTTTATGCTCCATACATAACATTTTACTAGTCTCAACCTAAGCGCAAATTTCAACTTTCTATCTGTGAATAAGTCTTTCATTGCTAAAAATGTACTCCGAGCAATTTCTATTCTTCTTTTTATTTCTGCTTCGCATCTGGTATCATCTGTGATATTTTGTCCTAAGTAGATGTATTTACTGACCTGCTCAATGATATGTCCATCGAGTTCCAAGCAGATTCTAGGCTTATTCTCTGTTCTCCAAAAAAAAACATAAACTTAGTTTTCATGACATTCATGCATAGACCAAACTCTTTACTATTGACTTTTACAATATATAATACATGTTGTAATTCTGCTTCATTGTCTGCGCAAAGTACAGTGACATCAGCATATGTGTGTGTCACCTGTAATTTCATCGTTCATTTTGATGGCAGATATCGGCTCCCAGTTAAGTTTATATATGAGACGTATGTTCTTATCATCCAGATATGTGTGTGTAAGCGTTCTATAGGCATCTTTTATCAATTATAAAAAGAGAATTTTGAGTTATGGGAATGGTGGCAAACAATTGATGATCGTTTTCCATTCGTGTTATGCTATTGTGGAAGAATATCATAGAAAATGGAGTTCACTAATGAGGTCATGCAAAGTCTCTGGCGTGAGAACATGATAAATGTTGCTCCGAAGCTTTGGAATATTATTCGGAATATAAAAAGAGTTATTTCAAAATGTCTATTGAGCGGAAGCAACACAATACCAGAGCTATGTCATAACCCATCGAACACGATGTATACTGTTCGTCATGAAGGTGGATTTCTATTTTTAACCCCAATTTATGGAACGATTTTGACAAAGTTTTTTCCTAACGACTCTAGATACTAGTAAACATTTTCAGGTTTTATCGAAATATAATTTGGTGAGTGTTTGGTTTGCGTAATTGCAAAAAGCATGTGTAAGCTACTATTTTTTATCAATTGGGGGACCTGTGTCCTTGAGCCATAACTGACAGTGATGAGGATTAATGCCTCACAAAAGGGCGCTAATATAACTGATCGACACGGTTTTGATCCTGGGGCCTCACATTAACGAGGCCATAGCTTTGCCACTAAATCATGACTGTACGTAGCGGGTGCTAGGGCCGGGGGCAGCCCCCACAAATAAAAAATAAAAACATGAGATGTAATAAATTATCAATAAATCATTGCATTTCCCCCCCGACCCTCAACAGGATTTGAATGCTCATCTCATCCTTTTGCCTGTGTACCTTTCCAGCACTTCTTACTTCTACCCTGTAACTAGGTGGAGAAGGTCTGTTATCATTCATATGGGACAGACCATTCAGACTGGACGTGTGACCAAGGTCCATTGGGCAAATGTAGTTTTCCATTTCGGTCCCTCGTCTGCTCTTACCACATGTTGTCGGTTTAGGCTTTGCAAAATGAGAAGGATACAATAGTTTTCCATTTTTATCTAATTGTCATTGTTTTTATATTGTCATCACCGTCATCATTTTCATATACCGAATGAATGTAAATATATATTTGTTGATGTTTTTTAAATGACGGAAAATAAATACAATACAATACAATAATCGCGCGATTTTAAAAGATTGAAACAATCAGTAAATTACATTTAACCCTTACTGTACTGGGGGGGGGGGCCTGGGAGGCCCCCCCCCCCTCGACATTTTCGGAGATTGCGCCGCAACCGCTTGGAATTTTGAATTGTCGTTTCATGACTTTTTTCCCTCAAGTCTTACGCACATTTTGATACCATTTTCGTCGAAATCGGATATACCTGTAAGGCGTTACATAACAATTAGTATGCGCATGTCATCAAAAAAAAAAAAAAAAATTACAAATCGCATCAAAATTTGCATAAATTATCATTATTAATTACATTAAAATAACTTTTTTGTGTTAGAAAAGAAGTTTCATATGAATAATGAGATTCAACATTCAAAAATTGGAGTTTGACACGTTTTCTGTAAAATGCATAAAATTAGCGCGTTTTGCATAATTAATTAGGCTAACGACAAAAATTTGCATATTTGGAAAAAACTAATTATACCATCTTGTTCCTTACGTAAATATCTACAAACATGCAAATTTTCGTGTTCATCGGACAATCGACGGCCGAGATCATAGGGGGGGGGGGGCCTCCCAGGCCCCCCCCCCCCCCCCCCCCCCAGTCAGAGGGTGCTCAAAATAGCCCAGTACAGTAAGGGTTAAACATTGGATTATTACTTCAAAATTAATACAAAATTTGTTAGATTACAATAGCAAAATATAAATATACTTGTAATATTCGTGGATTGAATACGAATCATGTGCTGATCGGTTTGTATAAAGCACAGCCAGCTATTTTATATCGTTACATTAAAAACAGGTAGCGAGAGAGAGAGAGAGAGAGAGATAATGTGTCAGAGAAAGAGAGAGAGAGAGAGAGACTGAGAGTGCTAGAAACAGAGGGGGAAATGGAGGGGGAGGAGAAGTTTAGCAGTTACGATTGATACGGCAACAAATTGTCAATTATCTATCTAAGTGTCTTTTCCCGGTTCGGAGGTTAATTGCAACATCTCTCCATTTCACTCAATCTTCTGTCATTCTGGTGCACTCTTGCAGCTTTAGTCTCCTCCAGTTCTTGATATTCTCTTCCCAGTTGATGTGGGTCTCCCTCTCGGTCTAGTTCCTTCTCCACTCTTCCCTCCAATACATCCTTTAAGAGGCTTTGGTGCCTTTTAACATGAAGTATTTGACTTTTCTATCCTTAACTAATCCTACCAATATAATTTGTTTACGTCCTACCATGTGCAATATCTCTTTGTTGGTTTTCATTTGTTTCCAAGATATTTTCATCATTGTTCTATAAATCCACATTTCAAAAGATGTTATTCAATTTTCCATGGCCTTGTTTATTGTTCATGTTTATGCTCCATACATAACATTTTACTAGTCTCAACCTAAGCGCAAATTTCAACTTTCTATCTGTGAATAAGTCTTTCATTGCTAGAAATGTACTCCGAGCAATTTCTATTCTTCTTTTTATTTCTGCTTCGCATCTGGTATCATCTGTGATATTTTGTCCTAAGTAGATGTATTTACTGACCTGCTCAATGGTATGTCCATCGAGTTCCAAGCAGATTCTAGGCTTATTCTCTGTTCTCCAAAAAAAAACATAGACTTAGTTTGCATGACATTCATGCATAGACCAAACTCTTTACTATTGACTTTTACAATATATAATACATGTTGTAAATCTGCTTCATTATCTGCGCAAAGTACAGTGACATCAGCATATGTGTGTGTCACCTGTAATTTTTTTTTTTTTTTTTTTTTTTTTGGGGGGGGGGGGAGGGGATGTTGGGTAGACAGGCAAGGGGTTGTAATTTGTTTCATATTATAACTGATTTCTTTCCAAACAAAATTGATCATAATTTATGAATTGTACATGTATTAACTTAATCCTATTATGCTATTAGAAGCAAAATAATTATATTTAAAGAATTACTTGTATTTTTCTTATATCACAAAGAAATAAGAAATTACCGAGCGTTTGTAGTTTATACTGGAAATTTGTTTATGTTTGCTGTTC
Source organism: Strongylocentrotus droebachiensis (assembly GCA_035222895.1). Lineage (NCBI taxonomy): Eukaryota > Metazoa > Echinodermata > Echinoidea > Camarodonta > Strongylocentrotidae > Strongylocentrotus > Strongylocentrotus droebachiensis. The sequence goes on from JAVYIG010000070.1 coordinate 822,907, forward strand.
CAAACACACCAAGCAAACAATCAGCGAATTCAGACGTACTTTTGACATTCCTTTTAAGATGGAAGTTCCTGTAAAACTCATCATTATATTTTAGTTTGCCAATTACATTTTGGGCAATTACTCTCTGGACTTGTAGCGGTAGAGTGAATCATCATTGGTATCAACGACATGGTTTGATTGACCATGTTGACGTGCAAGAAGGATTATTTAAATACTCTTTAAAATTACTAAATCCATTGAATGGTTATGTCATTATTACATCATGTAGGGAGAAGCCTATTGATAGCACGTTCTACGTTAAGTTAAAGACATAACTATCACCCGACATTTGAAGATTCTACAAGTATTCTTGCTCGCAGCATATTGAATTTTAATGTCTGAATCAAAGACAGTATGTTATAGAACTGACTGTGTATGTAGTGTTTTTGGTTCTTTTTCTTAGTTTAAATGATGTAAACGATATTGTTTTTTGACCTCATCGGTTTGATTGGGTACCTGGGTTGCGTGTCATCAAAATGTTGCCTCAGACATATCCCATGTGGGTTAACCCAGATTTCCCAATGTGTTACCCATATGGGCATATTCATATTCTACCCATATGTGTACGCCCAGCTCGTTCTCATCTGTGACCCATACGGGCTGGCTCAGATAGATCCCATATGGGTTACTAAATATTGGCCCCATATGGGATACATATATGGGTTCCATTTAGCCCAGATGGCACAAGTGACCCAGATCATCCTCATATGGGCCCCATATAGGCTTGCTACCTGGGGAAAAGGGGAAAGGGGAAGAAATTATGGGCAGAAGAAAGAAAGAAGGGGGAAGGGAAAAGGAAGAAAGATTTTTGGACATCAGTGTGACTTTATATAGTCGTATGACTTATAAGTTCACTAGTTGTTATGTTGTTTCCGTTCACCCTTTTTAAAATTCACGTCATTGTATCTTTATTTGTTTGTTTTTTCACTCATTTTATTTCCTGATATTTCCTAAAACATTTTTCAATGGTACAGTTCAAACAAAAAATAGAAAATTAAAATTGCCCAAAAGAAAAATAAGTTAAAAGTCCATTTTAAGAAATGGTCTATCAAGTTTAACTGAAATGTTGTAGTTGTCTTGCAAAGCTCTGTTGTCCTTTACATCTTCCCCCTGGGAAAGAATGTGAGTTTGAGTTTGTGTGTCTGCGTGTTTATTGGTGCATGAGTGGGTGCCTGTTTGTTTTAAGATGATATTATATATTATATTGTTGCTTTTACTCTGTTAAGTTTTCAAAAATAATAATAAAAACAGAAGAAAAACAATTGTATGCTTGTAAGTAACACATTAGAGGTCGGCTGCTTGAAGTCCTCTCCGAGGGACTTAGTACTCAGGTGCTAAGAAAGCATATGTATTCATGTAAGTAAGAAACTAGAGGATCAGCTGCTTGAAGTCATCTCCGAGGGACTTGGTACTCAGGTGCTAAGAAAGCATATGTATTCCTGTAAGTAAGAAACTAGAGGATCAGCTGCTTGAAGTCATCTCCGAGGGACTTGGTACTCAGGTGCTAAGAAAGCATATGTATTCCTGTAAGTAAGAAACTAGAGGGTCAGCTGCTTGAAGTCCTCTCCGAGGGACTTGGTACTCAGGTGCTAAGAAAGCATATGTATTCCTGTAAGTAAGAAACTAGAGGATCAGCTGATTGAAGTCATCTCCGAGGGACTTGGTTCTCAGGTGCTAAGAAAGCATATGTATTCCTGTAAGTAAGAAACTAGAGGGTCAGCTGCTTGAAGTCCTCTCCGAGGGACTTAGTACTCAGGTGCTAAGAAAGCATATGTATTCATGTAAGTAAGAAACTAGAGGGTCAGCTGCTTGAAGTCCTCTCCGAGGGACTAAGTACTCAGGTGCTAAGAAAGCATATGTATTCCTGTAAGTAAGAAACTAGAGGGTCAGCTGCTTGAAGTCCTCTCCGAGGGACTTAGTACTCAGGTGCTAAGAAAGCATATGTATTCCTGTAAGTAAGAAACTAGAGGGTCAGCTGCTTGAAGTCATCTCCGAGGGACTTGGTACTCAGGTGCTAAGAAAGCATATGTATTCCTGTAAGTAAGAAACTAGAGGGTCAGCTGCTTGAAGTCATCTCCGAGGGACTTGGTACTCAGGTGCTAAGAAAGCATATGTATTCCTGTAAGAAAGAAACTAGAGGGTCAGCTGCTTGAAGTCCTCTCCGAGGGACTTAGTACTCAGGTGCTAAGAAAGCATATGTATTCCTGTAAGTAAGAAACTAGAGGGTCAGCTGCTTGAAGTCATTTCCAAGGGACTTAGTACTCAGGTGCTAAGAAAGCATATGTATTCCTGTAAGTAAGAAACTAGAGGGTCAGCTGCTTGAAGTCCTCTCCGGGGGACTTAGTACTCAGGTGCTAAGAAAGCATATGTATTCCTGTAAGTAAGAAACTAGAGGGTCAGCTGCTTGAAGTCATTTCCAAGGGACTTAGTACTCAGGTGCTAAGAAAGCATATGTATTCCTGTAAGTAAGAAACTAGAGGGTCAGCTGCTTGAAGTCATCTCCAAGGGACTTAGTACTCAGGTGCTAAGAAAGCATATGTATTCCTGTAAGTAAGAAACTAGAGGGTCAGCTGCTTGAAGTCATCTCCGAGGGACTTGGTACTCAGGTGCTAAGAAAGCATATGTATTCCTGTAACTAAGAAACTAGAGGGTCAGCTGCTTGAAGTCCTCTCCGAGGGACTTAGTACTCAGGTGCTAAGAAAGCATATGTATTCCTGTAAGTAAGAAACTAGAGGGTCAGCTGCTTGAAGTCATCTCCAAGGGACTTGGGTACTGAGGACTAATGCCTTACCCAACGGCAAAGGCACAGGGTGTTTTAAAAATCGGTGTACCATTTTTTTTAATAATTATTATTGTGGGAGCTTTTTTAGGAAACGGTGTTGTAGAAGTGTAATTTATGGACAGAGATTCTTAAGTATTTTACAGGTTTGTTTATAGATATCTTTTTTCAGTTTAGAACAGCACTTTTTGAGCTTTCGAGAGCTAAATAACAGAACACATGACATACAAATGGAGAATCAAATATTTAACAGTTTTAATGAGTTGAGGCAGCATGGTGGTTTGCTTATGTTCTACATTTTTATTGTATCATAATCAATTACAATTCAAGCATTAAAAAGAAGTTGAAAGATCTTGATATTAATGTAAAATAAAATCACATAATTTGGCTTCATGACCTTTTTCTGATGTCAGTTCAATTGTATCTAATTGCGCCCTCCATATGGCCAACATTGCCTTTAACGAATCCCGTTGGTCCCCATGATCCCCTTTTTGTTATATTAATTGAGAGCTGACTTGATGAAATAACCACCTGCCAGTGACCACACAGGTAAGTCTAATCCCTACTGGCCAGACTAGTGCTGATAGGCTTTGGATATTTCAGAATTAGGAGTTATCTTTAAGAACTATTACTTTAAACAAACATAAAATTATACACCCATAACCAATATAGAAAGCACGACCGAGACACAACCTAAACCTACAATCTGATATAATCTGACAACTGAGTATGCACCACAGGGCTAATACATCTTCTAATCAATAACCAAACTAGAATGAACCCATCTTTCGGTACTATTTGTTGACTTGTAGTTTTTTTAAATGAAAATGACTGTACTTTGCGGACTTCTAAAGTGTTCGACCTTATCGATTTGCCTCGGTTGCGGTGTCATGCTCTTGGCCTACAGTCTGGGAAAATGTTGCCTGTTTGCGTTCGTGAACCCGTCTTCAAAATGGTGTTACTCAGATCAGGTCACTGGTTGTATAAACATGTGTGATCAAAAATAGATTTCGTCTATTGTTATGGTTGTGTGCATTCGTAAAGATTTTTGGGAGTTCTGACTTTATTCAAGATCTCAAACAAAGAAACTTTGAATACAAGTTATTCATCCAAAACTCCGGACGCCTGGCCTGTCAGTGCAAAAGTTTTATGAGCAGGAATAACTAATAATCAATTGCGTAGAAGTGAAAAACGGGAGAATCATAGGGAAAGTCCCCTTTGGTAATATTTTAGTTGTAAGAGAAGCAGAAATATGAAAGAAACCGGTCGGTGAAAAATCTATTTTTTCCCCAATGAAAATTGTTCAAACATACATTGACACAAAGTGTATTTTATTGCAAATAGTTTTAAAACAAATCTATTCCGTATACGGTAGGCTTGCGGGTGCACCATGTGAGAGAGGGAGGGGGTTGAGGGGTCCTGAAAAGGACTCTCGATAATCTTTCTTGAAGGTGTGTAGTCCTGAAAAGGACTGTTGGCATAGTCTTGAACAAGACTGTTGGTTATCTTCCTTACCTTATAAGTTCTAAGGAGAACTATAGCGATTGGAGAGGATGAGTGGCGGGAGTGGCTCGACGTTTCAAACAGGTTGACTATCCGTCGTCGTCACTCCTGACGACGTATTAGTCAAAACATATTATTTCACATGATTGGTAATAAGAGCTTCCATTTCCTTTTTTGAGAGGGGGGCTTTTCCAAAACTGGTCTATACCTTTACACACTGAAAACAAGACAGAACAACAAAATTATTAGATTAAACTTATTTGCATTCATATCAATACAGGCATAACAGTAGCTCTATTTTCCCCTCTTAAACAGAGCTAATATTCCATACTATGCTTCCCAATTTATTAATAAGATGCAAAAAGAGAGTAAACTGCAACGTTTTGTATAATCATTGCTTTTCTTTGATGTTTAAATTATAGACAGTATAGTAAAGTCGCACATCTACATGATACAATATTATTTGAAAAATAGTAGTCAATGATTCACTTTAAATTCCTATCAAATACATAACATATCCATGCAGAAGTTCACTGACTTGAGTTGTCAGTGAAAGCATACGAGTTTAAGCCTTTCTCAGTCTTAATAACATGATATATAGGTCTTAAACAAAACATTTACAGGATTTAACATATATTTGTATCCTCCTACATTTAATTTTAGTCCAAACATAACATTTGCCATGCACAAGCGCATCTACCTTTTTCAGTGCAAGTAGAGGGGCTTTAAGGAATGGGTTGATTACAACATTTGAGCAATTTTAGAGCATAGCAAGTGGGAGAGGACCACGCATGATACGTCACAGAGTATTCACTTTTTGTTAAATCAATTTACTTTCATAACTTCCATATTTTGAACTCATTTTTACTCAAACTTTAGCTGATCTGTGCCTCCAGTATTTCTGTTTCTATTAAAACTAGCTTCATATGATGGTGGACGACGCCTCTAAGTAAAGTCCCTATATGTACCACAAATAACTAGGGATTATTGTATGTGATATTTATACATGTAACTTGTTAATTTAAAGCATATATGTATTAAGTGCTATCACTTAAATATCTCTGACCCCATGGTGACCCTGGTGTGAAACCCGTGTTTAACCACGGTTTGATCTTCTCTTCAATATTGCATCATAGCTGCTCCTATTCTTATTGAAACATAGCATGATAAATCAATTGCATCACTGACAACTATGGTATATAGCACATTCTTCTTTTTGTAAATGTATATATATGGTCATTTTGTCAGAACGTGCCATTTAAAAGGATAATCATCTGCTTTTGATCATGCGTTGTCTTACATGGTGTGTTGGAGACGTGCTTAAAGATCAAAATTCCCCTTTTTTAATAACAATTCTATGTAACTGAATGTTTACCACTGGAAAAGGCCCGGTCACACAGAGGGGACGCATGGGGAACGCACGGCCAGTGCGTTGTCGTGCGCCTAACTTTTGTCGAAGCTACAGCGAGCTGACACCAAATGCATAGCGTGTTGCTAGCGCGCTGAGCGCATACAGGGCGCATGTACAGTGCGCATACAGATCGTACACAGAGCGCACATAATAACAACTTCCACGAATGCACAGCGTGTTGCTAGCGCGCTGGACGAATGGTCCACGCATGCACCGCGTTCTCAACAGAGGTGGGCACACATAGACGACGCACGGCCCGCGCATTGGAAATCGGAAAAGGCCGTGTGCCTAACTTTTGTCATGATTTTTGGAAAAGCTAGCGAGCTGACACAAAATGCACAGCGTGTAGCTAGCGCGCTGTGCGTATACAGGGCGTGTGCTCCGCGTATGTCTGGCGCTGGTCTAGCGCGCTCCACGCATGTCTGGCGTGCCTTTGGCGTGTACATTCATGCGTCGAGCTCCGCGTACACTTCTGAGCATGCTCAAAAAATCCCGACGCACACAGCGAATGACGACGAATGCATAGCGTGGGTCCAGCGCGCTCGACGAACGAGTAACGAATGATGACGCACGCCTAGCGAACGACCACGCACTGGCCCAAATTGCAAATTCCCAATGCGCTGGCCGTGCGTCCCCCATGCGTCCCCTTTGTGTGACCGGGCCTTAAGAGGATAAGAGGATGGCATTCAAATGTGATCGTTTTAGATATTTTACTACGGTCAGATGAGTATCCAGGGGCAGGGGGCAGAGCCTCCCTGGAAGCTCAGGGGTGGTATTCTGAACATTGTTGTAAGTTTTGTGTTATCTTTTGTTGTATCTTCCAGAGATAACACATCGCTAATATTGTTGTAAGTTGGTATCATTTTATCCCTGTGTTATCTCTTGAAGGACCGCCTCTATCTTATCTTTGACCACTGATGACACGCCCATTTGTATGGACCCTACCAATCAAAATATGTTTTATATAAGCATGATAGGTAGGTCAACCAATAGGAATACTTTATGCCATATCTCATGCACCTAGCGCATACTAATCTTGGGCGTAATTAGTTATTAGAGCGCTTATTACGCGCGTCATCATTATGCGCTGTTGAATGTGGATCATGGAGACAAATCACGCTTTCACTATATTGGTTAAGATGAGAGCATTAAAATCGTCATATCCTAGCATGTAATTTCTTAGAAATTTCTCATCTGTGATGTTTCCGGTCAACACAAAATCTTCTTCTAACTCGTCTATTGACACGACGATGTTGGTTCTGGGCAAGAAATATTGCCGCCATTATGTCACCACGAAAGATACAACAACCCCCTACCTGTTATAAATATTGTTGTAAATACCATGCAAGATAAGATAAGATAAAAGATACAACAACTTTCAGAATACCAATTATCTCGACATATTATCTTTCGTGCGCATATGCAAATGAGGATTAAACGCCACTTTATTAATAATACGCACAATTACAAGCGCACCAAACTATGAGCGCAGGCGCGGCCAATGAGATGAGAGAAAAGATACAACAAAAAATAACACAAAAAATTACAACAATGTTCAGAATACCAACTTTATCTTATCTCCAAAAATACAACAATATTAGAGATAACACAGGGTTCATAATACCGCCCCCGGAGTTTTAGGTATTTAATTACGGTCAGATGAGCATCCAGGGGCCCGCCTTAGGGTCCTTGGTGGGATCCAGGGGGCAGAGCCCCTGGAAGCTCGGGGGTTTTAGGTATTTAATTACGGTCATATGAGCATTAAGGGGGACCGCCTAAGGGCCCTTGGTGGGGTCCGGGGGCGGAGCCCCCGTAAGCTCTGGGGTTTCAGGCATTTAATAACGGTCAGATGCGATATGACAGAGAGAAAGTGGAAGAGAGGGGAGGGAGGGTTAGAGAGAAAAGAAAGAGGAGTTGTAGTGGAGAGGTAGGAAGAAAGAGAGAAAGTAAGAGAGAAAGGAACAAGAGAGAGTGAGATAGAAAGGGGGATGGGGGAAAGAAAGAGAGAGTGAAATTGGAAACGCAAGGATGGCTAAATAATATTAATAATAATATCTAATTTTTATATAGCGCTTAATACAAATGTCTCTAAGTGCTTTCCTGCACACACTGTGTGCACAATCTCCTCTCCCAGGGAAGCATTCCAGCCGGGCGTTAATTGACGCTCACAAGCTTTTTGACCAACAATGATAGACGGAGAGACAAGGGAAAAGGGTGGAAGAGATAGGGAGTAAAGAGAGGGGAGGGAGGAGTAGAGAGAGAAAGAAAGAGGGGGTTGTGAGTGGAGGGGAAGGGAGGGAGGGTGGTACAAAGAGATATAGAGAAAGAGCGAGTAAGAGAGAAAGGGAAAGAGAGGGAAATGGATAGGTTAAGGGGAAGTTGGATTGTTGCAAAATGTTTATATGTTATAAAATCATAAATTATCCTAACAATTTATTATAACACAACAGTGGATCTCATTTGCTATTCATGCAAACTGTAAAAGACTATTTCTTGTTTAGACGCGTCGTGATAGTTAATCCACAGGAAAAAACTCCTTGACTTATTTTCAGAAACTGCCCCTTTGATGATCAAATGAGAAGCTATCCTCACTTCTGACACTGATTTATACAAATATTTAATCCATGTTTAAAGATTCAAAATTTACGTGGTTACTTGAAGAACAAAATATGTTTTTATATACCCATAACCCATATAGAAAGCATAATTTTGGGAACACAACACAGCCTGGGACTACAATCTGATCTTTTCCAACAACTAAGTCTGCCCCATTTATATTTCTCTCTTCTTTTCTCTCTTTATGACTTTTGTATAAAAAGAAAATCCGTCGGTGCGTGATGTGGAAATGTTATTCAAATTTTCAAACAAAGGAACTGTGAATATTTTTCATTTATACAAAAAAAGCGGTTTGCCTTGAATGTGCGTTGTCATAAACTGTAAAAGCAAATGTCTCCGAAAACACAAAATACAAGCTAGCTGTATTGCCCTGTGGTTGCAAAAGTGTAAAGAACCGGAATAACTAACAATTAATTGACATGGAATGAAAAAGGAGAGAACTTGAAAAAAGTGCACCCTGGTATTGCATTGGTTTTAATAGAAAAGAAATATGGGACAAACACGTCATTGAATATGTAAGGAAAAACCGAATAAAATAATAAATTTATGATTCTGTTAATAATGCTATGTCCCTTTTGCAGCCAACATCAAATTCGGTAGAACTTTGCAGGAATTTTGAATATTTCATGTATGTCCTATATGTAAAATGTTAACGTTAGTCGTGTCCTAATATTCAAATTATGCAAGGAAACCAGCTTTTTTGCGAGACTTCACTGTCAGACACTATTGAGTGACTGACTGGCTTTTTTTTCTTCTTTGGTAATAACATACATAAAATGAGCTGTAAATAGTACATGAACATTTGTCTGCTTCAATAACCCACTTCTCGTAATGGCCAAAACTAAACTGATTGAATCTTTGCGCAGCATAAAACGTACGACCATTTGGTACAATGGTCTGAAAATCAGACTATTACTTACTGGCTCTATAGTCGATTCGACAACTAATAGTAGTTATTTTCCCACTTAAAGACATTTTCAAGCCCCCCCCCCCTTTTTTTTTTGGGGGGGGGGGTTCTAGATTAGTATTATCTTTCAAATGGCGTTGGAACTTAACCTCTTCATTTTTTGGGGCCTACAAATGGGACATAGTACCTTTAAAGGTGCAATCAATCAAACAAAAAATTGGCAACTCTGTGACGTATCTTCCTAGCTCCCCTCCCACTTGTCCTGTGCTCAAAAACTTCAAAAAGCTTTGAAAACCATACATGACACAAAATATAAGATCTAAATGTCGTATACTCAGCAAACATGAGCTGAATTTTGGATTATGGTGTTCCGGTCTGGAGCTCGGGAATGACAAATCGTCAACATGATTAGATTGAGGTCATCCAAAAAGAGAGCATTTCGCCTCATCCTTGGCTCCGCCTACTGTAGCTATGATCATGCAGAATAGTCTAATGCCTAACCTAATACCGCTACTCAATGTTCAATAATTTGTGCAATACTCTTTCTCCTTAATGTCGAACTTTTTATTTGTAATGATTCTTTTGGTTCATTAATGTTTCAATCCACGTTCACACTTTTTTTTATATGAATCTTTATTGTGATGTAGATAATCGATGCTTAAAATTTTCAATTTGTAATTCGCACTATTCCTGTTGTTCTGCCTCTGTACCTCCGTCCTTTTCTTTGGCTTCGCTTTTGTTTCTCACTCCTTCATACTAGTGGGCAATTATCACCTAGAGTGAATGGGAGGCGTTACACCCCCTTAAAAGGGTGTTTTGGGAATACCTGAAGATGCTACAAATCTATGTACCACTTTATGGAAACATCTCCATAAAGCATCTCTAAAATTAATTCATGAGAGATATTTATGCGCCCTCATTATTTCAAAACGGTTTCATTTTATCTTAAATGACCCATTCTAAAAATCTGATTTCATGCCTGTTTATCCAGTATACCCTTTCATTTCAAACTCTCGGCATCCTGGTTTTATTTTGTATCCAGTGTAGTACACCTTTCCATAGTTAAACAGCAAGGCGGTAATGTTGGAGGGGGTGATTTTAATCGCTCAAAAACATAGGGATATGGTTTGTTACATTTGTACATGTAACTTGATAATTTAAAGCATACATGTAAATGTTATCACTTAAATATCTCTGACCCCATGGTGACCCTGGTGTGAAACCCGTGTTTAACCACGGTTTGATCTTCTCTTCAAATTTGAATCATAACTGCTCCTATTCTTATTGAAACATAGCATGATAAATCAATTGCATCAGTACGTTTTGCTATCACTGACAACTAGGCATACAGCACATTCTTCTTTTTGTAAATATATATATATGGTCATTTTGTCAGAGCGTGCTAATTAAAAAGATAAGCATCTGCCTTTGATCATGCGTTGCTTTACATGGTGTGTTGGAGGCGTGCTTAAAGTTCAAAATTCCTTTTTTTACTTTTTTTAATACACATTTTATGTAGGTGAATGTTTACCACTGTAACTGATAACAGGATGGCATTCAAATGTGATCGTTGGCAGAATAAAAAAGAAATTTTCTCCACCCCCATCTGGCATACATTCAAGGACATTTTCGACAAAATACGGCTACTTAAAAGCAGGTACACAATTGGCTCTCAATGTCTTTAACACAGTGGCTACACATCCACGAAAAGTATTTTTTGCTAAAAAGGTACAAACATCTTTATAACATCGTTAGATGAGCATCCAAGGGGCCCTCTTTAAGGCAATTGATGTGGTCCAGGGGGCAGAGCCCCTGGAAGCTCTAAGGTTTTAGATATTAAACTACGGTCAGATGAGTATCCAGGGGCCCGCCTTAGGGCCCCTGGTAGGGTCCAGGAGACAGAGCCCCCGGAAGCTCTTGGGTTTAAGGTATTTAATTACGGTCGGATGAGCATCCAGGGGACCGCCTTAGGGCCCTTGGTTGGGTCCAAGGAGCAAAGCCCCCGGAAGCTCGGGGGTTTTAGGTATTTAATTACGGTCAGATGAGCATCCAGAGGCCCTCTTTAAGGCAATTGATGTGGTCCAGGGGGCAGAGCCCCTGGAAGCTCAAATATTTTAGATATTTAACTACGGTCAGATGAGTATCCAGGGGCCCGCCTTGATATTCTCTTCCCGGTTGATGTGGGTCTCCCTCTCGGTCTATTTCCTTCCACTCTCCCCTCCAATACATCCTTTAAGAGGCTTTAAGAGTATTTGACTTGTCTATCCTTAACTTATCATACCAATGCATTTTTTTACGCCCTACCATGTGCAATATCTCTTTGGCGGTTTTCATTCGTTTCCAAGATATGTTCATCATTGTTCTATAAATCCACATTTCAAAAGATGTTATTCAATTTTCCATGGCCTTGTTTATTGTTCATGTTTATGCTCCATACATAACATTTTACTAGTCTCAACCTAAGCGCAAATTTCACCTTTCTATCTGTGAATAAGTCTTCCATTGCCAGAAATGTACTCCGAGCAATTTCTATTCTTCTTTTTATTTCTTCTTCGCATCTGACATCATCTGTGATATTTTGTCCTAAGTAGATGTAATTCTTGACCTGCTCAATAATATGTCCATCGAGTTTCAAGCAGATTCTAGGCATATTCTCTGTTCTACAACAAATCATAGACATAGTTTTCTTGACATTCCTGCCTAGAACAAATTCTTTACTATTGACTTTTATAATATATAATACATGTTGTAAATCTGCTTCATTCTCTGCGCAAAGTACAGTGACATCAGCATATTTGTGTGTAACCTGTAATTTCATCGTTCATTTTGATGGCAGCTGTCTGCTCCCAGTTAAGTTTAAATATAAGACGTATGTTCTTACCATCCAGATATGTGTGTGTAAGCTTTCAATCAATTTGTCGTGGTGATTTTTTTCGAATCCTTCAAAGTAGTCAATAAAGCACACTTATTTGTTTTTGTTCACTGCAATATACCTTTCTGTCATCATTCTCATACAGAATATTGCTTCTCTAGTACCACTTTGAGGTATAAAAAAGGTCTGTTCCTACTTTACTGTTCATTCAGTTGAGAATGATCTTTAAGAGCAACTTGGTTGCATGGCTCATAAGGCTAATCGTCCGGACAACTTCACATACACTTGCCTTAGGCTTCTTTGGAATTGGCACAAGTATCTTTTAAGGCCACAAGTTTTCCCGTGTTATCCCATCTGGGCCTTCAGATTTACATGCAGAGCTTCTTTAGCTTCTGAATTAAGTACACTTTGTTGTCAGTGATTGCAAGTTCTGGACCTCTATCGTCATCAAACTCATCGTATATGTCTTGGATAAATTCTTCCCATCTTTGGTTTATATCTTCTTTTTCAAAAAGGAAAGATATTCCATCTTTGTTCTTGATACATCCGCTTTCTGCCTTGTTTCTCTTCTTCTTGAAATGCTTGATATCTCTCTATGCATTTCATTTGTATGGTTTGTCTTGGAGAAATGCTCCATTCTAACACATTTATGAGTTAGCCATTTTTGTTTTACTCTTTGACATTCATTATCAATTTCCTCGTTGATGTCTATGTATAATTTGGAGTTTCTGACTTGCTTTTGCCTCTCCTGCATCAAGTTCAGAATCTTTTCTGTCATTCATGGTTGTTTTGCTGTTAAATTTTTAGTTGGAAGTGTCTTATTTCCATGCTGAATGCTTTTTCTCAAGCATTTCCATTCCAGTTCTAGTTTCTCAATGTAATTTACTTCATTATTTGTTTGTTCTATTTCTTCTGTGACTAGACAATTTTACCTATTTCTAACTTCCATAAAGTATTTTTCTGCTATGTCTATTTTATTTAGAGCTGTGACAGCTGGAAGAGAGTTTCTTTTTGATCTGGGGTGTGTATTCTTTAGCTTTATTGGTCAATTAACTTAATAGAATTTATTAACCAATATAATATCATTTTGCAAACTGGTACACAAATTGAATATATAAAGAAATGAAAAGAAATTGATCGTGTTACTATCAAAAAAATGCTCCCTTGATAATTAAACCAATAACTGTTACCCCTCTGTCACTGATGTATACAGATATCTAATCTATGTTGAAATATTCAGAAATTAGGAGTCATTTTTTAGAACAATTACATAAAACAATATATGTTGGTAAATACCGATAACTTTAAAAAAGAAAAGCACATTTTATGGACACAACACAGCCTAGCACTATAATCTGATCTATACCAACAACTAGGTATACCACACTTGTTTTTCTTTCTCTCCTTTTGCCTTTTATATCATATAATCAAAATCAGTTGGTGCATGATTTGGCAGTTTATTCAGGTTCTCAAACAAAGGAACTGTGAACAAGCTCGGTTTGATTTGAATGTGTGGTCATACACTGTAACTGCAAATATTATCGGATATGGAAAAAAAAAGCTAGCTGCCTGTGAGTGCGAAAACTGTAATGAACCAGAATGACTGAAAATTGATGACAACTTCAACAATTCAAAAACTGTCATTGATCTGATATCGCTCAAACTTTAACTGACTTGTTCCTCGAATTGTTCTGCTTTTATTAAAACAACAGAATATCAGGGTGGTTTCCCCTTAAAAAGAACGGAAGTAAATAATTTGATCTCGCCTGAGAAAATAGACCTAAAGGGACAGCATAATTTCTGAACGTTTAGATACAACAACTATTGCAAATCAACAACAAAATAACATACCGTTTTGGTCCAGGTTCTATTATTTAAAAAGTTATTTTAAGTATGTCCACTTTCCAAGATCCACTCAGACAGTTCAATGTTCTGAAGCTTATATAAACAAAAAAACTCAATTAAAATTATAAATTGAATTATCGAAGAAGAACATTTGTAAGTATGTGTGTTTGTGTGTGTGTACGTGTGTGTGTGTGTTGTGTGTTCTTTTGCATTTGTTTGTTTGTTTGTTGTTGTTTTTTGGGGGGGGTTGGGTAGACAGGGAAGGGGTTGTAATTTGTTTAATATTATAACTGATTTTTAAACAAAATTGATCATAATTCGTAAATTGTACATGTATAAAGATAATATTATTATGCTATTAGAAGAAAAATGATTATATTTGAAGAATTATTTGTATTTTCGTGATGTCAAATAGAAATAAAAATGAAAATTGCCGAAGGCAGAAAGCCCTAGATGGTCTGCCCGTCTTTTTTTTTCTCCCGTCAGTTCCTTCTGGCAAGATAGTGTTTGTCAAACTCTTCTTCCATTCACTCACATTCTGGTACTACTGTAGCTGTCTTGTATACACTATCTAATTGTGATCAGGTGAGTGATCGTTTTTCCCTGCATAACTCTCAATTATCTCTCTTACTTTCTTGTTGAAGGTATCCAAAATGTATTGGATATTCAGAAGCTTTTTCATATAATTCATCTCAAAAGCATTTATTCAGTCCATGTTTTACAACCATATAGCAAGACCGTTAACACCAGTGCTCTGAACAAGCTCAATGCACATGGCATTGTGAAGCTCAACAAATCGTTATACTGCTTACTGTACACTATGAGTGTATTTAAACTACAGCATCACATTCTAGAAGTGATATGTGAAGCTCATATTTTTAATATTGCATAGTAGCGTAAAACCCCTTACATCAAGAATAAAACGTGTTTTAGTGATTAGTACACGTTAAATTGATTTTGATGGATTGATTTTATCTGACTGCTAAAAAAGCATGTGAATGTTTGAAAGTAAGAAATTTGGGGTAGTTTGCTTGTAGTCCTCTCCGAGGGACTTAGAAGTCGGGTGCTAAGAAATCAAATGCATTCCTGTACGTAAGAAACGCAAGTAAGAAACTAGAGGGTCAGTTGCTTGAAGTCCTCTCCGAGGGACTTGGTACTGAGGACAGATGCCTTACCAAACTGCAAAGGCACATGGTGTTTTAAAAATCAGTGTACCATTTTTTTTTGTAAAGTGTAATTTTTGGACAGTGATTTTTAAGTATTTTGTAGGTGCTTTTTAGATATCTTTTTCAGTTTAGAAGAGCACTTTTTGAGTTTTCGAGAGCTAAATCACAGAACACATGACATACAAATGGAGAATAAAAAAGCTAACAGCTCAATACCAGCTCAAAGAGTTGTGGCAACATGGTAGTTTGCTTGTATTCTACATGTTTATTGTATCATTATCAATTACAATTCTAGTATTAAATAGAAGTTGAAAGATCTTGATATTAATGTAAACTAAAATCAAATAATTTTGGTTCATGACCTATTTCTGATGTAAATTCATTTTAATTACTACTTTGAAGTACTACATGTAATTTACATATGGCAAATAACATCAAATGCATTTAAGTACTTTGTTCTATAAATTCAAATTTGAGTTTATTTTGTTAACAAACAAGATCAAATACCTTTATTAATTATTCTAATATACTGATTAAGTTCAAGTCAACATGATGACAGAGTCTTAGAGATAAACAACATGTTCTTTATTTCACAATTATGTTCGTTTTCAATTCTCTACGATGAATCATCTGCCTCCCCCCCCCCCCCCCCCCCCGTCCACACACAGATCCCTTTATTCAAAAATGTATGTCGGACGTTTCCAAAAATAATCATTTACTGTCCATCGATGATTTTTTTAAAGAATAAT
This sequence comes from Strongylocentrotus droebachiensis, assembly GCA_035222895.1. NCBI lineage: Eukaryota > Metazoa > Echinodermata > Echinoidea > Camarodonta > Strongylocentrotidae > Strongylocentrotus > Strongylocentrotus droebachiensis. The sequence continues at coordinate 838,794 of JAVYIG010000070.1, forward strand.
TAGCCATTTTCTAGGTGTAAACTTTTTTTGACTCACACTGTAGAGACCATTCAAACCATCAGAAACCAATAGAAACCAATAGCACCCATGTAAACCAATAGAAATAGAAACTCATAGCACCAATAGAAACCAAAAAGACCAATAGAAACCAATAGGACCGATAGGAACAATAGGACCAATAGAAAACCAATGAGACCAATAGAACCCAATGGGACCAATAGAAACCAATATGACCAATAAGATTAAGAAACATAGAAACCAATATAAACCAATAGGTCCAATAGAAACCAACACCTAAATCTATCTCATGCATATTCATAATTACTTTACACGTTGTAACAGAAAAATACATTTATCATAATTTGTTCAGCAACGTATGACAATGTACGTCAATTTTCTTTCGGCAACTAATGACCAATAGATTATTTGTCTGATCATGTTTCAATCACATTTACGTTTTAGCAATAGATATATTGATTATAATGATTACTAACCTAAAAACAACATGTATGTTTATTATATAGAATAGTACCAGCCTTTAGTTAAATAAAGGATATTCTTAAACTCACTTCAAGTGATCTTTGTGATCGAGTTATTGCAATTGAGATTAGAATATACCTTTTTGATGGACAGTTGCTAAAATTCGATTTTTGAATTTGTCATGATTGATTTACCAATAGAAGCCAATGGATTATTGGACGATTAAAAACCAAAAGGCCTATCGGTTTCAGGGAATTCAGAATATGGGACCACTATAAACCCATAGAAAGATCTCTACTGGACCAACAGGATCCTATAGAAAATATCTAATGAACCAACAGAAACCCATCGTAGAAGAAAATATCTGATGGACCAACAGAAACCAAATAGAAGACGTGGGTGGATGTTGGTCCAATAGAAGCTTTCTGTTTGTCCATCCAATATTTCACTTTCCCTATTGAAACCAATGGACACCAATAGCTCTAATTGTTTCTGATGGTCCGATAACTATTGGATCCTATTGGTATTTCGACCTGGGCTGAACGTTGGTCCAGATCGCCTTAGTTTTTACTGATAAATGGTGGCTTTGGGTTGGCTATTCGACGTTGGGATAACGTTGGCTAAACGTTGGTCCATCGTCTCAAATTTTACTGAGAAATGGCGGGTATGAAATGAGGACAGATTTATAATGCGTGTGTTAAGTATGAATTAATTATCTGACATTGAATCATATATATATGTACCGTTTAGTGGAAAACGGTTCTAAATAATCTAAAAGGACCCATTTAAACATCTGATGCAATGCATGTTCTATCCAATAGACCCTTTCATTCCAAACTATCGGCATCCAGGTTTTTTTGTACCCGATGCTATACACCTATTCAACAGTTCTTCAGTGAAGCGATCATGTTGGAGGGGGAGGGGGGCTGTGATCTGAATACATAGTATGACGAGAGAGCGAACATGCGAGCAGTGTGAACATCGATCTTCATGAACTTTACCCATTTCATCTGTTTTTTACTACCTTGATATCTCTTTTCATAGGTTATGTAAGATCCATTGGAGTACTTATTCTTCCAGGAACGATTTAAGGTAACGTTTCAACATACATTGGATTATATCTCTTGAATATTTGCTGAAATCTCTATCTCAGGACTACTGTCAGTGGTTACATTACCTACATGTGGTCCCAAATCTTCATTCTGGTGTCAGGGGCTATCAACTATAGTTTAGTGTACCAATTGACTGTTTATTGAACCTGTATTTTAAATCTTCATTTGTGAACATTTGAAAGCACGTCTACAGTTCACTGATCTCTATTGTTAACGATGGAGAGCGCACCTGCAATAATGCAGCACTTATCCAGGAGATTCTCAAAGATATTGTCAATGACAAAGGATTCCTGTCACCCATTGAAACATCTGTTAGCAAACGACTGGTCGAACTACAAGAGGAATTGGAGAGACAAAAGAGTGACATACTCGAGCTTCAAGTAATCAGTGACAAAAAGATTGGTGAGTTCACCAGTCTGAAAGAAAGGTTGAAATTCCAGGAGCATCGTATGCAGAAACTAAGCAATTTAATTGATGCACAAGAGCAGTACTCAAGAAGGAATTGTCTGAGGCTCTTTGGTTGTCCCGAGCGAGAGTGGGAGAATATCGATGACATCACCTTTAACATCGCAAGTGATTTGCTGAAGGTCAATCTACAAAGGGAGGACGTTGAAAGGAGTCATCGGGTTGGGGCAAAGCGAAAGAAGCAGGATGGTACGTCAATACCACGGGGAATCATCATCAAATTCAAATCATATAGAGAGCGACGGGAGATCCTAACCAGCAGACGTCAACTCAAAAGCAAAAAGATGATACCTGTGAAAGATCTTACAGCCAGAAACCAGGAGCTGCTAAAACATGCACGAGATCACGAGAAGATCATGTCAGCTTGGAGCATAGATGGTCGTATAAAAGCACTGTTGAGAGGAAAAAACAAAGTGACCAAAGTGATTCACGGTGAGGAAGACTTAAAATCTCTCTGAACATAAACATGTATTTCTTACCTGATCTCATCTGATTCATTGATGAATTATATACATCCTGGAAGAATGATTATGTTAATTAACAATTACTGCTCTACGTACAGCCTACTGAGTTTTATGTTCTTATATTTGTTTGTTTTATCAGCTGTTTTATATGTTGTTATCATGTGTATATATATTTCCTCACCTAAATCTATGTATTACTTGTCGAAGGCAAATCTCAACCCCGTTTACGCATGAATGTTCAACATGCATTGAAAATTGTGTCAGAACTGCAAGTAAATAAAAGTCCTGGGTATGATGGAAATGAATGCGGAGTTCTTAAAAAGTCTATTCATTATTAAGATACACCTTTATGTAGTATTTTTAATTTTTCAATAGATAAGGGGATATTTCCCAGTTCCCTGAAATTATATCTGGATGGGGAGAAGTCCATTTTATCTAACTATAGGCCCATTTCCACTTTATCTGTATTTGCTAAGCTGTTTGAAAAATTTGTTCAAAAACGTTAATTGTCATATTTGTGTCATAATGATATCATATTTAAAAAAGCAATTTGGTTTTAGACCGAGATATTCAACTTATATGGCATTAATTGATTTTTGTGATAAAATAGCTAATGCTTTTGTGAACAAACAATTTGTTATTGGCACTTTCTCTGATCTATCAAAAGCGTTTGATTGCATAGACCATGACATTCTTATACACAAATTGAGATATTATGGTATTAGAGGTACTGCCTTAGATTGGTTTAAGAGCTATCTTCACAATCGCAAACAGTAGAAACATATTAATGGGTATTCATCCCCTATACAAAATATTAATATTGGTGTTCCTCAGGGATCTGTTTTAGGCCCCTTGCTTTTTATTATGTATAAAAATTACTTACAGTTTATCAGCAATATCTTAGATTCAGTTTTTTATGCAGATGATAATAATTTTTATTACTTGAAATAATATACGTTATGTGTGTGCAATATTAAATAAGGAATTATGCAATATAAACCAGTTGCTTTTAGCTAACAAATTGAAACTAAATACTGACAAAACATCGTGCATGGTATTCCACACCCAAAACAAATGTATTGATATAAATCGCATGAATGTAAAAATTGCTGGTTTTGATAAGTTCCAGTTGTAAACACAACTAAATTCTTAGGAGAATATTAGATAATCATTTGACATGGAAATATCAAGTCGATGATATATGTTGTAAAATGTCAAGAGCAATTGGTGCAGTCAGTAGAATAAGTGCAATTGTACCAACACATAATCTTTGAAATGTATATTTAACTATGATCTTGCCTCACCTTATGTATTGCAACATTGTATGGGAAATTGTGCACAATATCTTTTAAATCGTATTCATATTCTACAAAAGCGTGCAATCAGAATAATTACGAAATCTAAGCCTTACTCACATTCAAATCCTTTAATTAAAAAAAAAAATATTAACTATTTTTGATATTCACACATTCGTAACCTGCACATTTATTTATCAATATATCAATAATACCTTGCCAAAATTCCTAAACAATGGTTTCATAAAGAAAAAAAATATGTACAATATAAGACAGAACAATAATTTGTATACAATAGGCTTGCGGGTGCACCATGTAAGAGAGAGAGGGTTGAATAGTCCTGAAAAGGACTCTCACTCGGTAAATAGCTGGCGTGCGTGAGCTTAAATAACCGGGGTGCGGACACTCCAGCCGAAACGGACAGTCGGACGAACAAGCCGACCATCCATGTCCATCCCCCGTTGACTCAAGCCCACACGGTCACCTATTTTTCCCCGAAGTCCGCAACCTGGTCACGCACGCCAGCTATTCTCCACTCCTGACGACGGATAGTCAACCTGTTCGAAACGTCGAGCCACTCATCCTCTCCAAGCGCTATAGTTCTCCCTAGAACTATAAGCTAAAAAAGATAACAAACAGTCCTTTTCAGGACTACACATCCCCAAGAAAGATTACCGAGTCAGAGTCCTTTTTAGGACTCCTCAACCCTCTCTCTCTCACATGGTGCACCCGCAAGCCTACTGTATATCTACATTACCATGCCAGCCGACACTTACAAGCAGCAATAATTGGTATGTTCCTAATTATATAATTAATGTCTCTAATCGACTATCAAATACTCAGGGCCGATCATGTGGAATAATCTATCGAATACCTTAAAATGTACCAAAAGTCTTCCAGTTTTTAAACGAACATATACAAATCATCTTATAAATTTATATTAATTTGCCCTCTCCATCCCTCTCCCATTCATTTTATCCATCCGTTTTGTTTTGTTATTGTAGTTGCTGTTGTATTGTTCGTTAATTAGGTAATGTTTTTGTTAAATTTGATTTTCATGTATATACTTAGGGGATCGACCATAGACAGGCATGAAGGCCTATAGTCGATCCCACCATTATCTGTTATGTTATATTTATGGTGTATTCTTTTTGTCTTTTTATTCTTTTGTATTTTTATCAGATTGTGGAAATAAACTAAACTTGAAACTTAAATTACGCACAAATTATGTTTATTCACACATTATAGGAAGGCTTTATAATGAGTTGGTGAGATGAAATTCCTTTTTCTGAAATATTTTTCCGACACACAATGGTTTTGTTAATTACTTTAAACATCATTTCGATTTTCACAATATTCAGTTTTTGTTTTTGTTCAGCTTTGTTTAAGTTTGCCGTGAAAACATCTTTGTTATTGTTCAACCAATGGAAAGAGAATTATGTGGTATGACAGATAATTCAATGAATAGATTTAGTCGTAGTGAGAACACTGCACTCTTCATAGACCATTACACTCAAATAATAATTGCACACGTGGGGGCGGAAGGACAGATTAAAGGGAAAGTCCTCCCTGATATTGGGTTAATACAAGTAGTTAAATAAGAGAAACAGACACGTCAAAGCTTGAGTTGAAATAGTAACAGTTATGAATTTTTGACGTGTTACTGGTATTCAGCCAAATAGAAATTGGCAATTCTGTATGTTTCTATGTCCTCTCCTGTTTGCTCTGTACTGAAAGTCTCATGACTTTCCATTTCATCAGTCGTTTATTAAAGCCCCTCTCAAGTGTTGGGGACCCCTATAATTTGATGTAATATTTCACATGAATTGTATCATAATAAGAAAGGACGTCATTTGAGGAGGCGCGATAGCTCAGTCGGTAGAGCAGTGGTCTCGTAATCCGGTGACCCGGGTTCGAAACCAAGGCGATGCGCTAGTGCCGTAAGGCATTACTCCTCATTACCAGGTCCCTCGGAGAGGACTTAAAGCCGTCAGCCGTCTGGTTGCTTACTTACAAGCATTTATGCTTTCTTTAATAGCAGTCAGGTAAAATAACCAACCAACCAACCAATTTAAGACACATTACTGTAATGATTTTTCAAAACAAATGTGTTTGAAGTCGAAGATTGATGATAGGTTTTCTGCGTACAACAGAACACTTTTTTTATAAATATTTTTCTTCAAATACATTTAGGGGGAAATCGTTGCAGAAGTGTGACCTAAATTACATAATATTTTACATTATGATTCAATTTAAGTGAAATTTTGTTATTAATTGTTGGCAAATTTTGGGGCCGAATTTACTTTAAGGGGGCTTTAAGGAATGGGTTGATTAAGATATTTGAGCAATGGATATATCTAGGGGACATGTATGCTCAAATATCTTCTGTAGGAAAAAGGAAAATTTACAAATATTTTAGAGCATAGCAAGTGGGAGAGGACCACGCATGATACGTCACAGAGTAGTCACTTTGTGTTAAATCAATTGAATTTCATAACTTCCTTATTTTGAACTCATTTTTGTTCAAAATTTAGCTGATCTGGGCCTTCAGTATTTCTGTTTCTATTAAAACTAGCTTCATATGACGGTGGACGGCGCCTCTAAGTAAAGTCCCTTACTTAGGGATTATGTTATGTGATATTTATACATGTAATTTGATTATTTAAAGCATACATGTAAGTGTTATCACTTAAATATCTCTGACCCCATGGTGACCCTGGTGTGAAACCCGTGTTTAACCACGGTTTGATCTTCTCTTCAATATTGAATCATAACTGCTCCTATTCTTATTGAAACATAGCATGATAAATCAATTGCATCAACACGTTTTGCTATCACTGACAACTAGGCATATAGCACATTCTTCTTTTTGTAAATATATATATATATATATATATGGTCATTTTGTCAGAGCGTGCCAATTAAAAGGATAATCATCTGCTTTTGATCATGCGTTGCCTTACATGGTATGTTGGAGACGGTGCTTAAAGATCAAAATTCCCCTTTTTTAATAACAATTCTATGTAACTGAATGTTTACCACTGTTACGAGGATTACATGATGGCATTCAAATGTGATCGGTGGCAGACCAAACGAAGATTTCCCCCACCCCCATCTGGCATATATTTCAGGACATTCTCGACAAAATACGGCTCCTTAAAAGCAGGTACAAACTTTGCTCTAAATATCTTTGCCTTAGTGGCTAAACATCCACGAAAAGTATTTTTTGCTAATAAGGTACAAACATCTTTATACATCGTTAAATGAGCATCCAGGGGCCCTCTTTAAGGCAATTGATGTGGTCCAGGGGGTAGAGCCCCTGGAAACTCAAAGGTTTTAGATATTTAACTACGGTCAGATGAGTATCCAGGGGCCCGCCTTAGGGCCGCTGATGGGGTACAGGGGCAGAGCCCCCTGAAAGCTCAGGGGTTTTAGGTATTTAATTATGGTCAGATGAGCATCCAGGGGCCCGCCTTAGGGCCCTTGGTGGGGTCCAGGGGGCAGAGCCCCTGGAAGCTCGGGGGTTTTAGGTATTTAATTACGGTCAGATGAGCATTAAGGGGGACCGCCTTAAGGCCCTTGGTGGGGTCCGGGGGCGGAGCCCCCGTAAGCTCTGGGGTTTCAGGCATTTAATAACGGTCAGATGCGATATGACAGGGAGAAAGTGGAAGAGAGGGGAGGGAGGGTTAGAGAGAAAAGAAAGAGGAGTTGTAGTGGAGAGAAAGGAAGAAAGAGAGAGAGAGAGATAGAAAGGGGGATGGGGGAAAGAAAGAGAGAGATTGGAAACGCAAGGATAGCTAGATAATATTAATAATAATATTTAATTTGTATATAGCGCTTAATACAAATGTCTCTAAGCGCTTTACATATATACTATTACCCCGGTCATTGGATTCAGTGCTTTCCCGCACACACTGTGTGCACAATCACCACTCCCAGGGGAGCATTCCAGCCGGGCGTTACTTGACGCTCACAAGCTGTTTGACCAACAATGATAGAAGGAGAGACAGGGGAAAAGGGTGGAAGAGATAGAGAGTAAAGAGAGATAGAAAGGTAGATGGGGAGAGAGGGGAGGGAGGGGTAGAAAGAGAAAGAAAGAGGGGGTTGTGAGTGGAGGGGAAGGGAGGGAGGTACAAAGAGATATAGAGAAAGAGCGAGTAAGGGAGAAAGGGATAGAGAGGGAAATGGATAGGTGAAGGGGAAGTTGGATTGTTGCTAAATGTGTATATATAAAATCATAAATTATCCTAACAATTTATTATAACACAACAGTGGATCTCATTTGCTATTCATGCAAACTTTAAAAGACTATTTCTTGTTTTGACGCGTCGTGATAGTTAATCCACAGGAAAAAACTCCTTGACTTATTTTCAGAAACTGCCCCTTTGATGATCAAAGGAGAAGCTATCCTCAATTATGTGACTGATTTATACAAATATTTAATCCATGTTTAAAGATTCAGAAATTACGTGGTTTCTTGAAGAACAAAATATGTTTGTATATACCCATAACCCATATAGAAAGCATAATTTTAGGACACGACACAGCCTGGGACTACATTCTGATCTTTTCCAACAACTAAGTCTGCCTCATTTGTATTTCTCTTTTCTTTTCTCTCTTTATTACTTTTGTATAAACAAAAAATCCGTCGGTGCGTGATGTGGGAATGTTATTCAAATTCTCAAACAAAGGAACTGTGAATATTTTTTATTTATACAAAAAAGCGGTTTGCCTTGAATGTGTGTTGTCATAAACTGTAAAAGCAAATATCTCCGGAAACATACAAGCTAGCTGTATTGCCCTGTGGTTGCAAAAGTGTAAAGAACCGGAATAACTAACAATTACTTGACATGGAATGAAAAAGGAGAGAACTTGAAAAAAAAGTGCACCCTGGTATTGCATTGGTTTTAATAGAACAGAAATATGGGACAAACACGTCATTGAATATGTAAGGAAAAACCGAATAAAATAAGAAATTTATGCTTCTGTTAATATTGCTATGTCCCTTTTGCAGCCAACATCAAATTCGATAGAACTTTGCAGGAATTTTTAATATGTCATGTATGTCCTATATGTAAAATTTTAACGTTAGTCGTGTCCTAATATTCAATTATGCAAGGAAACCAGCTTATTTGCGAGACTTCACTGTCAGACACTATTGAGTGACTGACTGGCTTTTTTTCTTCTTTGGTAATAACATACGTAAAATGAGCTGTAAATAGTACATGAGCATTTGTCTACTTCAATAACCCACTTCTCGTAATGGCCAAAACTAAACTGATTGAATCTTTGCGCATCATAAAACGTACGACCATTTGGTACAATGGTCTGAAAATCAGACTATTACTTACTGGCTCTATAGCTCTTAAGTCGATTCGACAACTAATAGTCGTTATGTTCCCACTTAAAGACATTTTCAAGCCCCCCCCCCCCCTTTTTTTTTTTTTAGGGAAGTTCTAGATTAGTATTATCTTTCAAATGTCGTTGGAACTTAACCTTTTCATTTTTTGGGGCCTGCAAATGGGAAATAGTACCTTTAAAGGTGCAATCAATTAAACAAAAAATTGGCAACTTTGTGACGTATCTTCCTAGCTCCCCTCCACTTGTCCTGTACTCAATAACTTCAAAAAGCTTTGAAAATCATACATGACACAAAATATAAGATCTAAATGTCGTTTACTCAGCAGACATGAGCTCAATTTTGGATTATGGTGTTCCGGTATGGAGCTCGGGAATGACGAATCGTCAACATGATCAGATTGAGGTCATCCAAAAAGAGAGCATTTCGCCTCATCCTTGGCTCCGCTTACTGTAGCTATGATCATGCAGAATAGCCTTATGCCTAACCTAATACCGCTACTCAATGTTCAATAATTTGTGCAATACTCTTTCTCCTTAATGTCGAACTTTTTATTTGCATACATCGTGAAATTGTGACCCTTTTTTCTTGACATTTTGTTGTCTTTCAAAACGGAATACCCTTTTTTTTAATCTGCAAAAGTTTTGAGTGTTCACATAGCCTCTGAAAATGTCTCTTTATTTTGCGAAACTTGAATCTACCATACCTACTCAATGTTAGCATTAAATGATACCAGCTGGGGGACTATCCTCTCAGTGCAACGTACATTGATTTAAAAAATGAATATTGTGTTCAACTTCTTGTTCAAAAGAATTTCGAATAACAGTTAACTAAGCACAAATCTATACATGTATAAACAAGCTATACAAGCACCAAATAATAAAATTAAGCGGAACAACAACACCTACAGAAATATACAGTGTGTACCCAACTTTGTTAGATTCTAAATAAAGAGTCATAGCCAATATGACTTTGGAATTGATTTTGTGATGAGGAGTAACTCATTCTCTGTCCAATGATACCCTATCCATGATATTTCTGCCACTGGTGACTGAGCACCGGGGCCTTCAAAGTTTGGGCATAAGGAACCTTAGTCCTTGTTGCTTGTTAAAATATATAGTTATCTATTATTAGTATATTGTTCTAGTTAGTTGAGCAGAGATTGTTACAATTAAGTTACAACTTCACTTTGTTATACATATATTTATTTTAATCTTGCATTTACAGGTACAGCTTAGAGTTAGATTGCTATAGGCCTTCTGCAATCAATTTTACAGATACAGGTTACATGTTACAGTTACATTGTATATACGTAGTCTAGTTTAGTTTGTTATAATAATAATATAATAGTATTTGTACGATTTGTTGTTATTATACTCATCATGTTCATACTCAGCTATTTCCCTATCTATGTGTAACATATTTTTATGGACCTCTGCCTTGTGCAGCAGAGTCTGAAATAAAGTTCTGAATTGAATTGAATTGAATTGAACCTTTTCAAGCCACTAGTGAAATTATGGATTCCTCGGCGACAGAAATAGCACTATTTTTTTCGGGGCTACGCCCCTCAGAATATAGTGCTATTCCTGCCACCTCAATCCATAATCTCAACTAGAGGCGCACAGAGCATAGTATATTTGTTTAATATATCTTTTGATTTTATTTTATTTTGCATTCATTTAAGTACACAGTTTTTCGATAACAATAATAATATAAAGTACAATAAGTATTTTCTGACAATGAATCATAAAAAACCAAATATATATATATAAACGTTGTTATGTTCAAAAACGAAATGATTTTTTTCATTTCATTTCGTTTATTTCCATTTCCAACAAAATAAATAAAGTACATGGGATTGCATTGTACATAGTAAAACAATGAAACTTAACAATATATTTGTAATTGGTCCACAGTGTACAATAGGCATATAAAACAGGTTGGTCATGGAGGGGACTGCTGAAAAGCTGAGCTTGTAGATTGCAGCCCCCTATAACTTATAGTTGCAAAAATAGTATATCAATAATAAAGGAACGCACAAATACATAAACCAATGAAACATAACATAGAAGGAGTGAAAGGGACAGGGAAAGAAGGGAGACAACGAGAGAGGGCAGGGCTCTTACCTATAACACACACAACACAACACGGGCCGACTGGAATACGGATGGCCAGTACAAAATGAATCGAAATATCCAATGTATTTTATTGAGTTAAATAAATTTAAAAAGAGAGAGCTAACGCTTGATAATTACGCAAAAAATATTTTTTTAATTTGAATTTAAAAGAATTTAAACTGGGGGCATTCTTGATGCTAACATCAAGAATGGTCCATAGCTTAGGGCCTGCGTAAGTGAATATGGATTTAGCAAGTAAAGTTCTAGTTAATGGCAGATGAAATTCGTCAGATTGGCGCGTAGGGTATTTGTGTATAGTTTTATTTTTGATGAATATTAAATTGAAGGCTGATGGTAGCGTATTATTATTGAACTGGTACATAAACTGACCAAGGCTATAACGATACAAATCATTTATTTTCAACACATTATTTTCAACAAATAAAACGTCAGTATGAGATCTCCAGGAAGTGTTACAAATAACACGCATAGCTTTTTTTTGTAGAAGTAGTATTCTATGAAGATAAGAATCGTATGTATTACCCCAAACAATAATACCATAATTTAAGTAGGGCAAAATTAATGTCGAGTAAAGCATTAGTAGGGAGGAGGTTGGCAGAAAAATCTCAACCTTATTTACAATCCCTATGTTGCGAGAGATTGTTCGGCAAATGCTATCAATATGACATTTCCATGAGAGTTTATCGTCTATTATCAGACCTAAAAATTTCATTGAAGTGACGGCTTCTATGTCAGTATTATCTAGTTTTAACATTATGTGGTAAGTTACCTATAGAATTGCTGAAGAGCATACATTTTGTTTTTTGTAAATTTAATGATAACTTATTAGCTCTTATCCATTGTAACAATTTGTCTAATTCAATGTTTAGTATATTGACCAAAATATCAGGATCTGCATGTGAAAAGAGCACATTCGAATCATCTGCAAATAAGAGGAAGGAAAGGATATTAGAGGAATTTCGGATATCGTTTATATAGGTAATGAACTGTCATCAATGCTAAATTTCCTCAAACATTATAAAACATTATAAAATTATTTGCTAAAGAAGGACTGTCATTGTAAGCAGATTGCTTGATAATACGACGGCCTCAGACAAAACTCATGAAATAGATTAACACAAATTGAGCAGAATGGATAGGTAATTTAAAGTACAATGCAGATGTAGATGATGATGAGGATGATGATGAAGATGATGGAGATGATGATGGTAACGATTAAAATGAAAGAAGAGATGACATTATGATAAAAACTGAAGAAGAAGGGCTATCACGATAAGCATTTGCTAAACTGTAACTTATATGTATTTTACTTTCTTTCTTGAATTACTTGCCCACAATTATACAACTTTCACACAACTGCGCCAGGAGTTTCATTTTTGACAGACATGGCGCATTATAAATGTTCACTATTATTATTATTATTATTATTATTATAGCGTGAAAGACAGAGGCTTGATTGTGATGATGATGATGCCGATTATAAGGATAGTGAGATTGAAAATGAACATATGTTAATGAAAACAACATGATGAAATAAAGTGATGGATGCTTATAGAAATCCGGAAATGATATTGAATACTTCATGTGAAGCTTAAACAAGAGGCTATGCTCCCCTTTGTATAATGATTTATCTCTAAGAACGATTACTTTTATTCAAAAAATGTTTATATAGCCATAACTCATATAGAAAGCATAATTGTATGGACACGACACAGCCTAGCCCTACAATTTGATCTATTCTGACAACTTAGTCTGCACCATAGAGGTAATACATCTACTAATCAATAAACCAGCTAGAATAAACGCATCTTCTGGCACTATTTATTGTTGTTGTAGTTGTTTTCACGAAATGAATTTACTTTAACGACTTCTAAAGTATTTGACCTTCTACAGTTTTCGACCTTATCGATTTGATTGGGTACTGGGTTGCGTGTTATGCTCTTGGCCTACAGCCAAGCAGAATTTTACCTGTTAGCGTGTGTGATCCCCTATTCAAAATGTTGTTATTCATGCAGATCACAGGTTTTATAAGAACGTGTAACCAAAAAAGAATTCGTCTATTGTTATGGATGTGTCCTTGAAGAATGAGTTTTGGGAGTTCCAAATTTACTCTAGTTCTCAAACAAAGAAACTTTTATTATGAATTAATTCATCCAAAACTCTGTTTGACTTGAAAGAGTGCGTGACCATAAACTGTGAAAGCATTGATTGTGGGAAATATTACCAGTGAGCTGCCTGGCCTGTGAATGCAAAAGTGTAACGAGCCGGAATAACGAATTTTCCCGGTCATCATATTTGGCACATTTTCCCAAGCATTTTGATACCTTTTTGTGAACATTAATAACGGAATGAGCGTCCGTTTAAGATACATGTACTTGCGTGTTAACTCTTGTAATACATAGCATATATGGGCAAAAACATACCTATACAAAATCCATTGTAGCTCTTTAAGATGCCCGTTGACCCCTAATTTTATTTTCATATTTGGATAGAGTATGAATGGTAGATATGATTTCATGTCTCATTGACCATCAATGAACTCATGACGTCATCATAATGGCCTTTGAACTCAAAATTATATTTGCTAATTATGACGTCAGCATATTTTTAGAAAATTGATTGTATCTCTGTAAATATTGATCAATTTTCCTCCAAATTTGGATATGTTCTAACTGAGACAATTTTCTACGAGTACAGTTTCACGATTTGTCATTTTGAGAAAGGCATCATGGCGTAATTTTGCGATTAAAGGATCATCTAACATTATCATTATCATCATCATCACCATTACTATCATGATCATCATCATGTTCATCATTCCCTTTAAAGATACGCATATGTCTTTCATCATTATTATCATTACCTGGAACGTTGGTGACGTGCTTAAAGTGCCCATGCCATCTAAATACAAGTTTATTCCTGTTGGTGTGTAGTCCTGCATACACCTCATATTTTGATATGTAAACTTCTAAATGTGTTTCATAGATTTTAAATATATTTTTGAAAACTTTTTTTTCAAACTTGCTAATCTCCACCTTAGAAATCCTCCAGATATCATTCCCCTTGTGACATCATCTGTCAGTCATCAATGAGGTAATTAGAGAAAGTGGTATGTTACTTTGCCAAAGTTGACCACCTGTTACAATACCACAAACAATAGCAGCCATGTTCCATTAGCCTGCCTTATTCAATATATATATTTATAAAGTTATAAGTTGCTATGAGTTGTATTGTGTGTGTGTATGTGTGTGCGTGTGTATTGAAAATAATATTGTAGGGAGGGCAGGTAGATCAGCCTTACATTTACAGGAGTGGGAACAAGTGAAGTTTTCATGAACTTTTAACACTGGGTTATTGTAGCCTTGTTTTAATTATTTATTCAATTTTGTTTATAGATTATTTATAGTATTCTGTCGCTCCAATTCTGAAAAGGCTAGGAACAGTGTGTGGTATATGTGTGTTAAGTCTCTTTGGTGGAAGTGTGGTCGGGTGGTGTTTGTGTGTCTGTGTCGTGTGTCGCATCGTGGGGGTAGTAGTGTGTTTGGTTGGATGGGGTTATTTGTTTTATGTTAGAACTGATTTCATTTTTTTTCCATCAATCGTACAATCTATGTATTGAAAATGTATTGAATCATGTCAAGATGAAAAGTATTGCTGAGTGAATATAAACTCTGTAAAAATATAATAGATATACATTGTATATTTATAAATATATATATTGAATAAGGCAGACTAATGTAAGATGGTTGCTACTCTTGAGTTCCACGTCTTACAAGCGATCATCAGGAAACCGAGAACTAGACACTCCTGAACAAAAGATCAGAACTCATCTCAAAATGCCGCCATGAAAACAAATTCTATCTCTGCAACTTCAAAAGAGACTATACTTAAACAAAAATGAATAAATAATTATGTACTAGCACCTTGGGAGCGACTCTTTTGTAATACCCCCCCCCCCATAGGCTTTAACTTACGTGTTTACAAATCCATCGCAGTATAACTAAGCAATAGGCCATTTTATTAATGTAACCAAATTCCAAAAGTCTTTGTGAAGTGAATGAAATAATTTGTATTTCAATAATAAGAATGCAAACTGCATATATTAAAGGGATTGGGTAACTTTGTCTTTATAGATTCTGAAACAAAATCCTAGATTTAGCTCATGCTGCAATGATAATTATAAACCTTTAGGTCAGTTAAGAACCCCATGACTTTTACAAGCTGGTCGCCTGTCTGATTATTAAGATATTTATGATTGAAAATCGAAATCAAATGTTGCGTTTTCCTAACGGTTCTCATAAAACTACAGTCTATAGGGGGAAACGAGTGTGGTAAAAACCGGTCACTCAAAGATTTTTAAACTTATTTGAGGCACTTCTTGATCATTTTGAAGCGCAATTTCTTTTTAAGGGCTTCAATATTGCACCATATCACAGACACTGATAACACGTAAGGCCGTGCATCTCAGATTTAACATTGTTAAACGATGCCTTTAAGTGTTGCTAGGTAGGTGAAGCCATAATGTTTGCCCTACCTGGCAACCGTGAATAAATGTATGCAGTTCGGATTCTATCTATTGAAATACTATAATTCTTATCAGGTGAATGAAATAATTTGTATTGAGATACTTCACAAAGACTTATGCATTAAAATTTGGTTACATTACAAATATGTCCTATTACATTAGCCCCTTCACCCATGACTAATTTTCATTGTATTAGTTAAAGGCTTATTTTGAGTGTTTTTGTACCCAGGTATTAAGGTAATCATGTACTTTTAAGAATTATATCAGTTGCCTGATGATCGCTTGTAAGGCGTGAAACTCAGGGAAGCAACCATGTTCCATTTATATATATCCTCTCTGTAACCCTCTTTTAATATTTCAACATTTGACTCTCCTGTTTGACGTTTTTCCTCCCACCCTCTCTTTATCTCTATCTCGATTGATATATGAATGAGGAAGTTAAATTCAGAATACAATACAGAACAAAATACTGATTACAATAAGCTTATTTGCATTCAAATTACCACAGGCATTCCAGTGGTACTACCCCTCTCAAACAGGGCTAACATTCCATATACTATCACAAATCTATGTTTTCAAAGCTATTTTAAGGGACGCAAAAAGGATGAACGGTGTATTAAAATAAGTGTCTGATTTATATTATACAAAAATACATTAAACTACAACATTTAATACCATCATTGCCTTTCTATGATGTATAAATGAAAAACAGCATTGTAGAGTCATATACCTACATGAGTATTCCTACATGGTATATTGGAGAGGTGCTTAAAGATCAAACTTCCCTTTTTTATTATTAAAAAGGCTTTGCAGATGATTTTTAACCACTGTTACACAATGGCATGATTCAATATAAAGTTGGTCGTTGACAGACACACAAAAGATAATTCCACATCCCCATTTGTCATACATTCAAAAACATTTTCTACAAAATACGGCTCCTTAAAAGCAGGTACAAAATTGATTCGAGCGAGAATGCAAGTTCGAAACTGGGTCACGTTTTTCTAACAGTCGGTCCCCAGACGTAATAATCATATCTGATTGATTTCTTTTTTTTTTTAAAGCAATTTTGTTTTATTTCCCCAAATGTGTAATACAAACCATAACCCACAAATGAATAAAATAAACGTGTTCAATATTGATTGCTTTTACATAAACATAATTAAACAAAAACTTATTTTCAGTATATATAACTTAGCAACAAAGTAAACTTATAAGTACCTAAACATAATGTCAACTGTAAATTGTATTCACTTAAATAAAAAACAAACTTAAACGACCCAGAGGTAATTTAACTGGAACAATGCCTGCTCCTCCCTGCCCCCACACACAAACACCCCCTCCCACCCACACACACACATACTCTCCCACCCACCAACCCCCATCCCCCGCCCACCCACACACTACTCACTCAGTGGATGTCTGCTAACATTCTCAACTCAAGAAAAATATACTAAATAAGTAAGTTATCCAGGCCGCTATATAGAGTTAAACGTTTAACAGGCTCATGATGGAGAAGAAAACAAATCTTAATTAATCTTAAGCTGCTCCCACTTTAAGAAATGTGATTTTTTTTTTTTTTTATCAATCTGCAAAAGTTTCAGTGTTCACATAACCTCTGAAAATGATCCCTTTTTTGTGGGAAATTTGAATCTACCATACCTCCTCAACGTTAACATGAAATGATACCAGCTGGGAGAGTATCCACCCAGTACAGCGTACAGTGGTTTACAAAATGAATATAAGTGGTTGACTGAGCAACGGGGTGTTTTAAAAGTGTTTGCAAAACCGCCTTGTTCTCATGTTGGGCTTTAAGGGAAGGTTGAGTTCTGGGGAGAGGTGAAAACAAAGCTGTGAGCGTTATCTTTGTTATTATGCAAGTGTGAGAGAACATCTGAGAAGAAATGTTTCCTTGAAAAGCATGACTATTCAAATGCCTTCATATTGTAAATATGACAAGTAACAGCTTAAAAACGAGGCCCGATTTTTATGCCACATGTTTGTGTAGTCCCATATACATATTTATGTTCACAGTACTTGTTACTTTACCAAGACTGGGCCAAATTTCTTATCATTTTGTTGACTCCAGAACTTTGGAGTTTACACCAATAGTTATATGCTATATGATAAACCTTTCCTGATCGATTCCACATCGTTTCTTTCACAATGTAATTACATGACCAACACTCAACTTTATCTTTAAGGAACCAATGTGGGTCAGGCGATATGCACGTGCTTCTTTGGTCTTTAATCCTTTTAAATGTTCAAATATGCATCGTGCTTCAGTGCTTTATTGTTTATAATGTTGCAATGTATCTACGCTTTCACAGAGCCTTGTTTCAATCCACAGGATAACTTTTAATTATGTTACACATCCCACTAACTTCTTGTCTCATGATATCTAAGTTCTTTCTTGTCGCTTGTCCGCCTTGCCATTTCACATGCGTAAGGACATTAAGGTGTTTATCTCGAATAGGGAATAAAAGCCTAAAGCTTACTCAACCCAAGTGCAAGAAAGAACACGTATGTTGATAAACATCAAAGAAATTGACAGCAGACTTTCATTTAACAAAAATATCAAAAATAAACTGTATCCATTGTAACCTTAAACAAGGGATGCAAATTAAGTCAAGATTGTAATCAACATAACTAAAAGAATATCATACATTTTGCTTGTAATTTCATTAAATGTGTGTTTTGATATTAACACATTTTGTATCAAATGCCTACAGGTCCATGTAAATAATTGAGCATTTTGAGGGGAATGAGATAACACACACATCTTTAGTACAAGAGGATTTTAACAATACTTTAGAAAAAGCCTGCTGTTCATGGCAGAAGAGTTATGAAAATGGTATCACTAGAAAGGGCATTAGTTTTTCTTTACAATAAAATATGATTCAAGGTCACACAGTATACTTTTTTATAGGCACTTTATATGGACCCTATAAACATGACATTAAACAAAATATATCAAATTTTGTTATATCTTTACATGGGCCTTATACTATTATTTTTGGTAGGTATGATCATGGGCTATGTATGTAAATTCAGACTTTGTGAAATAGATAATGGAATAAAACCAAACAAATATGTATAGTGCAAGCAGTAGATGAAGAGACATCGGGACGAGAGGGGAGAGAGAGGGAGAGAGAGAGAGTGGGAGAGAGAGAGGGGTGAGAGAGGGAGAGGGAGAGAAAGGGAAAAGGAAAGAATACTAAAGCAACACTCAAGGCTTGTTCAGATATATGTAGAAGTCCTCTGCAAAAAAAAAGCTGCTGCGTAATTACTGAGCTAATTTATGTTATATAGATCTATAACAAAAATGAGAAGCGTAGTACACGTTAAGTCGTCTTAAGACTTTATGGTTTTTCATCATATGTGAACAAGGCCCAGATTGTAAAAGTTTAATCTAATTGTAAGGGCAAAATTAAGACCAGCTCTAAACAGTTATGCCTCACAAGCATTCATGGTTTCTTTTGTACACGAAACATCTTCAATAACTGACTAAGCTTATCCATTACTTTATACAGAGCTATTCAATTATTCTAACCTTCATTATCTTAATTTATCATATAGAGCCTTAATAATATTATATTTGTCATAGCATTTTCTATATACACCTCACATGAACAGATAATGATTTTTTGTTTATACGAAATGACAATGATTGTGATTCAACCTTAAATAACCCTCTTTCATCAGTTATTAAAAAAAAAAAGTTGATTTCTGGAAACGATAGCATATTATTTAGGAGCTTTTTCATTCTTGTTATATTATTATGAAGGAATATCATAGAAAAATAGGGTCACTTAGGTTGTCACGCTAAGGTGTCTCGAGTGACAACATAATGGATGTCGATTCTGAGCTTTAGAAAATGACTATGAATTTAAAAATAGTTATTCAAAATATCTTTTGAGCAGGAGCAACACAATAACAGAGCTATGTCATAACTCACTGAGCACAATGTACAATTACTCGTTATCGAAACAGCCATCCTGTATAAAGAAGACTTTAGTGATTGTAATCATTTTGTAATTAGTCTGATTTTCAGACCGTTGTACCGAGTTGTCGTACGTTTTGTGCTGAGCAAAGATTCAATTAATTTAATTTTGGCCACTACATGAAGTGATTAATTGATGTAGACAAATGATAATGCACCGTTACAGTTCATTATTACCAAAGAAAAATAATAATAAGTCAGTCACTCAATAGTGTCTGACAGTGGAGTCTAGAAAGTAAACAGGTTTCCTTGCATAATTTGAATAATAGGACACTGCTAACGTTTAAATGTCACATATAAGACGTGACACATTCATGATTCCTGCAAAATGAATCTACATGTTTTGATGTTCGCTGCAAATGGGTATACCTTTAGAGGTTGTATGCATTTATTGTACGAAGCCATCGAGCTATTAAAGTACAAGGTGCATAAACAGACTAAACAAAAGGAGATAGTTTGAAGAGGTAATTCCATTCACGTGAACCTAGAACTCTCACCACCATCTATTCCCTGTAACCAGAACATAGCCTTTTACATGTGGGTGAAGAGTACGAGGTAACATCTCTCCAGAAACTGCATTGTTTATTCAGAGCCAGAAGGGCATTAACTCTGTGTAAAGCATGGAGATACTTATATCTACATGGTAAAAGTATACAAGTCAACGCCTTTCTGGCTACAAACAGATATTTCATCTTAAGAATAGAGAAGTTCACCAACCCTAATATTAATGTGTACCAATCATAGTAAGTGAATAAGATATTTCATACGGCTGGGCTTGTGACAAGGGAAAAGGAAGAAAAAAAAGCACGTTTGAAAGGAACGTTCTGAAAGGAAACGTACCTTGATTGAAATCATTTGTAATGATGTTCACGCTGGTAGGTTTTACAACTCAACGAATCCTTTAATGATCACCGATAGTTACCTCAAGGCCCGGTCCCACTGCACTTACGGATGCATAGAGGATGTAAAGCGTAACAAAATCTTGCCATCCGTTGGAAAACGCTATGCATCCGTTGTGTACTCATTGCATACGTGTTTCATACGCTCTATCCATCGAGCATCCGTCCACTGTGATTTCATCCGCGCAAAAAGTTTTGAGCTGCACAAAACTTTTAGAACGGATGAACTTCCGCCGTGTACGATGAAAATCCGCGACAAATACGAGCAACAAACGTTCTATGTCCGTTATCATCCGTTAAACGTCCGCTGTATCCTCTCTGCATCCTCTGGGCATCCTCGCAACTCACATCCGCTGCAGCTGAAAACGGAAAGAGGGAGGAAAGATAAGGTACACGGAACGTCTATACATCGTTAGTAGCACGGAAATAGAAAGGATGTAAGCGTATGCATCTCGTATATAACGTTTTCAAAGCTGTCATCCACTTCCATCCGCTTTCATTCGCTAGGCTTCCGATGAACATCCGTTTAACATCCCCGCTACATACTACCCACATCCGTTATTTTTCGTTCTGTTTTCGCAAATTTTCGCAAATTTTGTCCATTTCTGGAGCAGATGAAAACGGATGGAGCCACCCGCGAAATGTTGCTCGTCCGCTGTGTCCTTTATGCATACGTGTTGTGTCCATCGGCCAGTGGGACCGGGCCATAAGGAGTGTGGGTGCTTTAAAGCTCTAAAACATGTTTGTCGAATAGATTCTTTAGAGTAGAATTACAATGGAAAACTATTTGAAGTGTAAGCATGTCCAAATTTGGGTATTATTTTGTTCCTCTTTGATACAAACATTCCTCGCTACAATAATACAGTGCGTCCAGAAAAAACGAAACCGAGAATTATCGATATTTTATCATAACTTAGTCACAATCATAATTAATAAATGACACATATTTGGAAAGCTTAGATCCTTCCTATTTCATTTGATGCAACTCATAATATGATGCATATTTCATGCATGAGTGATTAAAATGAATTTGAAGAGAGGAAACTAAAAATTCATTTGGCGGACGGTATTTGAATTTCAAAGAGAAAATCACATTTCTAAATATTTGAGTTTCTGCCCTTTCAAATGACACCTCAATCAGGAAAAATGAGCAAGGAATGACATAGTTTTGTTTGTTTAAAGTAGTGCTTGCATTTCCATAATTTTATCAAATGAATTCGTTTTCACTGGCTACCTGCCGTAGCAACAAGCAGAATTGCCAAAAGACTTAGCTCCGTTTCGTGGACAATCAGCCATGCATAGAGTTCTTCATCTACGGCTGATTGTCAACGAAGTCGTGCAGTAACATAATGGCTGCGATCACCTTCATTGGGGGAAAAATCAACCCCGTTACCCCCTCAAAACATGGTCCTGAGAACAATTTACGTCCGTTTCATAACATTTCAATAGGGACTTTTAGATTTGCGTGGACTGATACGTGTGACGTCCATTCAAGGCAGTGCATTACAAGGACGTCGATCGTAGCATAGACCTATTGTCTTCGTGCGAATCTAAAAGTCCCTAATATTACCAAATCAACATGCATACCTCAGAAATTACAAAGCTGACTCATTATAAAATTTTCTCGCTCAAAGTGTTATTTTCAGGAACTTTTTGAAAAGTTGATCGTATTTTCGCAAGACCAAAACAAAGGATATGAACTGTGCGCGCGATCTTAATAATTTGCATAATCATGAATATTTACTAGCAAAAAAGCCAATCACAGATCATGGCTCTTGAAAATGCCTCCGTGTAGATAATAGGGACTTTTAGAATGAGTGGACGAGAACACGACGAACGCCGACTGATCATGCGTGTCAACGTACTTAACTGCCCATGTTGACTACAATTAGAAATCTTTTAGATTGCACTCGACAATATACATGCATGCAGAAAGTAACATTATGAACATCACGGACAAAGAAAGAGGACAAAATATGCAGTTCCTCATTCTACCCTCAACAAAAGAACATCCCTTCACTGCTATTATGTAAAAATGTGTAGAACAGGTGAATATGCATGTGACACCTGTTCTACACATTTTTACATAATAGCAGGGAAGGGATGTTCCTTTGTCTACATGAGGAACTGTATATTTTATGCGCACGCGGCATACTAGTACCTTGAGCATGTAAAGGCGCTATATAAATATCAATATGTATGTATGTATGTACTAGATTTAGGAAAATAAAGGTTGACGCATTCACGATCGCCGACTGAGGACTGAGACGTCGTAACGCATGCGCAGTGCCTTAAAATGACGTCACACGTTGCAGTCAAAGCTGTCAACGTGCAAATCTAAAAGTCCCTATTGAATAGGAAAAAAGTGTGTCAGGTAGGTCAGAAAGAAGTGGTACAGTAAACGGAAGCACCCTGAAATTTCTCTCAGGGAAGCCTAACAATAAAAGCTGTTTTTGATTCAAAGAGCATCGTAGAGACGGTGAACAAACAAGAATAATGATACAACGTCGTTAAAGGAAACCAAAACCTTCATACAAAGTTACTTTTATTGTAAAGTTTAAAAGATTTGAATAAAATCAGTGAAAATTTGAACAAAATCGGGCAAGGAATAAGAAAGTTAGAGCCTTTTGAAATGACTAGTCACTAGAGGGCGGTATTCAATTTGATGACATCATCTGTGAACAACTCTCCATGCCTTTTGTACATAAAATTTCACAATTTTTATGTTTTCTTCGTATTTATTTGTGTTCTTGATCCGACTTCATAACATGTGAAGTAGAATATCATTTTGCATTCTATATATTGCTTTCAGGGGAGTACATTATCTCAATCACAAGAAAGAAGGAAAAACATGAAATTTGATGTACAAAAGGCATGGAGAGTTGTTCACAGATGATGTCATCAAATTGAATACCGCCCTCTAGTGACTAGTCATTTCAAAAAGCTCTTACTTCCTTATTCCTTGCCCGATTTTGTTCAAATTTTCACTGATATTTTTCAACTGTCTTAAACTTTACAATAAAAGTAACTTAGTATGAAGGTTTTGGTTTCCTTTAAGCGTGAGACCGTTCACTTCTTTCTCGACTCCCCGCCAAATAAACCGAACAAAAGAATCAACCGAGGGTAATCAACTGTTAAACGAATTTATCACAAGTCCTTGAACAATTAATAAATGGTGCTTTCATAGTATTATTGAATAGCAGCAAAGGCGCACGCGATTGTCGCTACAATTCAGAAATCGAATTCGAAATCGAAACACCGAATAGCACCTCGTATTTGTTTAATGTTGTAAAGAACTTATTGGCATGCACCCAGTAGATTTCCATCATGTGTTTGATCTTGTGATTGAAACAAGATTTCTTTCTCTTTCCCTTTTTCTTTTTCTGTGTCTCCCTTTCTCTCTCCTTCTCTCTCTCTTTCTCTCTTTCATTTGTTTTCTCTCTTTTTACCCCCCCCCCCCTCACTGTTCCCCTTTCTCCCTCCTCCCTTCCTATCCCCTTCTCTCTCTTTCTCTCCTTCCCTTCATCTCTTCTTCCTCTCTCTTTCTCTTTTCTTCTCTCCATCCCTTTCCCATTCTTCTTTTCTCTCTCTTCCTCTGCCTATATCTCTGTCTCCCTTTTTCTCCACTCCCCGCCTCCCCCTTCTCTCTCTCTCTCTCTCCCTCCTCCCTCTCTTTTTTCTCTCCCTCTCTCTCCCTCCATCTTCCTTTTCTCTTTTTCTCATTTTTTCTCTCTCTCCCTCCCGTCCCTTCTTTCTTTCCATCTCTATCTATCCTGTTTTACTGTAATGTATCGCCTTCATCTGAACATGTTCTTTTGCTCAAATAGATGTTGGGGTAAGCACATACCAAATAATTTGCAAATGTGTTATCTATGGCCAATTAATATGTACTTTGCGTACTTGAAAGAAGAAAAAAAAGAAACCGAAAATCAAATTGTTTTTGCGAACATGAACATGAACAATGAGCTGTGTTAAGGGGAGAGTAAGGGGAGAGGAAGGGGGAGGGAGAAAGGGAGAAGAGAGAGGAAGAAAAAAGAGAGAAAGGAAGAGACAGAAAAGGAAAAAGGAAAGAGAAAAAGAAAGAGAGAGAAAGGGGAAAATGAGAAAGAGAGAACGGGAGAAAGAAAGAAAGAGAGTATCGAGTTTATACAAGTTCTCAAACAAAGGAACTGTGAATATCTGTCATTTATCCAAGCCTCTGTTTGATTTGAATGTGTGTGTACGATCATAAACTGTGAAAGCGAATATAATTATTGCAAATATGTATAAAACAAATCTATTCCATAATCAATAACTAAGAAAATGAAAGTTACTAAAATTGTTTTGTACTGAATGAATTGGAGAGGAGCTCGCGTGTCTCAGTGTTGTCAATTTGAGTTTCACTGATGACAATTTCAAAGATTCATAACTTTCATTTTTAATCGGGTATTGCTCAAACTTTCACTGACCTGTTTATCTCGTTTTTCTGCATTTAATAAAACCAACTTAATATAAAAAAAAAGAGAAGTAAATGGGGCAACGTAATTTTTGAATGTTTAGAAACAACAACGGCGACAACGATAGCAAATCATTAGCATACATTTTAATCTCAAGTTCTGTTTTTGTAATCTAAACGAAGATCTGATTCGAGAGACTGGGTAGCTCGGTGGCGCTGAAAAGAGGGGAATGGATAACAATCAAACAAAAAATTAAAAAATTGGGATAATTCAAACTATAATTTCCTGTTTATTTAAAGGGTAAGCGTTGGGGTGGGGTATCATCCCTAGTCCTCATTTCGCATAGGGGGTACGTTATGATACTAACAAATATATAGTTAATATAATTTTATTGAATAGATGTAGGAGATTAACACAATGTGTGAATTGGAGGCGTGGCACTCCCCCAAAAAGGGTGTTTGGGAATACATGTACCTCAATACATTCTATAAACATTTTGTTTTTGTCCTATTCGTTGTTTTTGTACGAAAGTGGAGTAAGTTTGAAAGCGGGTGACAACCCCCACCCCCCGCCCACCAACATAGTGTTAGTAATGTTTGATTTTCTTGGTAATCTAAGTAATGTTACTTATATTAGTAACATTGATTTGAAAGCTTTGAAAGAATTATGTCACAAGCTCTATATAAAATGTTTGTATTATTAAACAACCCCGCGAACCAGGGGCGTACGCAGGATTTTTTCAAGGGGGGGGGGGTTTTAAAATATTTTGCTCCCGAAAATTTGAAAATCGCGCCGGCCGAAAAGTCGCTCAGTGGGGGGGGGGGTAAGCGGACACTTTTTTTTTTTTTTTTTTTGGAGGCCAAAAAAAATCGCAACGACTCAGCCGGCCGAAAAGTCGCTCAGTGGGGGGGGGGGGGGGGGGGGGGGGGGGGGGGGGTAAGCGTACACTTTTTTGGGGGGTCTCAAAATTTCAAAATTTGACATTTTTTTTTCGTTAGGGGGGGGGGGGTAAGGTCACCTTATTTAGATTAGCCGTGGGTATAATTTTTTTTTTTTTTTTTTTTTTTTTTTTTTATAATAACAAAAAAAAAAAAAAAAAGGCAAAAAGGGGGGGGGGGTTTTAAGGTTATTTTAGGGGGGTTTACATACATTAAAATACCAAAGGGGGGGTTTGAACCCCCAAACCCCCCCCCCCCCTGCGTACGCCCCTGCCGCGAACACATACCGCACTTATCATTTGTTGTATACCCCTCTGCATTGTTTCCTCTCTTTATATCCTGAAAATCCACCTTCATTTTTTTGCCATTCTCTCCAACACCAAGCACAAACCCAGCTCATAACCAAACAACAAATACAACCCCCACCCCACATCCCTGATGAACTAAAGCCTACAGCAACCGCCGCCAGAGCATGTGTCGGGCCGCCATCGTTGCCCATTATAGCAAATTGCTTGGTACATATATAGAAATCTGAATTGTATTACCATATTTGCAATAAAATTATATATTGAACTTATACAATATATGAATAGTAATACATTTTGTGATATTCAAAAGAATTAAATGTTTTGGTTGGAAAATGCATAGCCAAATGGGTATGGTGTGGTTATAGTGTTTTCTTCAATAACAGAAACAGAGACAACAACAGAAAACAAGTCCAGGAATTAAAAAATCAAATAGATGCTTCTTGTTAAAAAAAAAAACATGTCTTTCCTAAAGATAGAAACATTGGGGAGGCCCGAGCCCCCTCCCCTGTCCCTAAAACAGGTAAATTTAACCTTTTTTGAAGAAAAAAAAAAGAATACGGGCCCCGTCCCCCCTCGCTCAAGGGGGGGGGGGGTGGGTGTTGAGTAAAAAAATAGTGCCCACTACCCTACCCCCTTCCCCCGTTGAGCACCAAAACAAAATAAGAGATCTCTCTCCCCCCCCCCCCCCCCCCCCCCCTCCCCTGCTTATTCGCTGGCTGGCTGATTCGCCGCTAAATATTTCTCACGAATTTGGCCCCCTATTTGGCCCCCTCCCTTGCCGCCGGCTAGATCCGCCCCTGCACTTAGTGAGGAGTATGTTGTGTGTGTGTGTGTGTGTGTGTGTGTGTGCGTGTGGGGGGGGGTGTGTTTGTGTGAGGGAAAGGTGGGCAGGGACGAGCAGGCATTGTATCGAAAAAATAACCTCAAGATTTGTTTAATTTCTTTTTTTGTATATGAGTGAATAAATTGTACAATAACTTTTAAATTATATTTATGTACTATAAGATTACTTTGTTGCTAAGATATAAATACTGCAAATGAATGTTTGTTTAATTATGTTCGTTTACTTTAAGTTTACTTTGCCGCTAAGATATAAATACTGCAAATGAGTTTTTGTTTAATTATGTTTATGTGTTAGCAATTAATATTGATATTGAAAACGTTTATTGATTTTATTCAATTGTACGTTTTTGTTTGTATTACTCATTTGGAGGAATAAAACAAAAATTACTATAAACATCTCATTTCTTTTTTCAAGTATGCGTATTGGTGAGTGTATATATGAGTGTATAGGATGACCTACGAGAGGGAAATTCGAAAATGCACCCTAGAATATCTGAGAATTAGGTGGCTTTAACTGATACATCGGACCGCGCCCTTAAGATAGAAAAAGCTCTAATCCCGAAACTGAAAGAGGAACACAAAGAAGATATTACAGTAATTGAGAAGAAACTCCTTCTCATAAATCTATACAATAGAAAATCAAATCTGTTATTCTAGGGAGTGCAAGCTACGAGAAATGAAAACATCTACTAAAACAATTAAGGGAAGTCTTCATCGACCTTAGGATATCTGAGGTAGAAGCCACGGCCATTTGCTTAGCTAACGCTTATCGTTTACCCCGTAAACCCCGCGCTGGTGCCGTCAAAATACCTCCCACCCAGCCCGACCCAGTTAGAGCGAAAATCCTCATCATGAAGGATTGACAGTGTACGAGAATCTATCGCGAAACAACGCCAACCATGCCTACATGACAGCAGCACATCACATGACTACCAGCGGCGCGCCGCGGCGCCACTCCTGCAAGCGGCAGAAGGGTTTCTGTACGAACGGATCTGCCCGCGACCGTGAAGGCCCAACGTGGAAAACTAGCAGCCATCGCGTACACTATGAGGAAAGAGCAAAACCTGTCTACGAAAATCTCGGTCTATGGCATAGAAGTCATGCTCCAGCACAAGAAACGAGTGAGTGGAAAACATAATATACCGAATAGCAGCTCTACTATAATCCAGCAACACCATTATAGTGTATTTGTCTTACCGGGAAGTGAAAAAGGGCAGACGGTTTAGTTTGGGAGCAGACCAGACCAGTCACGGATTTCGACCTGTTCAATTTCTCGGAGCAGTATGCAGCGAGTAATATTTAAGAAACATAGAGAGAATCTTCATTGGATCTACATTGACAGAAAGACAAGTGGCGCCTTCAGCTACGATCAGTGAGCTATATGCAATTATTTGTATAGTTTATTAAGGATTATACGACTGAAATGAGAATAATTAGGATCTTTAAAACATCCATAATTATGCCTGAATTGAGAGTGAATGGACAATAGGAACAAAACGTGAAGAAGAAAACAAAAATGGAGAAAACAATTAATTATCGAGTGACGGCTTTATAATAACTTAGGAAGGATTGAAACTGAAGAGACAAGTGTGATGGAAATGAGAACCAACACAAAGCGTGGAATTACATTTAAAAGGTTTGTAGATTGGAGAAAAAATGAAACTGTTTGGGTGGCAAATTCGAGAAACCTATACAAATGAAGACAAATTGAATATCAAATGTTCTTTTTTTTATGTTGATGTATTGAAATACGCAAAGACTTTGAATTACATGGTTTACATGGCTTGCCATAGGCTCGCGCCAGCTCGCCACAACTCGAGGCTCCAACTCGGCTAAATGGGAGCCCTGTTTTATGGAGTTCATTAAACTGAATGTTTTAGCACTTACGATGCTGAAGAGAATGGTTATATTATATTGATGAGTTATTATTAAGAGGGGGTAAAACGATAAATCTTTATGTTATTTAATGCAAGGTCAAGGAGACTGTATATATAGGTGTAGAGGATAATTTGATATAGAAAAACAAACATGGGACAAAGACGGAAATTAAAGTAAGGGCATTACATGTATTATACAGTGTGTCCCGAAAAAAACTATACACTTTTGAAATGGCTGCCGAATAACAAATATATGATTCTAGGGGGAAAAGTTTTATATGTATGGAAAGCTCATAAACTCAACTTTCATATGACACCAAAAAGTTTGAAAATAATTCTTGCTTGGGTGAGTACTGGTCACTTTTGTAAAGGGTATGGAAATTAGGTTGCGCAGGAATTAGCCTTCCAATTTGTGAGAGGTAAATCCTTTGGAGCTTACCGAATTGAGGGTGATATGATACATTCATGATTTGCTGAGTGAATTTCATGGTTTATTAAACCAAACTTTTATGCACGGAACAGGAATTTATTTTTCTATTGTAGCATTGTAACTTTCCCTGGTAGACTCAGTGGTGTGTTCATGAGAGTCCGGATGGGGTGATGGTACATGTTGTAATTTCCATGTTACAAACTGTTATTTTTTACATTTGTGACTTTGAATAAAAACCTTCACCCCACATTTCAGTTACCATTTACCTGAAGAATAAGTAGCCGACATCTTGGACATTCCTTTTGTCAACAAACCGTATTTGAATATTCAATTTACATTATCCCTACCTGGGTATTGAGTAAATCAATGAGATGTTCAACTTATCTTACAATAATTGAAATGTGGGGTGAAGGTTTTTATTCAAAGTCACAGATGTAAGAGAATAACAGTTTGTAACATGGAAATTACAACATGTATCATCACCCCATCCTGACTCCCATGAACACACCACTGAGTCTACCAGGGAAGTTACAGTGCTACAATACAAAATGCAATTCCTGTTAACTCATGCATAAAATGTTAATCCCATAAACCAAACATTTCACTCAGCAAACCCAAACTTATCACAATTGATCATAAATTGGTCATATCATCCTCAATTCGGTAAGCTCCAAAGGATTTACCTCTCACAAATTGGAAGGCTAATTCCTGCGCAACCAAATTTTCATACCCTTTACAAAAGTGAGCAGTGCTCACCCGAGCATGAATTATTTTCGCAACTTTTGGTGTCATATGAAAGTTGAGTATATGAGCTTTCCATACATATATAACTTTCCCCCCTAGAATCATATATTTGTTATTTGGCAGCCATTTCAAAAGTGTATAGTTTTTTTCGGGACACACTGTATATTAGAAATTTGAGGTTCTATACGTTTTGGAACATGAAATGGATAGGTATCTAATTACATGAATAAATGTACTGCCTTCTCCTTTTTTACGGAAAAGGAAGAAGAAAGATAACATACATCGTACTATAGGCCGGTTCACGTGAATATACGAAATTGGTATAATAAAGAATGGTTACATCGTTTGGATGGCCAGTGTAATTATTCATGTGTGTAAGCTAACATTCTAGGAGAAGAAAAACTGCATTCCTGTTTAAATTGCTTGAATAGACAAGAGAGGTGTAGTATTCTGAAAATATTTGTTATTGATATATTTTAAAAGAGGGAATACCCAAGAACTTTGTGAAGAAAGTGATGTGTAAAAAAGGAGCTAAATACTGTACGTCTTCACTCTTCCATTGTTGACATTAATAAATTACCCTTGAAAGATGCATGACGAATGTAGTTTAAATTTGTTACATGATTGAGGATATGAAAAGGGCATTGACTTTGGAGTCATTCAGATTAACATGAATAGACCAGATCGCTAGGTTTTTAGTCAAAGCATCCGCGTCCTCGATGCATTGGGGCACTTGAAAAAATGTAACAATTTAAAAGAGGAATTCTAGATGAGTCTCTGCAACATTTTAATCTGCCGAGGTCTTCAGTGCAATGCGATGTTGTTGTTTTTCGTAATGAATTACCGTGGTCTGAATTGAGTACATTTATTGGTGTGGGCATTGAGAAATAATTGGGCTTAATTTTAGGATCTGTCTCGCTTGTTGCTATGTGGGGTGAGCTTCTGGTGGGCTTGGGATACGAACCCATTATTTGGATAGTCAGTGAAATTATCACCCGTTTGTTTTATACTTTAGAGCTTTATGGGATGAAAAACAGTATTCCTTTAGTTCGTAGTTCGTTTGAATGAAAAATAACGACAGTCGTGAGTTATTAAGGAAATCTTTGGTGTTGATTTGTATAAACATGTCTTCATTAGCTTTTGAGGATGGAAGAATGTGTAATGCGGCAGGCTTTGCACTTTAACAGTGGAAGTCCACTGCTTTTTCGTGTTATGCTAGGGTATTAAAAGCATTTAATTTATGAAAGCCCTGTTGAAGAAAAAAAAATAGACATTGAATTATTGGCCGGTTCGCGAGTCTGTGGTGGGATTTGGGTTGCAGTACAGGCAATCTTTAAATATGTGTGAATATGTTGGCACGATGGTGTATTGTATAGATGTCTCTTATGAACAGATCTACTGAAAAGGCTAGAGATCACGTGTGCGCTCTATTTCAATTGTGTTATTTTTTTATTTTTTTTTATAGGGGAAAGAAAATGTTTGTCCTATTGATAAAGTAATTGGTGCTATGCATGATGTATTTGACTCGGTCGTGTAGAGTTAACTGGGAAAGGGGTGAAAAGTTAGGGTATGCGCTAAGCCTTCATATTATGGTAATTTTTTATGTTTTATCAACATCTCACTACCTTATTAGACTATTGCATAACATTTTTGAAAATTGTGAGACACCAAATTCTATGTCAACTATTATTTGTACCGATTTTTACAAAGCATTTGACAGATTGGATCACAATATTTTGATTAGGAAATTGATTGATCTCAATTTCAGACCATTTATCATAAATTGGGTAATAGGCTTTTAAGAACAACGTTTTCAGTATGTAAAATATCAAATTGTTTTTTTTTAAATATGTAACCACCCATGCTGGGGTACCTTAAAGGGATCCGGTAACTATGTCTTAGATCCTTTAGAAATAATCTTTGATTTAGCTCATGCTGCAATGATAATTATAAATCTTTAGGTCAGTCAGGAACTCCATGACTTTTACAAGCCGATCGTCTGTCTGATTATCAAGATACTAATGATTGGAATTACAAATTTAAAAAAACCGTTCGCAGAACGGTTTTCATAACACTACAGTCTATTGGGGAAAACGAGTATGGTAAAACCGGTCACTCAAAAAAGTTTACTTTTTTGAGGCACTTCTTGATCATTTTGAAGCGCGAATTTATTTTAGGGCTTCAATATTACACCATATCACAGACACTGGTAACATGTAGGACCGTCTATCTCAGATTTAACATTGTTAAACGATCGCTTTAAGGTACGAAGTTAGGCCCAATTTTATTTCTAATTATGTTCAATGATGCTTGCCAAGACAATCTTTGTTATATTTGAAATATGTTGAAGATCTTACTCTACTTGAAGGTTAAACTTTACAGAAACAATCGATATTACAACATGTATTAGATAATTTATTAGAATGGACAGAAAGTAATCACATGCAACTAAACCTTAAAACATGTACTGCAATGAGAATTACATTCATGAAAAATCCATCTATTCCTGAGACGTTTAGTATTGGTGATTCACAATTGTCATATGTAAAATCTATAAAAAAAAAAAATTATGGGAAGACTCCCATAATTTTTTTTTAAATGGGACACTCACATAAATGAAGTTTTAAAAAAGTGCAATAGAAAACTCTACATGTTTAGAATGGTTAAGCAATATAAATTACCAATTCCTGAATTAATTCAAATATATGTTGAATACATTCGTCCTGTTTCAGAGTATTGTGCACCTGTTTTTAATGGAGGTCCTACCTAAGATCACATACAGAATTTAGAAAGAATACAGAAAAGGGTATAGGCCTATGTAAAATCATTTAAGGGGAAAGTTTTATAAATTATGAAGACGCCTTGAAACGATGTCAGCTTGAACAATTGCAAATAAGGCGTGAAAAATTATGTTTTGTTTTTGCTGTATCTCTACCTAATAACCCACACAATGCAAAGGCTGGATTCCTAAACGAATAATTGTTGGCATGTCATTACAAAATAAACACAAGTATCGTCAATATAAATGCAGAACCTGTCGTTTTAAACAAGGTGAAATACCATATTTTATTGATCTTCCTAATAATAGCTGATTGTTTTAAGTTTTTCGGTACAAACCCAATCATGTTTATTTGTATATTTGAACAGTTGTACTTTTAACCAGACCAGTATTTTATCTGTCATTGTTTCATTGTACGAATTTGAAGATATGTTTTGTGAATGGATATTCTTTCCTATTTATATGTTTCCTCGATAGTTGTAAACATATACATTTCAGCTTTTTAGCTGCAGCATGTGCATCGTTGTATTCTATGTTTTTTTCGAAATAAAACATTGAATTGAAATTGACTTGAATTGATTTTTCTAAGGTTAGTTACGGGAGCGGAGAAGTCGGTTTCAGTACGTTCTTTTATAAGTCCTCGATGGTGGAAGTTGGCGGGTGGGGAGTGGTTCGTATGTGTTGTGTGGTACTGGGTGGAGTCTGCTTATATTTTGTTTTATTTCATTTGACGATTAGTATACACGTATTCAATTCAATTCAGAACTTTATTTCAGACTCAGCTGCACAAGGCAGTGGTCCATAAAACATATTTTACATATAGATAGGGATAATAGCGGAGTATGAACATGATGAGTATAATAACAACAAATCGTACAAATACTAAAGAATATAACAAACTAAAAACTATACTACGTATATACAATGTAACTGTAACATGTAACCTGTATCTGTAAAAATTGATAACAGAAGGTCTATAGCAATCTAACTCTAGTCTATGCTGTACCTGTAACTGCAATATTAAAATAAATATATGTATAACAAAGTGAAGTTGTAACTTAATTGTAACAATCTCTGCTCACTAACTAGAACAATTAATATACCTATAATAGATAACTAGATATTATAACAAGCAACAAGGACTATGGACTATACTGCAACCATAAGAGGCTGGATAATCCTTGGTAACATCTTGCAAAATATGATCAATTCCGAGGTGTAAGCAGGCTTTTAAGCCAAAATTTGGCTGCATTTTTTCTTTTCTTTTCCTCTTACCGAGGTGTGTTATTTCACATATTTCACATTTTATATAAATATTTACTTCAATTTACATTTAAACATAATTTTAAAAAAAGACAAAAGTAATTAAATAAATAGTTATAACCTTAACATTTCTTGAAAAATATCCTTGTGTTTTGTCAATAAAAAACTTGTTTATTTGCTATGTAATATTGTAGTTTTCATTTGAAATTAATGAACAGACTTTTACTATTGTACTCTTTTACCTTCACACCGAAGTTTAATATACATTTTGTATATTATTTATTGTCCTAAAATTAACATGAAGTTTATCACAAAGTTTTCCTTTTTTTCTTCAATAAAATAACCTATAACTAATGCCTTTTCATTAATATTTATTTGTTCATGAAAGTAATTATAATATAAGTTTTCAATAATTTTCCAAAAAATTCTAACCTTGTTACACTTTAACAAAGTAGTTTCCGTTTCTTACATATATCACACTGGTCATTTTCCATTATACGCCATCTGCATGAATTGATGGAAACATATTATGCAATATTTTTAAATTAACTTGCTTTATTCTATTATTTCCTATTGTTGAAATTTAAAATTGAATACGTTCTGCCAATTAAAAAAAACAGGTAAGTTCACGTAATATTCCAAATAACGTATAACATTTGGTTTTTTGAAGTTTTTGTTTTAGGAGGGATAAATAATAATGTTTCGTCTTGAAACTAGATATATCAACAAAATCTCCTGTATCTACTTCGATTATATTTGAATCGTTTTGTTTATTACTTAATTGAACATTCTTCTGGTAGGATTAGACTGCCAAAAGTGAGGACTGAGAGATATAGACAGTCATTTTTTATTGCAGCATGCAAAGCTTTCAACAGTGAATTTAACAGATGAGCTGTGCTCACTGTTATTTCCAATGCACAGCAGGGCTTATGTTTTTCTTTTGATAATGTGTAATTCTTGTGTTTCATATTTTCATTGTATTCACATAATAATAATATTAATAATAATAATAATAATATGATGATGAGGTGTTTGTAAACAGATCTGGTAGGATTAGACTGCCAAAAGTGAGGACTGAGAGATATAGACAGTCATTTTTTATTGCAGCATGCAAAGCTTTCAACAGTGAATTTAACAGATGAGCTGTGCTCACTGTTATTTCCAATGCACAGCAGTGATTAGGTTTTTCTTTTGATAATGTGCAATTCTTGTTCATATCGCATTCTTCTTCATATTTTCATTGTATTCACATAATAATAATAATAATAATAATAATAATAATAATATTCATAATAATATGCTTGTATAGCGCATCATACAATATGTCTCTATGCGCTTTACATAAACAAAGGAGCATAACTAATGTATCTACATATACATGTACCCGGAACCATTTGTAAGGTCAAAATACAGGGTAACTTCTTCAGGAAATTTTTAACAAAAAGTCCAATATGTGTACACATGATGATTAATAATGATAATTATACGATTTTGTATCTATGTTTTAATTTATACACGTGTAATTTGCGTATGTACCTAATTTTAATGACGGCAGTGTAACGCATTTGCAGATTTCTCTTTCGTAGGAAATTTATCCTATGTCAACTACTTTCTTGTTAAATTTTTGTCAGAGCCAAATATCTTGCCTTGTCAATAATGAACACAAATATTTGAATTCTGCAATAAAATAATTTGGTTTTGTTATCATATACTGAACATATAATATTTTTTAAATAAAAATGAAACAAATCAAATAACAAATAACTCAATAACTCATCTGTCATCTGCAAATGCATTACATTGCCCTCCACACCCCAGCTTAGTAATTTGTAACTTGCATGAATGTCTCTTCTTCTTCTCTCTTTCTTCCTCTCTCTTCTCTCTTCTTTCAAAGTAGCCGTTGCGTAATAGCTATTTTATACTGCGATAATTTATTGTCTCAATCATCTCCATCCAGGCATTTCTATGCCGGAGCACTTCTCATGTTGATTGCAGTGTCCGTGTGTGTGTGTGTGTGTGTGTAGGGCGTGTACGATTATATTGTGCGTGTGTGTAAGAGGTGTGTATAGGGGTGTGTATAGGGGTGTGTCGTGTGTGTCTTTGTATGTGTGTTGATGCGTGTTAGCGGGAGAGGTGTTCCGGCGTGGAGGTGCCTGGATGGACGAGATCAATAACGAAACAAAACAAGCTTTTTAAACTGCACTGCCTTTTCCTCAGTTTTATCTTATTCTTTTAATGCAACCTTTCTTAAAATTGTGATGATTGTTAAATGTTATGTTGAAATGTAATTATTTTGTCTGTATTTATATATTTATATTTGTATGTACGTGTATAGCACCTTTAAATGTCCGAAGGCAAATTGTATGTATTTTTTACATGACAATAAGTTATCTTGAATCTTGAATCTTGAATCTTTAGAACGTATAATTTTTGTTAACCAATAGCATGCGAAACATGTCTTCAATTTCGCGTATTCGAACTCAAATAATGATTGATGAATACCAACTTTACTATTTAACAGAATCGAGTCTTTCCAACTACCATTTGTAATCACGTTAAATTTAATATGACTGTTTTTCCATAATATCTCCTCTTCAATTTCTGTTACCTCAACTAAACCTCGATATTTAAATTCTGACCATTCAACAAGAACATTTTGATAAAACTCTGACAGTCCATTTTGTAGACAAAGCATTCTCATATCTTTCTTATTCAAATTATATCGTAAAATATCTAGAAAAATTCCAATCTTTTCAATCCAATATCCAATTGCTTATCCAAGATAAATACAAAGAATTTATTTTCGATTCCATGTCTACCATATCAAGACCACCATCTAGCTGTTTATTCATACAGACATTTCTTTCCACTCTTTATCTTTTTGAACTCCAAAGAAAAGCATATATAATTTTATTAAATGATTTAATAACAAAATTAGGAGCAGGTACTAAAGTTGCCTTATAAACAATCTGTGAAACGATTAAGGCTATAATAACAACCACTTTACCATAAAACGTTAATATTCTCTGTTTCTAGTTTTTCAATATATTTTGATTTTTTTTTTTCATTTTTGTTTTCATCCCAAATTAAACATTCATTTTCCCTTTTATTTTCCCGATATATATTCCCAAATATTTGATTGGTTGTTCAGTACTTTCCCCACATTCTCCATTCGCATAATCTGTATTGATCTTCATTACTTTAGTCTTATCCCAATTTACTTGAGGACCTGCCACTGCTCCGAAATTCCTGACCTCTTCCAACTTCTTATCTAAACAATAATCAATAAAATTCTGAGTCAGTCTGACATTTTCTGTTGCTGACCTTTTTTTAATAAAGCCAGTTTGATATGTGGAAATTATACAACCTATAACATTTTGCAATCGTTTTGATAAAACATGTGCACATACGTTTGGCTACAGATTGTTTTTTCTATACATTTGTTCACAGGGGAAATTTATTTTGTGGTTGTTTCGTTAGCGTTTATGGATGTAAGGTTATGGATACAATTACATATGAAATAAAATGTCAGTGAAGTTATCCTTCATGACATTAAATGTTAGAGGAATAAGAGATAAGTTCAAAAGAGTGAATATTTTTTAATGGTTTAAAAGTTAAAAGAATATTATAATTTTCTTACAAGAAACTTATAGCAGTAGAGGTAGAAGAGCGGTGGAAACAAGATTTGGGAGGGCCAGTGTTTTTTAGTCGTAGGTCAAACCATAGTAGAGGGGTTCTTATTTTATTTTCTAATTACTAAGATTTTGAAGAAAACAGATTAAAGTAGATGAAAAGGGAATAAAGGTGAAATACATAGGGTTAGGGTTAAAATGCTATTGGGTATTGTTATTATCTAACAAAAGATAAAGAAAATTCAACAAAATTTAATTTGTTGAAGAATTAAAATGAAAGTATTTTTGATCAGTATGGTCAGGACTATTTAGTTCTATTAGGAGGTGAGTTTAATAGTACATTGGATGGGAAATTAGATTATGGTGGGTCAAAAGCACCTGTGAAACCTCGGATTATTGATTTGATTAAGGATTTTTTTAATAAATACACACACACCGCTCTTAATATCTTTGCCTTTTCGGGTACACACCCACATCAAATATTTTCGCTAAAAGAAAGGTGCGTACATGTATGCGTTCACATGTTTGTAAACATCTTGAAAATGTGACCCTTTTTTCATATTATTTCTTAGTCTTTCAAAGCGGAATACCCTTTTTATCAATCTGCAAACGTTTCATTGTTCACATAACTTCGAAAAATTAGTCCTTACTGTGAAAATTAAGAATCTGCCATACCTCCTCAATGTTAAATGAAATGATACCAGCTGGGAGAGTATCCACTCAGTACAACATACAGTGGTTTACAAAATGAATATAAGTGGTTGACTGAGCAACGGGCTATTTTAAAAGTGTTTGCAAAACCGCCTTGTTCCAAGTTTGGGTTTAAAGAGAAGGTTGAGTTCTGGGGAGAGGTGAAGATAATTTGTGAGCGTTATCAAAGCTAACTAAACCCAAATGCAAGAAAAAAAAACATATGATGATAAAGATCAAAGCAATTGACAGCAGACTTTCGTATAAAAAAAAAACATCAAAAATAAACTGTATCCATTTTGTATCACTCGAGTTAAGAAGAAGGTACCCTTAAACAAGGGATGAGAATGAAGTCAAGACTGTAAATATCATAACGAATGGAATATCATAAATTTTGCTTGTAATAATCATTTCCTTGAGTTTGATTTTATATTAACACATTTTTTATCAACTGCCTAATAGTCAATGTAAATAATTGCTCAGTTGTGGGGGAATAACATACACAACTTGGTACAAGAGGATTTCGACAATACTTTTTGAAAAGCCTGCTGTTCAGTCATCCTTGGCAGACGAGTTATAGATATTAGTTTTTCTTTACAATAAAATATGATTCAAGGTCACACAGGTTATAACTTTTTGTATTAGAATCTACCAAAGTTGGATGCACTTTTTGTAATACGCACTGTATATGGACCCTTTACACATGATATTTTTTTTAAATATCAAATTTTGTTGTATCGTTACATGGGCCTGATACTATTATTTTGGGTAGGTAATTTCAGACTTTGTGAAATAGATGATGGAATAAGAAACGACAAAAAAAGCAATATATAGGGCAAGCAGTAGATGAAGAGACAGAGAGAGGAGGGAGAGGGAGAGGGAGAGGGAATAAAAAAGGAAAGAGAGAGAGGAAGAGGGAGAGGGAGAGAGGGGAAGAGGGCGAGAAAGAGATAGCTAGATAGAAGAGAGAACGAGAAAGGGAGAGATGGCCTGTATGGATTATAGAGGAATGAAATGAATAAAGAACATTTACAATTACATGAACAAATGTAATGGGAAAAATCAACAAACGTTAATCGGGAAAAGACTTTTGCATTTTGGTAAAAGAAAACGTACGAAGAAATAAACTTGCCCTACTGACCATTTGGAAAAAGTGTCAGGGAAGTATAACAAAAAACACTGAGAGCAAAACTAAATGCTTGTTCATATATGGCGTAGTAGTCCTCTGCAAAAAAAGCTGCTGCGTTTTGTGTTTATGTGTAAACGAATTGCAACTGCACCAGAGGACTTGTGGGTAATTACAAAAATCATTTCTGTTATATCGATAACAGAAATGAGAAGCGCATTACACTTTAAGTCGTCTTAAAACCTCATGGTTCGCATCATATCTGAACAAGGCCTAGAATGTAAAAGTTTCATCTAATTGTAAGGGCAAAATCAAGTCCAGCTCAAAACTGTTGTGTCTCAAAAGTATTCAGTATCTCTTTCACACGAAACATCTTTAATAACTGACTAATAAAGCTCTTTCAATACTTTATAAAGAGCTAAACATTAGATATTAGATTTTTCACAGCATTTCCTATATACATCCTATATGAACAAATAATTATTTTGTAATCATAAAAATTGGCATTGATTATGGTTCAACCTTAAAAAGGCCTCTTTATTCAGTTATAAAAAGAGAAGGTTTAGTTCTGGGAACGGTGGCAAATAATTTATGATCTTTTTCTTTCATTTTATGCTATTGTGGAGGAATATCATAGAAAATGAGGGTCACACAAAGGTTGTCTCGCAAAAGTGTCTCGGGTGAGAACATAATAGATGTAGATTCTGAGCTATGGAATATTTTACTGAATTAAAAAAATGTTATTCAGAATATCTATTGAGCGAAAGCAACACAATAACAGAATTTTGTCATAACCCACTGAATACAATGTACATCCATCAATGTATGTACAGTTACTCGATATCAAAACAGCAACCCTGTATAAATACATGGATACAAATGATGCATGCAACTGAGTTCATTTTACCAGGGATTTGTGATAATACACAGCACTCGAGTGTATGCATCTGTATAGAAAGGCGCGGATCCAGGATTTTCTGGGGGGGGGGGTGCAAATCGCGCAGACCGTTAATTCAACTCAACATACCAATACAGGGCTGTCAACTTTGGGGAATCGCTTTGAGGGAGGTCATATGCAATTTTAGTTTGCTTAACGACCCCCCCCCCCCCCCCCCCCCCCCCCCCCTTGGACCCGCCACTGCATTTCTGTATGATTCTGCTTGAGCCTTCGGGCTATTGAAATACAATAAGGTGCATAAACAAACAA
Organism: Strongylocentrotus droebachiensis; assembly: GCA_035222895.1. NCBI lineage: Eukaryota > Metazoa > Echinodermata > Echinoidea > Camarodonta > Strongylocentrotidae > Strongylocentrotus > Strongylocentrotus droebachiensis. Next base: position 879,807 of record JAVYIG010000070.1, read on the forward strand.
AGGGGGTTTTATTCTACAATGAACGAATACAACCATGTTTTAGGCACCACAACTTCTAGATCCCTGCTATTTGACGTAACAATTATTGTTTAAAAGATTGTTTCGTGTCAATATCGCTGACAAATAAATCCAACATTAATTTATTTTATTAGGCTTCCTTTAGCGATAACACAGGGATAAACCACTACGTGTACACCGGACACCCGACTATATTTGACCAATCATTTGATTAGGTTCTGGGAGTGAGTTAAAAAATACACATCATTTACAATGGCTAGTTTTAGAAATTACTTATTTTGTTTATTCATTATGCAAAATCTGGAAAGCTTTGAGTAAAACACAGCTTCAGAGTTTATTCTAGTCAGAGGCGGCGGAGGGACATCGAAAGTGGGGGGGGGGGGGGGACACCGACAAAAAAAAGGCACTTTCTGGGGAAAAAGGCACCTTCAAAGGGAAATCTCAAAGCGAAAATATACAATTTTTGAAACATTGCTATATACCCCTATGTTGTGATTACATTATTGATGTCAATATTTGTTTCTCTTTAAACATCATATAGAATATTGCTTAAGCATCATACTTTGCAGTTGGGTGTGATGGTCTGAAAAGTCATTTGCGAGCAAGCAAAGCGATCGATGAACATTTGTAAGATTTGTGAGATCGCAGTGCGAAAAGTTACATTTTATAAAGAGGAAAAACCCAATCCTAATGGGGTTATAGGCACATTCTCATAACGGAAGTCTGACAAGTTCCAAAATTATAACATCTATAACTACAAGCGAGCGTAGCGAGCGATCTTTCGGGGTAATTGCTCTAGTCGCTTGAACTTAGGGGCACGTTTCATGATGAGAGGAAAAGGGGACACTTATCGAAAGGGTTAAGGCACTTATTAGAAAATAAAAAGAGCACGTGTCATAGTACAAAGGCTAATCATCAGAGGTGAAAATGGGGCACTTCTTACACCTAAAAAAGAGGCACGCACCAGGGATGAAAAGGGATATTATGAGAATGGGAAATTGGCAATTGGCGATGGAAAAGAGACACCCATCAGATTTCGATAGGGGCATTTATAAGAAGTGAAAAACGGCATTTATGAAAAGGGGATAGGTTCCTGGCTTAAATATAAATATAAAATTTTTGGAAATATTTGTTTTTTAAACTTGCTAAGCTCCACCCCCAAAACCTCCAGATCTCATTCCCCTTGTGACATCATCTGTCAGTCATTAATGAGCTAACTTGAGAAAGTGGCATGTAACTTTGCCACAGTTGACCACCTTTTAAAATACCACAAACAATAGCAACATATAAGTTGGTATGTCAGACATGTCAGACTAAACTAATATTCTAGAATAGACAATGGTATGTAATTTCCCCCAGCTTAGCACACGTTCATAAAAGAATTGCATGCTTCCATACATATGTACAATACATCATCATTGCCTTTTCACTTTCTCAAGTTAGCTTATTGATGACTGACAGATGATGTCACAAGGGGAATGAGATCTGGAGGTTTACGGGGTGGAGCTTAATAGCAAGTTTGAAAAACAAATATTTCAAAACAATATTTAAAAATCTATGAAACAAATTCAGAAGTTAACATATCAAAATATGAAATGTATGCAGGACTGCACACCAACAGGAATACACTTGTATTTCGATGTCATGGGCCCTTTAATAGAAAGGTAAAAAGGGGCACATATCATTGTTAAAAGTGTAATTATCAGAGGTGCAGGGGCACTTATCGCATCTGAAAGGGGCACTGACTATACATGAAAAGAGGCTCTTATGAAAATAAAAAAGGGCACTAATGATAAAGGGAAATGTGCATTTGTTGAAAGAAAAGGAGCACCGATCAGTCTTTAATAGGAGCATTAATCGGAGGTGAAAGGGAGCTTTTATGAGAAGGGGGAAGTGGCTCTTATTACAAAGAAAAAGAGGCACGTGTTAAAAAAGGGTCACTTATCAAAGATGAAAAGGGGTAAGTATGAAAAGGGAAAGGGGCACTTGTAAGAAGGAAAAAAAGCATTTGTTAGGAAGGAAAAGGGGGACGTGTCAAAATAAAAGGGGCATTTATAAGAGATGAAAAGAGCACTTACCAGGAGGAGAAGGGGCACTTGTCAAAGTAAAACGAGTATCTCTCAGAATTGAATAGGGTCATTTACAAGAGATGAAAAGGATCTATTTTCATAGATGAAAAGGGGCATTTATGAGAAGGCAAAGGGGCTCTTTTTTAAATGGGGCACTTATCAAAAGGAAAAGGGGCACTTATTAAAATGAAAAGGGGGCACACGTGAAAATATTAGTTGCGCTCATGCGAATTAAAAAAATAAAAAGGGGTAGTTATTAAAAGGGGAAGGGGCACTTTTACAAAGGAAAAGGGGAAGTTTTTCTATGTAAAAGGGGCACTTTTGGGGTACAAAGAAACCTTGAATATAAGTTATTCATCTAAAACTCTGGTTGACTTGAATGTTCGTGTGATCATAATCTGTGAAAGCAAATATTGTCGGAAATATAATTTGCTAGCTGCCTGGAAAGCAAAAGTGTAACGAGCTGGAATAATTAAGAATAAATTTTGAAGATGTGAGGAACGAAAGAATCATAGGTAACGTCCCCTTTTATATTATGTTAGTTGTAAGAGAAGCAGAAATATGAAAGAAACAGGTCAGTGAACAAATCTAGATTTTCCCCAAAGAAAATATCTTAATCATAATCAAAATAATATTATGAAGTGTTTCATTCCAAAAGGAGCTAAATCCACTTTGGGTACTTCTCAGTAAATTGCCTTTTTCTATTTCTCCACTTTCTCTTTAGCCATGTACCTTAATATTGTTATATATGTTAAAGGTGTCATCCTGCACCAAAAATATATGATAAGAAAAAATCTACCAGTTTTTCCTGATTTTTACTAAATTTGTAGATTTTTTTTTCTCGTGGATTTAGCTCCCTTTGGAATGAAACATGATGTTGTACCTGAAAAATTTCATATTTTCTCAATAAAGTCACTGAAATTTATTCGAATTTAGTAGCAAACCTTTCCTTTTGAATAATGAAAGTGAAATCACAAATAAAAAAACCTTTTGAAAAGAAAGTAAACAATATATCACAGTTTCATTCCAAAAGGAGCTAAATCCGTTTCATTCCAAAAGGAGCTAAATCCATGTTTCATTCCAAAAGGAGGTAAATCCACAATAAATCCACAATAAAAAAAATAGTAAAAATCAGATATCACTGGTGGATTTTTTTTCTTATCATATATTATTGGTCCAGGGCGACACCTTTAACATATATAACAAAATGAATGTACATGGCTAAAGGGAAAGTGGAGAAATAAAAAAGGTGATTTACTAAGAAGTACCCAAAGTGGATTTAGTTCCTTTTGGAATGAAACCGATTTGGATTTAGCTCCTTTTGGAATGGAACATGATATTGTATCTAAATTTGTTCATACTTCCTAATTACATTTTCGAATGTGATATAGTGCATTTTGTCCCCATGTATGAAATCATTATTTTAAGACAGATAACTCAATTTTGATAAAATATGGATTTAGCTCCTTTTGGAATCAAGCTCTTCATATGTATGAAACAAATTTATTCCGTAATCAATAAGTAAAAAAATGGAAGTTAATATAAATTATCTGTACAGAATAAATTGGAGAGGAGCTTGCATGATATGTCAAAGTGTTGCCAATTTGTGTTTAACTTATTACAACTTCAAGATTTCAGATTTGTAATCGGGTATATGCTCAAACTTTCACTGACCAGTTCCTCTCATTTTTCTGCTTTTAATAAAACCAACTTAATATCAGGGTGGGCTTCCCCTTTAAAAAGGAGAAGTAAATGGGGCAACGTAATTTGTGAATGTTTAGAAACAACAACGACGACAACGATTGCAAATCGAAAAGCAGAATAGCATATATTTTTATTTCAAGTTCTACTTTTGTTTATCAAAAAGAAGATATGATTCGAGAGACTGGTTAACGTTCAAACCAAAAAAATAAAAATTGGTAGTTGTCCTAAGGGGTAGTTGACTGGGGTGGTGATCCGGGGGTGGATGTCCAGGGGGTAGGTGTCCGGATACGATATATATGATATTCTCTATATATACATATGTGTATAAATGTGAGTGTGTGTGTGTGTGTGTCTGTGCGTGCGTATTGAAAAGAATATTGCAGGGTGGGCAGGTAAATCAGCCTTTCATTTACAGAAGTGGGAACAAGTGAAGTTTTCATGAACTTTTAACACTGGGTTATTGTAGCCTCGTTTTAATAATTTATTCCATTTTGTTTATAGATTATTTATATTATTCTGTCGCTCCCATTATGGGTATTCTGAGAAGGCTAGGAACAGTGTGGGTATGTGTGTTAAAATCTCTTTGGTGGAAGCGTGGTCGGGTGGTGTTTGTATGTCGTGTGTCGTGTGTCGCATGGTGGGGGTAGTAGTGTGTCTGGTTGGATGGGGTTATTTGTTTTATGTTACAACTAATTTCTTTTTTCCCCCTCCATCAATCGTACAATCTATGTATTTAAAATGTATTGAATCATGTCAAGATAAAAAACATCTGTATTAATTTCTAAGAATGATTTGTATTGTTTTTTAATCAATTACAAAAATATTGAAAAAAAGGTATTGATGAGTGAATATATACGCTGTAAAAATATAATAGATATACAAGGGAGATGACAGTGCTGTCATCTCCCTGGATATATATTGTATATACAGTGCGTCCCAGAAAAAACGAAACCGAGAAGTATCGATGTTCTATCATAACTTAATCACAACTATAATTAATGAATGATACATATTTGGAAAGCTTAGAGTCTCCTCTTTCATGTGATGCTACTCTGATGATGCATATTTCACGCATGAGTGATTAAAAGAAATTTGAAGGAAGGAAAACAAAAAGACATTTGGCGGGCGGTATCTGAATTTCGAAGAAAAATTCACATTTCTAGAAAGTTGAGTTTCTGCCCTTTCATATGACACCTCAATCAGGAAAAATGAGCGAGGAATAACAAAGTTCTGTTTGTTTAAAGTAGCCCTTACATTTTCATAATTTTAACAAACCAATTCGTTCTCACTGTTAACACTTTTTTTTTTAAATGCCTAATAGTCAATGTGAATAAAAGATCAATTGTTTTGGAAGGAGATAACACACACGTTTTGGATTTTGAACCACATTCATTGCTTCAGCCCAAACATGGTACAAGAGGATTTAACCTTTTAATTTGTTTGGCCTGCAAATGGGACATAGTACCTTTTCATTGAGTGTTTCAAAATGGATAAAGTTTATCAGGGATATTAACTTCTGGTTGCTTTCTTAGCTGTCAGGTAAAATAACCACCACTTTGTCTATGTCTTTTATGAAAGTCTGTTGTCAATTTCTTTGATATTTATCATCATAAATGTTCTTTCTTGGATTTGGGTTTAGTAACCTTTGAGTTTTTGATCGCTATTCAAGATAAACACGTTGTGCTCCTTACAGGGGTGAAATGACGTAGTCGACAAGTGAGTAGAGAGAACTGAGATGTCATGAGACAAGAAGTTAGTAGGACGTTTAAAATAATGAAGGGTTGTCCTGTCGATTGAAACAAGGTTCTGTGAAAGCCTAAAAACGTTGCATCATTTAAACAATGAAGCACTGAAGCACAAGGCAAAATTTAACTTTTAAAAGGATTTATTAGTTCACAAGAGCACGTTTTGAGCTTTTGAGAGCTAAATCACTCACCGCTCATGTATATGAGACAGAAATGAAAAGCATACTACACAGAACACATGAAAAAAACATTGAAAATGAAATGTCTGACAGCTCAAAAAATTTAAGAAAACATGTGGGTTTGCCTGAATTCTATGTACATTTTATCATTATTAATTACAATTCACATGTTAAATAGACATTGGAAGATCTTGATATTACAGTGAACATATAAGATCACAACAGAGAAGACATTATCATAAACAATATTGTATAAATAAAGGCCAAAACAGAGAGGAAACGTGATAGAAAAAATATATAAAAATCACGTTTTTTTTACTCATTAAAAAAAGCATTTCTTACAATTTATCTCTGAACTCAAGATGATCAAAAAAATTGGTATTCTTTTTTCTTTTTTTTTACAGATAATACAACTGTTTATTCCCTCTGAAATATCCTTGTGTTGTTCTCTTGCAACAGCACTATGAAGAGAGGTTATGACATATTTTTGATGTCAATTCATTTTAATTATTACTCAGAAGTATTACATGTGATTTAGATGTGGCAAATAACATCAAAATAATCAAATGCAATTAAGTACTTTGTTCAATACAATCAATTCCAAATCTATTTTGCTAACACACCAGGGGAGTGTTTCACAAAGACTAAGATCGACTTTAAGTTGGACTTAACTATGGCAGGCTGTTCATGCCACTATTTTCTCTCATCATTTACTGGCATCGGTTTCTTAAGGGACGTACCAATCGTGGTCACAAATCTACAGAATTTACATTTTTTTTATAGTTCATTACTGTGTGAAAAAATATTATCCAACGATCATATTTGAGAGACCAATGATGAGATCAACTAATGGCACGAAAGGCCTGCCATAGTTAAGTCCAACTTAGTCTTTGTGAAACACCCCCCTGATCAAACACTATTCAGAATTGGTCAAATATGTTTAAGATAACATTGAAGTCAACATGATGACAGAGTCGTAGAGATAAACCACATAGGAATTTATTCTAAACTTGCATTAAGAAACATTGTATGGTAGAAAGAAAAAATATGTTCATCATGAATTATAACCATTAATGAGCATTTTCAGATGTCAAACTGCATAGCCTACTGGTACACAGAAGCCTTACTCAAATCATTTTGTGTATTTCAATATTCTGCTCGTATTCACTTCTCTCAAGTGAACCATCTCTCTCCCCCCCCCCCCCCCCCTTTATAGAAATATATATATATATATATAACCCTACATAGTACATTAAGTGGACATCATAAAAATCCTAACCCTAACCCTAACCCTAGCCCTAACCCTAAAACTTGTCTGTAGAATTTTTGTCCTCCTTATGACAATGTCTACTTAATGACTCCTTTTTTTCACTCCAAATGTCCCTCCAATGACGCCTTTAGTATTAGAGAGAGATTTATTTAAAAAATAGACCTTCTACGAGAAATCAAACTTAAAAAACGTTAAGAGGACACCAAATTGTCCTCCTAATAACAATGTCTACTTAATGACTCTTTTTTTTACTTGAAATATCCCTCTAAAGACGCCTTTAGTAATATATAAATATACATGTCTATATATACATATTGGAGGTTTCCAAAAATAAAAGTGAAAGAGATGTGTGAATCGTTCTTTCAATTTCTTTAGAAAAGGAGTGTGTTGTTAGTTTACTTACAATGAGTTTTCATTAGAGAGAAAACAGGCAAAACAAATGGAGCTTACACTGTTTGCTGATAAGTGATAAAGATGGGCTCACACAATTTATGTTTATAGTATTGTAGGAGGATAGAGATGGTCAAAATAAATAAAATTCCTCCTAGCTAATGAATTAAACATTTTTCAAATCTATATCATTTCTGCAAAATAAAAGAGTTCAAAGCAATATCTCTTTTTTTTCCAAAGTCATACACAAATCTATCAGCAATTGTAAGAAGCAAATTTAAAAATAAAAAATGTTACAAAGAAATCAAACAGAATAAATATGCCTGTAATGTGTGAACAGACTAGTCAGACCAAGCACCATAACGCTTCCTAGTCCTTGTAATTCATCAAATAAAAAGTCACAAATCGTTGCATTCTTTCAAGTAACGGCATTTCGAAAAATATGCAAAATGCATTTCCTATGGGAGCTGGGTAGCTCCCGTATGGGTGAGCAACGCTCAAAGACCTAGTGCTTGTGATGTGATTGGCCAATAACTTGCAATCACAAGTAGCATTCATATTATCCACCAATCAGGAAGAAGAGATCATATGTCACTCTATGAAAAAACGCTCCATACTTCTTATCAGCAGGCTTTGATTGTGGCTATACTTTTCCTTCTTTGTTAAAATGTCCTCACCAGTTTACAGACAGTGTGAGCAAACTATAATAAGTGCCTAAGAGACATCAAATGCAGTAAAAAGTACATTTTATCAGTAAAAAATATTAAAAAATTAGATGTCATTCATTGAAAGAAACATCATCAGCAATTGATGTGAATGTGGACTGATGTTATAAGAGCTAGTGAAATAACATTGACAGCATATTGCCATCAACAGTGGCATTGATACAATCAGCTAATCAGCCAATCAAAATGTAGCATTCATACAGTAGGGCTTGGTTTCAGCTTTCTAACAAAAGCAATACTTTGTAATACAGTCAAACCTGCTTTAGTGACCACCTGTCTACAAAGGCCACATTTGTTGTTTCGCTTGAAAATGGTTTCTCATTGAATCATCTACTAAAGGAACCAGTCTCAAAAACCACCTGTCTTCAAAGGCCACTTTTTGTGTTTCAAAATGGTTTCTCATTGAATCATGTACTAAAGACCACCTGTCTACAAAGGCCCCTTTTTGTGTTTCCCTTGGGTGGTTGCTATAGACAGGTTTGACTGTAGCTGGATGAGAGGTGTAGCATCGCAGCCCAGGCCCATCTGGGTGGGAGGTTGGCATGATGACATCGCAGCCTAGGCCCATCTGGATGGGAGGTTGGCATGATGACATCGCAGCCTAGGCCCATCTGGATGGGAGCTTGGCATGATGACATCACAGCCTAGGCCCATCTGGGTGGGAGGTTGGCATGATGACATCGCAGCCTAGGCCCATCTGGATGGGAGGTTGGCATGATGACATCACAGCCTAGGCCCATCTGGGAGAGAGGTTGGCATGATGACATCACAGCCTAGGCCCATCTGGGTGAGAGGTTGGCATGATGACATCACACATGTGTACTCCTATCCATATCCGAGTCTGAGAGCATGGTCTAAAGCACAACACAAACAAATAAATTGTGTCATTGATTTGATATTTCTTCAATATTAGGTTTAGATTAAAATATCAAGATTCATCAAATTTTGTCTTTGCTTCTAGATGGCAAATCATTAATACTTTTACAGATAAAATAAAGAAATCCATGAGTTACAATATACATATAATATGCAAGCTACTCACAACAGAAATAATGATTGACTTGGCTTCTAGAAATAATTTGGAGAAAAAACAGTCCAGAAAGAAATAAATGTTTAGATCAAAAAAAGGAAAAAGATAAAGAAGTGAAATATTGCATAAGATCCACTGGAGTTCTACCAAGGAATAATACCCATACAAATGCTCTCTTTTTTTTAACCCTTACTGTACTGGGGGGGAGGGGGGGTGGCCTGGGAGGCCCCCCCCCCCCCTCGACATTTTCGGAGATTGCGACGCAACCGCTTGGAAATTTTGATTTGTCGTTTCATGAATTTTTTCCCTCAAGTCTTACGCACATTTTGATACAATTTTCGTCGAAATCGGATATACCTGTTAGGTGTTACATAACAATTAGTATGCGCATGTTATCAAAAATATGCTATAATTGCATATATTCATGTACAAGCAGAAATTTGAATACCATGAATTGCTTTCAAATTGCTTTTATATGTTTCTCAAAGTAACTTGATGTATTTCAAAACGAAAAAATACATTAGAAATAAAACAATAGATATAATAAGAAATAAAAAAAAATAAAATACAAAAGAAGAAAAAATATTTGAAAATCGCATCCAATTTGCATAAATTATCATTGTTAATTACATACAAATAACTATTTTGTGTTAGAAAAGAAGTTTCATATGAATAACGGGTTTCAATTAACATTCAAAAAGTGCAGTCTGACACTTTTTGTAATGATTCTAGTTCCCTGTATATTTCTAGATTTGATATAATTTATGCAAATTAACCTATGCATTTTCAAATATCATAAAAATAATGTTACCTCATGAATTTGAGATGAAGGAAACATTTATTCAATACATTTTCAACATTCTTCACAAGTCTACAGACAAATATGAAGAGTTTTCTGTAAAATGCATAAAATTAGCATTTTGCGTAATTAATTAGGCTATAACGACAAAAATTTGCATATTAGGAAAAACTAATTATACCATCTTGTTCCTTACATAAATATCTACAAACTTGCAAATTTTCGCGTTCATCAGACTTTTGACGGCCGAGATCATAGGGGGGGGGGGGGGCTCCCAGGCCCTCCCCCCCCCCCCCCACCCCCCAGTCAAGAGGTGCTCAAAATAGCCCAGTACAGTAAGGGTTAAAGCATTATTATTTTCGACAAAGACTAGAATCCAATGCTTACCGTCAAGGAATCAATTTCTTGGGAGAGGGCGCCAAACTTTTGAGCTGTTCCCTCCTTCATCTCTGGGCCGTCTGCTTGATCCTGCATTGAAAGATGAAAAAGAACACAATTATCGTACAAATTGGAAAGTTATGAATTTATGAAGTTTTCTTTAATCAAATACTCATTATGTGGTAGAGCATTGGTCTCATAAGCAGAAGGTTCTGGGTTTGGAACCAAGTCGCTGCACTAGTGCCCTTTCATTGGTACGACATTAATCCTGATTACCAAGTCCCTTGGAGAGATGAAAAGCTCTTGGTTCCCTGGTTGCTTACTAACAAGCATCCCCATGCATTCTTAGCAGTCAGAAAAAGAAAAACAAACTTTAAAGGGATCCGGTAACTTTGTCTCAGATTCTGAAACAAAATCCTGGATTTAGCTCATGCTGCAATGATAATTATAAACCTTTAGGGCAGTCAGGAACCCCATGACTTTTACAAGCCGATCGCCTGTTTTGTGTTTTCCTAATGGTTTTCATAACACTACAGTCTATTGGGGAAAACGAGTAAGGTAAAAACCGGTCATTCAAAGATTTGTTACTTTTTTGAGGCACTTCTTGATCATTTTGAAGCGCGATTTTGTTAGGGCTTCAATATCATACCATATCACAGACACTGATAACACGTAGGGCGGTGCATCTCAGATTTAACATTGTTAAACAATGCTTTTAATGTTTTGCAAAATAACCGTGATATAAAAACTGTGCAAGAAATTATTTGAATGCTCACCTCATCCATCTGCTTGTGTACCTTTCCAGCACTTCTTACTTCCACCTTGTAACTAGGTGGAGCAGGTCTGTTACCATTCATATGGGACAGACCATTCAGATTGGACGGGTGACCAAGGTCCATTGGGCAAATATAGTCTTCCATTTCAGTCCCCCGTCTGCTCTTGCCAAATGTCCTCTTTTTAGGCTGTGCAAAGTGAGAAGGATACAAGAGATTTTAATTCTTGTCATAATTTTCATTGTTATTATATTTTCATCACCGTCATCATTTACATCTTCTGGTACAGATAACAAATGAAATCATCATCACTATCATCACTGTCATCATCATCATCATCATCAACATCACCACCATCATCACCATCATCACCACCATCATCATCATCATCACCATCATCATCATCAACATCACCATCATCATCATCAACATCACCACCATCATCACCATCATCACCACCATCATCACCATCATCACCACCATCATCATCATCATCACCATCATCATCATCAACATCACCATCATCATCATCAACATCACCACCATCATCACCATCATCACCACCATCATCATCATCATCATCATCACCATCATCATCATCAACATCACCACCATCATCACCATCATCACTACCATCATCATCATCAACATCACCATCATCATCATCAACATCACCACCATCATCACCATCATCACCACCATCATCATCATCATCACCATCATCATCAACATCACCACCATCATCACCATCATCACCATCATCATCATCATCATCATCATCACCATCATCATCATCAACATCACCATCATCATCATCATCATCATCACCATCATCAACATCACCACCATCATCACCATTACTATCATTATCATCATCACCATTACTATCATTGTCATCATCATCATCATCATCACCATTACTATCATCATCATCATCATCGTCATCATCACCATTACTATCATCACTGTCATCATTACCATCATCATCAACTTTATCCCATCCTAAATTTCTAGTCTGTTTTGTCCCATCCAGCAATTAAGATATTCATTACACTCAAGGTCAGATCCTCTTCTTCTGCAAATCCCCCGCATCAATTCGAAGAAGGGTCAACAAAATATAACTTTTTTTGGTCCCACTATTTGGAATAGTCTCCCATTAAGTATTTGTTTCTGCTCCTCAGTCGGATCATTTAAGAGAAATCTCAAAACTTATTTGTTTTCTTTGTAATTGTTTTTTGACAAGGCGTTGTGTGGCATTGTGTGGGATATGAACAAGGTTGTGTACTGTATGAACCAGGCTTGGTTCATGTGGTGCACAACCTTTTTGAATTACTTTACACAGCTTTACACAAGAAATTTACAATGTTTGCTCTTGAAGAGCAAAATAATTATTCTGTTTTATTTTACTTAATGTAAAGCACTTTGAGCATATTTATGTAAAGGCGCTATATAAATATCAATATGTATGTATGTATTATAAGTTTAAAGTAGAGATGGCCTCACCTTGACCTTAGCCAGGAAGTTGAGAGGTACAAACAAGGGTTGCTTCTCTGCTTCTCTCTTCTGCTGCTGAATGTCTGGACCAATCAGAGAGATGAAGTGAGTGCTGAGATGTCGCCGTAGCAACGTCTTGTTTCCAGGGATACACAAGATGGAGGCTAGAGTCTCGGCCGTGAAACGAGGTTCGAGGACCTGTGACAATGTGAAAATGAGAAAATTAAACTGACGAAGTGTTGCAGCGGCGCAAGAAATGTCGTGATCTTTTAGATCCCTTGTTGACTATACATTGCGAGACAAATTAATATCACTAGAGATATTATTTCCAAAACTATATCCGCAAAGAGTAATATATTTAGCATGAAAAGAATGATGTATACAATGCACTCTTTTTCTGTATATTTTCAAATAAATACCAATCTCTAAACGGATTGTATACTAATTATTACAACCCTCAATAGTTTGGTAGAAATATAATTTATATTATATTATTGTGTAGTCCTAAGTTGTTTAACCAGTCAGGATCCAACTTGTAAGATCTTTATTTGCTCCTTCTAATCATCCCTGTTCACCAAGGCATTGTTTTGTGTAACCGTTGCAAGTACAAGTTCACTGACTTCCCATTGAAATGCGTGTTACATTTAATACACACATTGCAATTGGTTATTGAAAAACATGTACGGTTTACTACCGTTTGGTCGACAACCAGTTCGTCTGCTACCCAACTGGTCTTATCTCAATGGTCCATCCCGACCCCGTCTACTATCTACATGGTCAAATAATCATTTGGTCTATATGAGTTTCTAGGCCAATAGCCAATCGGTCCGATTTCCATTTGGTCTCATCTCCAATAAGCCTACCACCATTTGGTCTATTGTTCATTTAGTCCAATAGCCAGTTAGTCTAATTCCCAGTTTATTTACTGCAGTCTTTTTCTATTATCCATTACAGTCGGTCTACTAATAATTTCATCTATAACCCACTGTGCGCACTTGAAACTTGTCAAATGACCACTTAGTATAATAACCACCCAACAAACAGATATTGCACATGGCAGGGCGTAAACAAATTCCGCTAGTAGGATTAGTTAAGGAGAGAAAAGTCAAATACTGCATGTTAAAAGGCACCAAAGCCTCTTAAAGGATGTATTGGAGGGAAGAGTTGAAGGAACTAGACCGAGAGGGAGACCCACAGCAACTGGGAAGAGAATGTCAAGAACTGGAGGGACCTAAAGCTGCAAGAGTGCACCAGAATGGTAGCAGATTGAGTGAAATGGAGAGATGTTGCAATCAACCTCCGAACCGAGAGAAGACACTAAGTTAGATAGATAATAACCACTCCTTCTAATTAGCATTATTTATTGTCATCAAAATATCCAGACATTATAGAGAACATGAATGTGATAATGTAAACATTCTCTCTTTTCCCCAAATCATGTAGATGAATCATACCTTACCAAAGAACAACCTGTAGAAATTAGGGAACATTATTTTGTACATTATAAGCTGGTGTTTGATCTTTTCACCATTTAAATTGTGTTTTATGTATTTTTGAAATTTGCTTGTAAAATGTGAAAAATTCAGCCATTGGCTGCTAATCACATGTTGTATTATACCTTGAATAAACAAATAAATAGACCAAACAGCGGTTCACGGTTCACCATTTGCGGTATCATGAAATGCTGCTCTGATCTCTTGACCTTTCTCTCTCTCTTTCTCTGTCTTTCTGTCTGTCTGTCTGTCTCTCTCTCTCTCTTTCTCTCTCTATTTCTCTCTCTCTCTCTCTTTTGTCTCTCTCTCTTTTGTCTCTCTCTTCTTTAAACCTCACTTACCATCAATCCTCCATGTACCCCACTGCCCCTGAGGTTAGGGGCATATTCAGACAGATCTACCGACCGCAACCATTCCATCACTCGGTGATTTGTCCATAGTGCAACCTGGGTCCCTGTTTCATAAGGCTATACAAACACAAGAAAATGGGTCAGTTTCACAAAACATTAGTTAATAGTAACTTAGGTTGTAAGATAATAAAGGTCATTGTAGCATTGAATATTAACATGAAATGGGTGAATGCATGTAATATGTTTTTATTAATAGTTCTAACTAACATCGTAAAAATCAAAACCATAACAAAAAAAGCTGTTGCTTTGTTCTTAAAAATGCGTAATTTTTCAAGAAAACAAAGTAAATTTTGTCTGGATCTGCCAAAAGTTATTACTGGTCAATCAAATCATTATTATTTTCATCATCCAAAACTACATCAATTATTTCGTAATATGTCATAAACCTTTTTAAATTGCTTCAAGACAGTTTCTTTCACGATATAAAGATATGACAACTTGACAAGCACTCAAATTTATCTGTATGTAAATCCAAAAGTTTGTTCAAGTTTTTAAAAGAATGTCGAAATGTTTCTTATTTCCAGTGTTAGCTAATAGACTTAGGGAAAATGCTGAGTTTTTCTCACTCCTCTCTGTTCTGTTCTTTCTTTCTCTCTATTACAGCGCATAGGGACATATTTGTGATATGCGCTATATGAGTATGGAATATTATTATATCATGAAAGAAACTGTCCCAAAGCAATTCAAAAAGGTTTATGACATATTACAAAATAATTGATGTAGTTTTGGATGATGAAAATAATAACGATTTGTTAGGTTTATCACAAACAAGCAAACCTGCCCTATTTTGATGACATTTTCAAAAAAAATCTGGAAAAAATAGAATGTAACTGGAAAAATCAAGAAAGAATTTAAAGCAAAACTAAACTTATTTTTCGGCCCTAGCGTACTGTTTATTGTACAGCACCATCTCATGGTCCAGTTGCCAACAGCTCATAACTCAATAACTAATTCCTGCTTCACAGACAGAGGACTGGATACGAGAACCAACTGCATGGCTAGGGAATCGGGGGGGGGGGGGGGTAGACAACCAAATCAAGTTCATATAGATACAGTGTTTTCTAAGAAATAGAGCTATCCCCTTCTGTTTTGGTCAATATTAAACAAAGTTTACAAACATGTAAGCTTGGGGCAGATGTGTTTTAGAAGTTGATCTCCAAAGGAAATAGGGGGGAATATATCGTCGCCTGGCTGGCTGAAGGGCGTAAGCTCAAATTACAGGTAAATAATGAAGCGCTAATAAATTGCCTCAAATTTTATAAAACTGACTTATTTCCGAGAAATTATTTGTGGCTGTGTTCTACTATATCATTTCTATTCGTCTTTCGAGTTTTAAACCAATAAACCAAAGTTTAAATATTAAACAAATCTTTAAATGCGAATAATTCGAAAAGTAGTTTTCGAGTCACTCGTGCGCTAATGCCCTTCTGCCAGCTGGGCGACTACCATTTACTTTCCACAATATTCAAATCCTACATGACATAATACAGCAAATCATACATAAAAACTATACAACTAAAAAAGGAAGCAGAAATAATATTTCCAAATTTAAATCGAGCATGCATTCTGCAACTCAAAAAGAAAAGAACATAAAGATTGATATTTACTAGGACACTTCTCACAAATCTGAACAAAGATAGACTACTACTACTTCACAAGCTAGTAAAATCAATAATATCAATCAACAACAAAAAAGAGAAAAAAGGGAATCCATAACTACATATATATATATGCAGTGGAGCCTCCTTATATAGAGCTCTGATCGAATGAGGTTTCTGTCAAAACAAGATGATTTTGCTTGTCCCAGCTTTTTATATTTTTTTGTTTTTGTACCCTGACATAACAAGGTAATTCCATGGTCCAAAGGGCATTGTTATAACGAGTTTCCACTGTATAAACATTGATATCACATGATAAAATATCATCTCTTAAAGGTACTACATGTATGTCCCATTTGCAGGCCAAAAAAATGAAGAGGTTAAATTACAACGGCATTAGAAAGATAATACTAATTTAGAACTTCTTTAAAAAGGGGGGGGGGAGGGCTTGAAAAATGTCTTTAAGTGGGAAAATAACGACTATTAGTTGTCGAATCGACTTAAGAGCTATAGAGCCAGGAAGTAATAGTCTGATTTTCAGACCATTGTACCGAACGGTCGTACGTTTTATGCTGCGCAAAGATTCAATCAGTTTAACTTTGGCCATTACAAGAAGTGGGTTATTGATGTAGACAAAATGCTCATGTATACTTTACCGCTCATTTTATGTATGTTATTACCAAAGTAGATAAAAGCCAGTCAGTCACTCAAAATTGTCTGACAGTGAAGTCTAGCAAGTAAACAGGTTTCCTTGCATAATTTGAATATAAGGACACTGCTAACGTTTAAATGTCACAGATACGACATACATGGCATATTCATAATTTCTGCAAAGTTCTACAGAATTTGATGTTGGCTGCAAAAGGGACATAGTATCTTTAAAGGTACTATGTCCCATTTGCAACCAACATCAAATTCTGTACAATGTTGCATGAATTATAAATATGTCATGTATGTCCTGTGAAATTTAAACATTAGCACTTAGCAGTGTCCTAATATTCAAATTATGGATGGAAACCTGTTTACTTTCTAGACTTCACTGTGAGACACTAATGAGTGACTGACTGACTTTTTATTTTTGGTAATAACATACAATATAGAATGAGCTGTAAATTAGGGTACATGAACATTTGTCTACATGAATAACCCACTTCTTGTAATGGCCAAAATTAAACTGATTGAATCTTTGCGCAGCACAAAACGTACGACCATTCAGTACAAGGGTCTGAAAATCAGACTTTTACTAAATGGATTGCAACCACTTAAGTCGATATATACTATAGAATTTGTGTTTGTATTACATAATACGTCTATGTAATGACCGCACAATTAAATACACTGTAAGTAATAGACAAGGATATTAAAATGTCCTTGGTGGATTTAATAAGAGTCTTTTGTGATGATAAACCTGTTACTCTCAAGTTATCACACAAACAAGTACATTACCGGTACTTACAAAGCATTCCTAAACAACTTGTACAATGAGGTAGTATACAAAGATACATGTACTGCGTGATCAGCTAATAGGGACTTTTAGATTTGCACGAAGACAATGGGGATTGCTATGATCGACGTCCTTTTAATGAACTGCCTTGAATGGACGTCACACGTATCAGTCCACGCAAATCTAAAAGTCCCTATTGTGTGATCAAAGCAGTACATTACCGGTACTTTCAATGCATTCCTAAACAACTTTTACAATGAGGTGGTATACAAAGATACATGTACTTGTGATCAGCTAATAGTCTTGTTCAGACAGGGTTTTGCTAGTCGGTGTAAGTTAATCCCGGCAGCAGTAAATACCTCATGTATATTTCACTTTAATACACCAATAGTTGTCCACACGCTCTTACTCGGACCAACTTGCCACAAGTTAACACGACCTTCCACCGACCAGCGTAACTTACGCAGAGACAGATACTCCAGAGTGTAAGTGAGAGCAGAGCCATCTATACACAGAGTTTGTCCAACTGCTTTGATGAGCAAGCACCAAAAAAAAAGAATGTACGCCGTGTTGTGACCCAGTGAAACCAATTTGGCCAAACTCTGTGTATAGATGGCTCGTGAAAGGTCACAGATACTCCCAGGTATAAGTTGAGAGCATCCACACGGTCAACTTATGCTACCCTCTAGTCGTGTTAACGAGTTACTCCTGGAGTTTTCTAGGAGTAAATAGGTCGGGGTAAAGGTAGGCGTAGCTAACACGATCATTGTTCAGACGGTCACTACTCCTACCTTTACCCCTACCTCACCATTACCCAGACTAGCTCTTAACACCACCTTTACCCTAGGGTAACTTGCCTCCGTCTGAACAAGACTAATGTGTGATCAAACCAGTACATCAATGACAATGCATTCCCAAACAACTTTTACAATGAGGTGGTATACAAAGATACATCTACTCTGTGATCAGCTAAAATGATAAGTACAGTGTATGTCCCATGCAAAACCACTATTTACCAACGACCTCAATCAAATCAACAAGAAATATAACAGACTGAATGAAGGATTGCATTACTATACGTCAAAATGGGGGATACAAGGTTAGTTTCCATTTGGTCATTTCTATCCTCCACTCATCCTCCCCTCTCCCTCTGTCTCTCTCTCTCTCTTTAACCCCCTCTCTCTCCCTCTGTCTCTCTTTCTTTCATTCTCTCTCCCTCTCTCTCTCTCTATCCCCTCCCCCCCCTGTCTCTCATCTCCCTCTCCCCCCCCCCTCTCTCTCTTTCTCTCTCTCTATCCTTCTCTGCCCCTCTCTCTCATCTTCCTCTCTCTCATTCTCTGCCCCTCTCTCTCTCTCCCTCCCCCTCCTCCCTACCCCATCTGGCCTCTCATTACATGTATCTCCCTCTTTCTCTCTCTCCCTCCTCTTTCTCCCCCTCTCTCATTCTTCCCCTCTCCTCCCTCTCCCCCCTCTCCCCATCCCCATCCATATCTCTTTCTGAAACCAATCCACATCACTGTCAGTATGAGCTCACTATACCAATGAACATCCACCTATCCATCTACAGTCAAACCTGTCTATCATGGACCACCCAAGGGAAGCTGGCCACTGCGGACAGGTAGCCTTCCTAGACATGTCCTAATAAGAATAAGAATATTTAATTTTTTATATAGCGCTTAATACAAATGTCTTTAAGCGCTTTACAAATATACTATTACCCCGGTCATTGGATTCAGTGCTTGCCCGCACACAATGTGTGCACAATCTCCATTCCCTGGGGAGCATTCCAGACAGGCGTTACATGACGCTCAAAACTGTTTGACCAACAATGACGGTCGCATCCTACCGGGTACCCATTTAACACCTGGGTGGAGAGTAGCAAGTGCAGGTTAATATCTTGCCAAAGGATATTAGTGCCATGTCGGGATTCGAACCCTCGACCTTCGCATCTCCAAGTCAAGCGCCTTAAACCACTTGACCATGAGGAAGACAATACAGGTGGCCGCTATCAAAGACAGGTTTGACTGTATATCTACATGTACATGTGTGTGTGTATAATACTATTCTAGACCACATGGTGTACTAAAGGATTCCTTTCATGATAAACATGCATTCCCATTATATCCAAACACCTACTCCTCTTTGCTTTCACAGATAATACACAGATAATATCAAATATATTCTGGTTTTTATGAAAGACCAGAGCCTTAGCACACCATGCATACTTACACAAGTGATTGAATACATACTACCACTATTCATCACCAATAACATAACAATACTGAAACTACAACACAATTCAATCTCCATTTAACGTTTTGATTTTTAACTTGTTAGTTGGTATTAATAAAGCAAGCAGGTGTGAGCTTAAAAAATCAAAATTAGTTCTCTTTGTCACTCCTTATCTGACCTCTATAACCTTTAAGATCAATATTTCTTCCAGAATGTAATGTAATGTCAAATCTAACACAAAGTTTCCAGGAAAGTAATTGGTAAAGCCTACCCCAACTCCCACCCCGAAAAAATTGTTTTGAAAATTGATAATCAACATGAATTGTATATTCCCATGTTTTAGATTCATTCTTGATATTTACTTCCAATTCAGATCCAAATCCACATAGTTCACATTGGGGATTGTGAAGTATGGATATTGTTCAGTTTTGTCAAAGGTTCTGTTCAATATCTGCGTTGGAATAACACAAAAATCTTGCTTCAGTCCCAGCTATGTGTATTTATGTATCCATTCTACCAAGACTCTGTACAGTATATCAAAACCAGTGCTAGCTATGCAAAGCAGGTAACTATATATTGGGTGAAGCATTGGCTTGCCAAAGCGTACATTTACAGAGGATTACATGCAATGTGTCAGTACAAGAAAGGGACCTTTCCCATTTAGTTCATCCAGGTGGAAGTATTCTTTTAAAGAGGTCAATCAAAAGGTATTCATGAAGCACCTCCATCACTTTCTTTGGAAGTGACTTTTCGAAAATGCATTACGTGGGATGTCTCCATGTATGAAAGAACTGTGGATATTTGGGGTTCATTCGTACAGGTGCTATCCCTGAAGTGGCTTATATGGGACACATTACATGGAATCGCCCTACAGCAAATTATGCATGTGGTGCTAATAATATATATCGTAATGGTAGGGTTATTTATTAAGCACAGCTGTGGTCTACACTTTTATGCATACTGCCCTCTTTGTCCAAAGTGAAATACAAGTGACAACTGATCACATGTGAGTTGTCCCAGAACAAACTTGGATCAATCAACCCTCACAGAAATGCATTATAAACTCTATGCAAATGCAGTCAGGTTATATTGTTTCTAAGTACCGGTATACTGAAATTCAGATTTTTTAATCATTTTTCATTTCTAAAATCAATATCATCATTTATATTAAAAGGTCTAAATCAGATTGAAACAATAAGTATCTGGAAATCGATAAAAACCTGCACCATGCCCACTTCACGAAGAAGCGCTAGTCATTTGCGCAAGGTTTCTAACACAAAACTTTTACTCAACATCAAGCAATTTGGATGAGAACAGCCTAGAATACGCAACTGTCAGTTGTCACTTGTAATGTTTTGGCTGAATAAGGCAGTAAAGACCGTAAAACAAAGATCATGCATTGTACCATCTCGTTACTCCAAGGAGGCATGTTTTTAAGGTTTTTATACCACGGCTGCGAAGGGGTAAGAGCATAAACATAGAGGTTGGAATTCATTAATGACATCAAATGCAATATATGGGACTGAAGACATTTTTTAGATCCAGATGGCCATTGACTCAGTGTAAAAGCATATGAGTCAAATCAATACTCTTCTGACTCTTATCAGGGGGGTGTTTCATAAAGCTGTTCGTAAAGTTACGAACGACTTGAATATGAAGTGACAGATAGGATGCCCAAAGTTTTTCCTGATGTTTTAACAAAGTGTGATTATATTTTCCAATAACCTCAATTAAATTATGGCAAAAAATATACTTTGCATTATTTTTTTTTGTTATAATAAGAATGTTAATCTTCACAGTTCAACTTTAGTTGACGCAGTTCAAAATGATTGAGCATCCCATTTGGCTTTTCATATTTAAGTCATTCGTAAAGTCATGCGTAACTTTACAAACAGCTTTATGAAACACCCCCCAGATGATATGAGATCTTCTGAAATATACAAGTATTATCATTTCCATGGTTACATGCATACATGTTCAGAATGCACTTCAGAATTCAATGATCATTTACTTCTTGTCATATGAACTTTTTTATTTTCTTCGTATAAATTGCATTTATAAAAAAACATTAGCATTTGCATACTTGCTCATCAAAGGGGTACAATTCATGATATTGGGTCTTCATCAATCAAAATAATGTGAAGCTCACATGTAAGTTTTGTGAGATGTTGATGCCCATTTTCAAACACAAAAATCCACAAAAGACATTAGTCTAATTCTAATGATCCGTGGCACAACACATTTTCAAGTCATGGCCACTTTGAAGTCTGGGAAAGTTTCATGAATGTTAGAGTTTCAGGTTTTTACAGTTTTTTCTCCATTCATCACCCATTGACTACCATGCCCAACATAGCAGTCCAATCTCCATTCATCACCCATTGACTACCATGCCCAACATAGCAGTCCTATCTCCATTCATCACCCATTGAGTACCATGCCCAACATAGCAGTCCTATCTCCATTCATCACCCATTGACTACCATGCCCAACATAGCAGTCCTATCTCCATTCATCACCCATTGACTACCATGCCCAACATAGCAGTCCAATCTCCATTCATCACCCATTGACTACCATGCCCAACATAGCAGTCCAATCTCCATTCATCACCCATTGAGTACCATGCCCAACATAGCAGTCCTATCTCCATTCATCACCCATTGAGTACCATGCCCAACATAGCAGTCCTATCTCCATTCATCACCCATTGAGTACCATGCCCAACATAGCAGTACTATCTCCATCCTTCACCCAATGAGTACCATGCCAGACATAACTCCATCTAGAGTTCTATGGGAAATGAGTGTTATACCAAAATGAAATACATGCAGTACCGGTATTCAAGAGCCTCATTTTTCCCTGATTGTTATTCTTCCTGTATGCTACTGTGATTTTAAACCTTTCTTAAGCCTTTTAAACCTTTTAAACCTGGTCTTAAGCTTTCATTCAAAATCAGTTTTCACAAAGGAAGTTAGTCCGAGGTCTAAGTTTTCCTTTATTACACATGACCTATGATCCAGAGTCAGGTTAAACAAAAAGAGATCGGACCTACATGTATGGCAGACACATTGAATATGTACTTTCCATATATTTTAAGAGAATTGTTGATAGATATACTGATTGCACTTTTAAGACAGAGAATTGAAAGTATTTACTGAAATATATATGAGGGAATGGGCTGAGGGAGGAGAGTAAAAGCACAGGAAACATGATGATATGCAGGGTTAATAAAGGTCAGCATTTTCAAAACTCTTGGGAAGCGCTTAGGGACATTATTTGATAATGTGATGCGCTATTCAGGAAAATAATATTATTATCTATTATCATTAATAGTAGTAGCAGTAGTAGTAGTAGTAGTAGTAGTAGTAGTAGTAGGAGTAGTAGTAGTAGTAGTAGTAGTAGAAGAAGAAATAGTAGTATTGTTATAATATCAATAGCATTTATCTTTATTATCATTATTAATACTACAGTCATTCTCATTATCATCATCATTCCTAGTAGGAGTAGTGGCTATATCATAACAACATCAGCATCATTATCATCATTATGTTGTTGTTGCCATAGAAACCATTCTTACCTCGTCTGTCGGCCTTCTCCTAAGACAGCTCGGATGGAAGTTATGAAGTCGTAGGCACTGAATACCACGCATGATGCTCACGTGATGGAAGGCACTCGTTACTTTCAACAGCAACAGATCGTCCTGAAAACATTCAAAAGCAAATTTGTTTCACCGGTTGTTATTTGTCCTGAAATATACGCACTCTGCACTAATCAGTCAGGACCACTATGACACCACACCAGAATATCCTCGTTTAGTTGCTGAAAAGGCTTTCGACGAGTACAAGCATAGACGTAGACAGTGAAATTGTTATAGCAATTTTCCCCTGTCGCTACAACAAACATAATGATGATCATCATCATACTCATAACAATCAATAGCCTCACTTTCAAAATTATCATCAACATCATCATCACCATGATGATCACCATCTCTCTCTTACCACTGTCATATAGTGCAGCATTCTGCCATCGACCTTAGCTTCCAGAAAGGTATCTTTATACTGAGGTTGTCCTTCATCATCAAGCTATCACTACCACCATATCAACTTATCCACCGACCACAAGCATCACAACGACCAATATAAACAACATCACCAACGCCATGACGATCATCCCCCTCTCTTACCCATGAACAAATTACTTAACAAATTTGGGGGGGCTACTTTTCAAGCTTGCTTGCATGAAAATAACACTCTTTAATTTGTTTTGCATTGAACTCTATGCACAATTTTGGGGCTCTTTTAAGACTTTCGGGGCCTCTTTTGGGCATTTCGGGGGCTACTTCGCCCCGAGCCCCCATGTATTTTTTTCCCTGCTCTTACCACTGTCATACAGTGCAGCATTCTGCCATCAACTTTAGCTTCAAGAAAGACATCTCTAAACAGAGGTTGACCTTTGCCATCGAGCCGTCACTACTACCATTACCAACTTATCCACCGCCAATATCATCAACATCAACATCACCATGACGATCAACATCACCATCACCATGACAATCACCATCTCTCTCTTACCACTGTCATATAGTGCAGCATTCTGCCATCGACCTTGGCTTCCAGGAAGGTATCTTTATACTGAGGTAGTCCCACATCGTCCAGCCACCTGGTGACCCAGTGGTAGTCCAGGTCACCCTGCTTGTCCTCACACTCTGAACCCATCGCCTGCAGGGCAAGCTGCAGCTTCTTCCGGTGTAACGGATTCTTCAGACCCAAGTACTGGAGGTAGAAGGTCAAAGGTTAAAGGTTAATAAATAGTCTGAAGGCACAGACTCTCAGTTTAAACCAACCTCAGACTGAAGTAATGAGGATGGAAGGTCAAAGGTTAAAGGTTAATAAATAGTCTGAAGGCACAGACTCTCAGTTTAAACCAACCTCAGGCTGAAGTAATGAGGATGGAAGGTCAAAGATTAAAGGTTAAAAATGATCTAGAGGCAGAATCTAAAATAACAATAAGCAAAATCTTGCTTCTTCAGATGCAATGGTTTCCTAAAACTGAAGTAATGAGGGTGAAAGGTTAAAGGTTAAAAATAGTCTGAAGGCATGAAGTTTAAACCAACCTCAGACTGAAGTATTGAGGGTAGACTAATGAGGATTGGTGGTTAAAATAGTCACAGACCATAATTTTAACCTTATTTGGCACAAAACAAGATGTTGATTCTTTTGATACAATGGGTACCTCAGACCTAAGTAATGAAGGTGGCAGGTATTAAATTAGATATCAAAAATAGTCTGAAGATACATACTGTAAATTGAAACTATTTTTAGATCCTCACACTGAGGGCTGAATGTCAAAGGTTAGGGGTTAAGAATAATCTGCAGGCACAGACTCTTCTTCATCCTTTCATTTTAAATGATACAGATCTGGGGGGGGGGGTGTTTCACAAAGATCCTAAGTCGAACTTGACTCTAAGTTGGACTTAAACATTATGGAGAGCCATCTTATTTGTAGCCTTAAAATAAAAAATATTCAAATGCGAAAATTCAAGCATTTTAGATTTTTAATAAATTCCACATCAAGAACATGAAATCTTCATGATAATAGAGTTATGAACGATTTGAATAAACATTTTATGCCTTTTAAAATAAATTTAAAAAAATATTTTCATAGATGCTAACGGCTTTCCATAATTGTTAAGTCCAACTCAGAGATAAGTTCAATTGAGAATCTTTGTAGAGGTGTCGCGGATCACAAGGTCCGTGGTTCAAGTCCCACATTGATCTACAGTTGTACATTTGCCACTCTCCACCCAGGTGTTGAATGGATACCCGGTAGGATGCGAAAGCAAATGTGCTTAGATTAGCAAGTGTGCGCTTGTAAAAATGACGCCCGACTAGAATGCTGTCCAGGGAGTGGAGAATGTGCATACATTGTGTTACTTGTTACTTGTAGAGATAATCCCGATGGCAGCTATCATACAGCTAAACTGGGATGTCCGTGCAACGTGCTGGCATAGTGACAGTGCATGAAGTAATTCAAAACAGTGAATGATGTCTATTATTTACAATAAAACGGTGGACGTGCAAGTAAAAACCAAGACGTGGAGTCTACAGTAGCTTGGACCCAACAGGAGGAGGCAACGCTCTGATGATGGGTAGAGCAGCCTCCTGGAAGATGGTCACTGTTGGAGATATTACTGCAGCAGCTGATAGGTGGTTCCACGTCCAGATGGTGCGAGGATAGAAGGAGTACTTGAAGCTATCAATGGAAGCTGGGGGTACTGCATACTTCAGAGGGTGATCATTTCTGCCCAGATATGTAGCTGGGATAATGTGAGTGGGAAAAGGCATGTTGAGTTGATGATGGTGCATCTTGTAAAACAAAGTGGACTGTGCAAGAAGCCTGCGATTGTGAAGGGTATCCCATCCCAGTTTGTTGACAAGTGCTGTGACTGATGTTACTCTCCGGTAGTCTTGGTATACAAAACGGGCGGCAGCTCGCTGTACTTTCTCAAGACTTTGTATTGATGTCAGAGTCCGAGGGTTCCAAGCTTCACTGCCATACTCAAGTTGGGGACGAACAAGCATTGTGTAGGCTTTGGATTTGATGCTCTTGGTGCACGGTGATAGAGTTCTGCGTAGGAGGCCAAGGGTTCTATTGGCTTTCTGGGTGGTGAGTTTACATTGGGTGTTCCATTTAAGGTCATGGGTAATCGTGACACCAAGATACTTGTATTGTTTTACTCGAGGAATTGACTCATTTAGTAGGGTGTAGTCCACTGTGATGGGGTGCTTCTTGTTTGTGATTGACAATGAAGCACACTTCTTGATGTTGAATCCCATCAGCCATTTAGTAGACCAGTCTGCAAGAACATGGAGATCTTCTTGCAGTATATGAGTGTCTGAGGGAGAGTCGATACGCCGGTAGATGACACTGTCATCTGCAAATAGACGCATTGTGGACTTGATGTTGAGTTTGATGTCATTGATGTACAGCAGGAAAAGTACGGGGCCGATGACAGAACCCTGCGGTACTCCTGAAGTAACAGGCATCCATGCTGAGCGAGCACCATTGACGACGACAGCTTGATGTCTATTCGCTAGGAGTGACATAGTCCAGCGGAGAGAGTCTCCCCTGATTCCGTAGTAATGTAGTTTGGATCTAAGGTGTGGATGTGGTACGCGATCAAACGCTTTTTGGAAGTCGAGAAAGACGATATCAGTTTGGCCTCTAGATTGAAGAGAGGATGACCAATCATCGGTAGCTGTGACAAGTTGTGTTGTTGTCGAAAGATTCTGTCTGAAACCATGCTGTTCATCAATGAGTATGTTGTTAGCTGCAAGATGTTTAGAAATGTGGCTAAGCATAATATGTTCCATCACCTTACTGCAGATACACGTCAACGATATAGGTCTGTAGTTACCTGGGCAACATTTATCTCCTGCCTTATGAATAGGGGCTACAAGTGCACGTTTCCAGTCTAAAGGCACTTCTCCCGTATTGTAACTCTGTTGAAACAGAAATGACAATGCAGGGGCTATCTCGTGTGCTAGCATCTTCAGAAGTCTTGGATGTATCTCATCTGGACCACTGGCTTTGGATGGGTTCAGTTGAAGCAGTTGCTTAACTACACCAGACCGGTGGATGTGGAGATGCCCTATGTCATTGTATAGGGAGGGCCGGTTTATGCAAACTTGATCCACGTTGCTCTTGGTGAAGGTAGAATGAAAGTAATTATTCAAACATTCAGCCTTGTCCTTGTTTGTGATATGGAGCTTGTTATCATTTCTCAAGGGTGGTATATCCTGAACGAGGTAATAATATATTTATCCTTAAAGCGCTTTGAGAGGGCCTTCGGTCCTGAAAAGCGCTATATAAGAACTAGCTATTATTATTATTGTGAAACACCCCCCTGATCAGTAGAGTAACGTGCATAGTGAAATACCTCAATGTATTGTTTTTACCAACTACACTCTCTGACTCATCCTAAAACTGGTAATAATATTAGCATACTGGGACATAGCCAAATAGGCACAGGTGTGTTGATCGAGATTGTGGCTCCTGTCCAGATATGATTCTAGTGGTACATACCAAGGTCTATAGAGTGGTGAAGTGTAACGTCATCAAAAATCTATTTTTGGAACTTCTCAATTTTTTCTTCATTTTCCAAAAGAGCATCAAAAATAATGTCTGATTGTCAAAAACCAATTGAATATGTTAAGAATTGGCTGAGATATGACCATCTGAATATATAAATGTCCTATAGGAACTCAGTGTTATATTGCTCTGGTTCATAACATTACGAGCCAGAGCAATATAACACTGAGTTCCTATGGGACTTCTATTTATTCAGATGGTCATATCGCAGCTAATACTTAACATATTCAATTGGTTTTCGACATTCTGACATTATTTTAGTTATGCTCTTTTAAAAAATGAAGAAAAAATTGAGAAATTCAAAAAATAGATTGTTATGATAACACAGCTTCGGTACTCTATATAAATAGATACATGTAATGGACAATGCATGCTACGGTTTCACTACTAAGTTTTTTATTTATTTGTAGGGGTAATTAAAGAATTAATTAGATTTGGACTTAGATTTAGATTTAGAGTGTCCATGGGTACCGGTAGGAAGGAATTCCTTTAAATGCTGTGAGCGTCGAAATCAGCAGCCTAGCATAGCCGGGTAATGTTGGAGCGCCTTGAGGACCTTGCAAGGTCGATACATGCGCTATATAAGAATCCAATATTATTATTTATTATTATGTGGCTAAACAATACTACATATATGAGCTTCATATAGTACCCCGCTAAAAAGATATTGCAAGTTAGATGTTAGTTTTCTTTCGTTTATTTAAACATTCTAGCTGTACCCAAATCATTGTGTTTGTGATTGGTACAGTTGCAATTACATTATATACAGTGTACAAGAAACCTAGGGTAGTTTATCCAATGTGTCAATTGTCAATAATTTGTATCTTTCTCTGCACTATTTCCTAAAAAGAGTGAGATAATTTAGATTTTCATATTTCTGTCTTTAGAACAATTAATGTCAATTGATTGTCTCGGTTTCTGCATATACCTTTAAAAAGATGGAATAATTTCAATCGTCTCATTTCTGTCGTTAGAGTAATCATTGTCAATAATTTGTGTCTTTATAGAGGTGCCGTGGATGACTGGATACGTCGCCTGACTGCCGATCACAAGTTCCGGGGTTCGAGTCCCGCCGCGGCACTAATGTCCTTTGGCAAGACATTGATCTACATTTGCCACTCTCCACCCAGGTGTTAAATGGGTACCGGTAGGAAGGAATTCCTTAAAATGCTGTGAGCGTCGAAATCAGCAGCCTAGCATAGCCGGTAATGTTGGAGCGCCTTGAGGACCTTGCAAGGTCGATACGTGCGCTATAAGAATCCAATATTATTATTATTATTATTTATCAGCACCATTTCTTTCAATTTGTATTAATTTCAATTTTGGCCTCAAAGAAGAATTCTCAGAAGATTACTCACCTTTTCTAGCTCCAGAGGAGCAGCTCCAAGCAGCGTTCCACCATTCTTAACCCAGACTCTACAAGCTGCAGCGTACTGAGCGAGACCCATCCCTCTCAACCAATCAGCTACCTGCTCACTGTCCCACTTGGCAAATGGAGCGTTCAGCTCACTGAAAAAAGAACACAACAGATTTGAGATGAAGCCTGGAGCCAGAGCATGCATTAGATCACCATTTAAATAGGTTTCAATCTCAGAACCTTCTATAAATCTGAAGCTTAAAAGCCAGCCGATTGACTTACAAAGATTGACAATACTAGAATAACCTTATTCATTCATTATGTTTATTATTCATTTAATTTATTACCAACATTTCAGATACATTGTGTTTCAGCATGATAATAATAATACAGATGCTCCGTATAAGTATCAGCTTGCATGGTGATGTAGATATACAGTAGGTTTACGGTTGCACCATGTGAGAGGGGGAGAATTGGGGAGTCTATGTGTATAGTTGTAGATGATTTGTATTTATGAATATGCATGAAGACATTTCAATTACGTAACTTAAGGAAACCAAAGAAGCCATAATTAAACGAGAAACATTATGTTTGAGAATTTATTTTGTCATCACTAAAATGTATCCATGTTGTGTATCATATTTCTGTTCTTTGTCAACTCTGTCTGAGCCTTTATTTTAAATGTGAGCAAACCAAATATCCATGTTGAATGACATTGGACAAATAAATACATTGAATTGAATAATCCTCTCATCACAATCCTATGATCACTAAGTGAACATTCACAAATCTTTGAAAACATCCTACGTACCTGGTTCCATTGCCATTTTCATTCTTCTTGAGGTCCCTAGACCAGGCTAGTCTTGGTCCTGCCGTCGCTCTGAAACGACCATTTCTGGAGAATTCCACCGGGGCATCCTCATCCTCATCACCATTGTGAAGATTTACTGATCCACTACGCTTTAATCTGGAAGAAAAATAATTGAAAATCATCAAAACCATCGTAATTTTCTTTGTCATCATCATGGTCACAATCGTCACCCTCAAAATCAACAAGCTCATTAAAAAGAGTTCCCAGATCTACTATGTGAAAGGAAAAAAAACTTGGCCATCATCGTCATTAATATCATAGTCATCAAGATCATCATCATCATCGTCATCATCACTATCATCATCATCATCATCATCATCATCATCATCATTATCACTACGATCATAGTCATCAAGATCATCATCATCGTGATCATCATCATTATCATTGTCTTTATCATCATCACCATCATCATAGCCAACTTCCCCAAGTCAAAAGGGCTTGAAAATGTCCCTTTGTGGGAAAATAACGACCATCAGTTGTCAAATCGAATTTAGCGAGCACTCTCGATTAATGAAATGCACCGAATGGTTGTACGTTTCGTGCTGCGCAAAGATTCAATCAGTTTAATTTTGCCCATTACAAGAAGTGGGCTATTAATGTAAACAAATGCTCATGTACCATTTACACTCATTCTATGTTTGTTATTACCAAAGCATAAAAGAAGTCAGTCACTCAATAGTGTATGACAGTGGAGTCAAGAAAGTAAACAGGTTTCCTTGCATAATTTGAATACTAGAACTCTGCTAACGTTTAAATTTCACAGATGTACGTGACATATTCATAATTCCTGCAAAGTTCTACAGAATTTGATGTTGGCTGCAAAAGGGATACATAATGAGAGTGACACCATGCACCCCAGAATTACAAAGATGAGTTGCCATGGTTATAAGAAATGACAGATGCTCAGCCATCGGTGACTGAATTTGGATGAGCAACTGATCAAATTTAAAAATTCATCACCAATTATCATACCATTATTAGAAATTTCTGCAATTTCACTTGGTTTTTAATATATTGGGGTTCTAACATGGGATTCCTTTCTTTTTACTCAAAATGTTTATGCTAGATATTTATTTTTTTCTCTTGTTGAACTTACACAATGTAGAGTTGAGTGAATAGGCCTACTGTTGAACTTACTTTCCGATGAGTTTCTTGATGCCTTTACGTTTGCGGTAGTCCATGGGCGGAGTCCCTGGAGGGGCGGGGAAACCACCCCTCTCCAGACTCTGGAAGGTCACATTTCTTGGTCTCTGTACCCCTAATGCATCCTCCCCTTCTGACTCGGTCATGGCTGAGGAACAGACAGAGAGAGAGAGAGAGAGGGGGGAGAGAGAGGGGGGAGAGACAGAGAGAGGGAGAGAGACAGAGAGGGAGAGAGACAGAGAGGGAGAGAGACAGAGAGGGCGAGAGGGAGAGAGGGGGAGATAGAGAGGGGAGAGAGAGAAAGGGAGAGGAGGGAGAGAGGGAGAGGAGGGAGAGAGAGAGAGGGAAAGAGAGAGAGAGAGAGGGAGAAAAAAAGAGAACGTTGTTCTTTTGTACATGTATTTTCTCATGAGAAAGAGTTGGTGTCCACCTGTGTATTTTTATGAATAGAAAGAGTTGTCATAGATCCCTAATAATCTCTTGAGCACGATGTGGAATTACTTCATGGAACACATCACATCCAATAGTTACTACGCCAAGCCTCCATTCTTATTCTATCGTCAATGCACACTCGACTAGGCAATTGCTCTAATGGCTTCACCGCACATCGAAGAATAGATGGAGAACCACGAAAACCTGCTGTGACAACTAATGAAAAATTGAGACTAAATTCCTGAGGAACTTACATACATGTGCTTTGTACTGCGATCATGGTTTTAGAGGGCTTTGCCCCACAAATAATACGTTTCATATCATCAATGGACGGTCCTGTCATTAAAAAGAGGTACATGTAAACAAAAATCTACTTCTTGAATAATGATATATATTAATTAGTCAACAAAATATGTTTAACACTCAACTTCTTAGGCAAGATTTACCAGTGAAGAGGATAAGAAATTAAAAATGTAAGTCAAAGACAAATGCTGAGTATTTACTCTCGACATATTTCCTTTTGTTTTAATATTTTTGTTTTGTTTTTTATTATTATTGTGCACTTATGAGCTATAGCCACTCCTGTATAATTCAATAATTGTTGACAGCTGGTCACACCGTCAGCTCCAGTTAAGAGAGACCCAGATAGCCCAATCAAATAAGCCACTTCACGGTTACAGTCTGAGCATGCGCAGATAAAGGTCATTCAGAACAAATTTTGAAATACACGGAGACGAAATACTGGATACGTGCTCATGAAAGTTATGTCATCATTATTCATTCATGCACAAGCAGTGTACTCTATGATACACAGGTGGAAGTATTCTTTGAAAAGCGGAAACAAACTTAGGCTATTTATGTAGCACCACCATCGCTGTAGGAGTGATTATTTTCAAAATGTACAAAGTGGGACCTCTTCATGTTTAGAAGATCTGCGGATATTCAGGGTCATTGCAGTAAAGGTGCTAACCGTTAACTGGTCTATTGGTTTCTCTGCTTCTTAGATGATGTCATGTATCACTAATCTATTCAACAAGTAACAAAAACATTTCTAGCATATGAAATTTGTGGACATTTCTGTAATCTAATAAGAGTGACTTAGATACCTGAGGTAATTTAATGAAAAGATATTATTCTGTTGGCACTTCAAATAGAGAGAATTAATCTGGTTTGCAATGTAAAGCAAATAAAGCATGTTGATGTTATAGAGGAGAAAACCACTATAGCTATCAGGATGTAGCCTGTAACGTATCATAGCAATACAGTAAAAATGGTCATTTTCATGACATCAAACTTTCTTGAATGATTGAAGTCCCTCTAAAGTGTTGGAAGCCCCCAAATTTGATGGCAAAATTTGACTTAAATTTTACTCTTATGTGAACAAGGATGTCATTTAAGATACACTACTGCAAAGATTTTACAGGCTTTACATCACTACTAAAAATATTCTGGGTTGATATAGCACTTAATACATCTACCATGTCTCTAAGAGCTTTACAGATTATCCCAGTCATCAGATGCAGACTTGCCCACACACAACGTAAGCTCATTCTCCACTTCCTGGGGAGTATTCCATCGTGGTGCCATTTGAGAGATGCTCACAATACTGAGCAAACTGCTTCGTACAATGAGTTTTGCATCCTACCAGATACACATTTAAAGGGATCCGGTAACTTTGTCTCAGATTCTGAAACAAAATCCTGGATTTAGCTCACGCTGCAATGATAATAAACCTTAAGGTGAGTCAGGAACCCCATGACTTTTACAAGCCGATCGCCTGTCTGATTATCAAGATATTTATGTTTGGAAATCGAAACCAAGTTTTGGGGAAAATGAGTATGGTAAAACCGGTCACTCACAGATATTTTACTTTTTTGAGGCACTTCTTGATCATTTTGAAGCGCAATTTTTTTTTAGGGCTTCAATATTACACCATATCACAGACACTGATAACATGTAGGGTCGTGCATCTCAGATTTAACATTGTTAAACGGTGCCTTTAACACCCAAGTGGCCACAATAGCAAGGTAGATAAAATGCCTTGCTTAAGGGCATAGGTGCTATGCCAGGGATCGATCCAATGGCATTTGCATCTTCAGTCAAGTGTTTATCAAAACCGCTTGAATACGACACCTCTACTACAGCCAAAGATTGCTAATTTGAATGCACTGCTCATATGAGTCAGCTAAAAAGTGTCCTATCTTTCATTGCAGTGTGTTAGGTGAGGGTATGAAGTTAGGTGAGATTAGAAGAGAAGGCATACCACATGATGATGCACAATGAATAATAGTGTAGTAATCTTTGGGATTATGTCACGAATCAACACTCTCAAAATACTCCATGTATGAGAGTGAGTCATAATCCTAAGTTATTAAAATATGAAAAAACAATATGTGAGAGGTTCACCCTTCAAGCAAATGTAAGGTCGGTCACATAAGGCATAAACTTAGTGTGATAATTTCAGTATATACTCATGAATTCTTAGAAATATTTATATAATAATGTATGGCTTTGAGTGTGATACATGTACAAGGATATATTGCTCTAGCTATGACAATATGTGATGAGTCGAGTCAAATATTGTCACAGTGAGAGCAAGATATTCTTTTTCACATGAAAACGAAACCATAGTACCATACAAGATTTTTATTATTATTTATATCAAGCTGACTAGCGAAATAACAAATTTGACTTACCTCTGTAATTATGATTTTGTTTTTGTGTGATATCGATAGTTGCAGTTACAGGATGACTGAGCAATACAACAACAATATATTGATCAGTCATCCGGGTACTGCGCCAAAGATATTAAATACACTGATTGGAAGCCTTATATAGATAATAATACAAGATACAATGTACACTGGAGAAGTAGAAAACGTTTTCAAGGGAAATGACACTTTTGAGAATTTACATTCAATTTTTCAATATTTCATGTTTATCATAACATTTTATAAGAATCTCACAAGGCCTGTCTTCACTAGCTCGAGATTGCCAAATATCCCGCTATTTGAACTATCCCGATCGCAAACTATCTAGCTAATTTGCGTCTTCATCAGCCCGAATTTGATATTAGTAGGATATTTGGTCGGGATTGTCATCCCAAGATATCTTGGGATAGTTTGCAAAATATCCCACCATTTGGCAAAATATCCAGCTACTTGTCCGGTGCGTCTTCACCAGACAGAAGACTCGCACTATGCGCGAACGCTGAGCAAAATATCTCGAGCCAATTTCTCAAGGTCGAGTTCAAGTTTCGAGGTCGAATCTCGAGATGATGAAGACGCGATTTGAAACTTCGGGATTGAAACAAGAACTTTAAGTACAAGTCCATGATTAATAACCTAATTTACACTGGACCAAACACTATGCCTAACACACTAACCTTGGACCTAATCAACCTAGAAAAAAATAGCTATTGTGTTTGGGGGACAAACAATGCTGCTAGGTGAGTTGTGCACATTGACATTGTTGAATTAATGTACATGTACAAGGTCAGGCATATATATTATCTTTTATTGCTCATTTGTGTAACATTCACCTTGAGGACAGAACATACCTTCACAGCAACTTAGTAATGGAAGTATCTTCCTACTTATCCATCTCAAGTGAAAGGAAATTGATGACAAATTTTTGAGAGCTTTCTAATAATTGTCTTTCTTCACCAAAACCGGCTTTTTAAGAATAGCAGACAATGAATACTGGTAGACAGAAATGACCACCTATTTCTGTAAGAAACCTGGAACGTGATGTGAATGATGACGATGATGACTAAAACGCTATATGACTATGAAGTACATGTATTCAGATACTGACTAAAACTGTACATGACTATGAATTACATTTGAGTACCGACTAAAACTGTTGATGACTTTGAAGTACATTTACTCAAATACCGACTAAAACTCTGCATGATTTTAAAGTACATGTATTCAAATACTGACTAAAACTGTACAAGACTATGAAGTACCGGTACATGTATTCAATTACTGAATAAAAGTCTACATGATATTAAGTACATGCATTCAAATATTAAACTCTCCATGATATTGAAGTACATGTATTCAAATACAGATACAGGTATTGGTGAATGCATGATTACACAATCAGAAATCAATAGAAAGAGAGCAAGATTTGAAGCAAATTTAATCACATCACACACTGACTGGGCAGCTCTCACATCTGGATATTATTGGACTATGGTTCTCACAACACATCAACTCTCTTTCACATATGTCTGAGTAAACCAGCTCGGTTTACTGGAGAGGGTGGGGAGGGTTAAAGCCCCTGTTAAGTGTTGGGAGCCCCAACAATTTGATGGCAAAATTTCACTTAAATTGTATCATTATGTGAAAGTGGATATTATTTAAGACACATTTCTGCAAGGATTTTCAAAACAAATGTGTTTAGAGTCGAATATTGATGAAAGAATACAAAAATTCAAGCAAATTTACGGCTTTTAAACACATTCTAGGGACTTTAAACTTACTATTTACTGTTATTTTCCTCTTCATTTGTTGGAAATTGTTGGGATACTTTTAATTTGTAAAGGAGGCATTGAGTCAAGTTGAGTTGCTGTATTACGATTTGAAAGAAAGTGTCTGGTACATATTGGGAAATGTTGACACATATGTATTGATATACAGGATGTATACTGGGAGGTTTAGGGATGAGCAAAATGTAAAGAAATGGAATAATATAGTATTAATGACTGCTTTGAGAGAAATAGTTGTTTTATTACGCTCAAGGGAAGGTTAGAATTGTGCTATTACCCGAGGCGTGCCGAGGGGAATAGCCCAATTGTAACCTTCCCGAGAGCGTATAAAAACAACTATTTCTCGAATATTAAAGCAGTCATTAATACTTTTATATGCCGAAAAAAAATAGACTAAAAAATAAAAAATAAAAAATACTTTTTTTTTTGTCGAAGATGAGATTTGAACTCTTGCGTACAAAAGGTGATGTATCTAAAGTCAGCGCCTCAGACCTCTCGGCCATCGCGCGATGTTAACATACTTGGCAGTTTTGTACAATATATACATTAGATGGATTGAAACCGGCTTCGCGTGTGATGAATGCTTCGCAAAAGCTCCATATACGGACTCTTCTTTTACTTTTGCAATGCATATTGGCATGAACTTAGATCAAGATCTATCGGCAGATGTTGTTTTTTTGTTTTTGGAAGCTAATTTTCGTCTTCATGTCAACAATGCAAGATAAAATTGTCGGTAAGATGAAATTACAGACCAATCCTTCGCACATATACGGTATCCTCCATCGCTCAAACCATTTTTTAACATGTAAACCTATGGGGTAACCATGGAGGCTGACCAACTATTTTTAATAACCATGGTTATTAAAAATATTGAAATGTTTTAAGCATGGTTACCGAGAATTTTACAGGAACAGTTGAAGTTTATGAATGCAATTCGACCAATCAGATGGCTGGATTTCTTAAGTGAGGTATATAATAATGTATATCATGTGCATATCTTTCTATGAATACTGTATTATCTGGCTGGAGACAGAAGGATATTAACTCGGGTTAACATGGGTTAATTTAATGCCATTCTGGCTCTGAACACATACTTCATTTATTTCTGTAGAATGGTAGTCAAACAAATATGGATCAATGTTAAAGGGATCGTTTATCAATGTTAAATCTGAGATACACGGCCCTACGTGTTATCAGTGTCTGTGATATGGTGTAATATTGAAGCCCTAAAAAAAATTGCGCTTCAAAATTATCAAGAAGTGCCTCAAAAAAGTAAAAATCTTTGAGTGACCGGTTTTACCATACCCGTTTGGCAAACGGTTTTCAAAATTTGTAATTCCAATCATAAATATCTTGATAATCAGACAGGCGATCGGCTTGTAAAAGTCATGGGTTCCTGACTAACCTAAAGGTTTATAATTATCATTGCAGCATGAGCTAAATCCAGGATTTTGTTTCAGAATCTGAGACAAAGTTACCTGATCCCTTTAAGACAGTGCCCTTTTGGCTCTGAACATATCATATTACTTCATTTATTTCTGTTTTCAGTACAGTAAGGAGTGATAGTCATACAAATATTGATCCATGTTAATACAAATATTGATCCAAAGACATTTAATCGTTGAATACTATAAATACAGTGTAGACAGAAATAATAAATAGTGCAGAAGAGAGGAGTGAAAACACACACCAATATGAGTAAAATATGAAACATAGCTACTCTCTCCACATAATTTCAATTTAAAAACCTGAAGACAGTATTGAATGTTTCCCACTGATAATTGCTGAGTTTCCATTGATGAATGTTTAGAGATATAGCAGGAAGATAATAAAGCAGAAATCAGGAAATTACCATGAACTTACCGAGATTTGGAGCACTGGAAGTCTTTTTGGAGGTGATTTTGAAGAGTCCCTTTCCGAACGATGCTCTGGGTTTCCTAGGCTCTGGGGTGCCGCCGCCGTGAGCTGATTGTTGCTGCTTGTTTGGAAGATCAAACTCTTGGTTCCTACGAGGGGAGGGCAGCGTCCTGTAGCCCGAGGGACTGCTTCTGGCGGCTAAATCACCCTGGTGAGGGGGAGAACAAGGGATGGAGGAGAGTAAGGGAGAGGGTGAGTGTGAAGGAGAGTGGGGAGGATGTGAAGGAGAGAGGAGGAGGGTGGGAAGGAGAGAGGAGGAGGGTGGGAAGGAGAGAGGAGGGTGGGGAGAAGAGGAGGGTGGGAGAAAGGTTGAGGGTGAAGGAGAGTGGGAGAGGGTGAAGGAGAGAGGAGGAGGGTGAGGGAGAGACAGGTGAACAGACAGAGAGTAAGGGAGAGTGAAGGTATGAGGGAGGTGAACATGGCAGAAAATGTAAGACCACAAAGTAAAGAGAGAGACCAGGAAAGAACAATAAAATGAGAGACACAGGGAAAAAAGTTGTGCAAATGTACAGGATGGAGCAAGAAATGGAGGAAATGGCAGAAAAACAGAGAGAAAACCATATGTAAACAGAGAGAGAGAGAGACGGAGAGAGGTAGGAGAGAACGAGAAAGAGGAGGAAGTGATTAAATTCAGTCCATGTGTTGTGCACAGCAGGATAATGAACTACCTGTCATTCTAAAACAGTGGTGTAGCCCAACAAAACATGGGTACACTGTAAGGCTATGCCCCCTTCTAATTCTCATATTGACATATAAACACTCTTTGCTCACAAGCAGTATACAGCGCAGGTAAATAAATGGCGTTGTACAGAGACTGAAAATAAAACTGCAAGGGAATATATTAATTAACAACCCAACAGCCCCAGCCCAAACCCCTTTTTTCTTAACCCTATTTCTCATTCTTATTCAACCTATGTCCTCATACTTTTGGACCCCTGACCCCCCCCCCCCCCCCTCTCCTTTCTCATTTTAAGACAGAAAGGTGTATGTTTATATTCATGCACCCCTCCCCCTCCTAACTTTCTGTCTGGATATCCTCTGTATATTCCACCATGTAGAAATGCCCTTGTTTTGAAATGAAGCATCCAACAGAAGGTGTAAGCCATGTTACTTACTCAGGGAAATGTGGAAGTAGAATACCCAAATCACACCAATGAAAGCAACACCACACCAACCGACAGCAAGTGGAAAAGAATTGGTCAGTTTAGAATCGGTCAGTTTAGAATCGGTCAGTTTAGAATGGGTCAGTTTAGAATCGGTCAGTTTAGAATTGGTCAGTTTAAAATTGGTCAGTTTAGGATTGGTCAGTTTAGAATCGGTCAGTTTAGAATCGGTCAGCTTAGAATTGTTCAGCTTAGAATTGGTCAGTTTAGAATTGGTCAGTTTAGAATCGGTCAGTTTGGAATCGGTGTGGAGTTTGTTTACTGGTGTGACTGAGGTATTACAACGTCCCATCCATGATTATTCAACAAAAACAGAGACAATCCGTGTCACTGTGAGAAGATCTCTAAGTCTACAGGAGGTGGAAATGTTAACAATCATCAACTCTGCCCTCTATACCTTAAAACATTATAGTCAATAATCATCTTACAAGTAAATTTAAAAAGCTAAATGAAACTTCTTTGCTGTTATCCTGTGAGACATATTATTTTAGTTACGAATAACAAATTAAGCATTCATATCAGTGCAAAATAGAATCAAAATAGAAACCTCTTTCACAGTGTTGTAAAAAAAAACGTGAAAGCAGAATTCAAAGAAAAGTGGTACAATATTCAGATTAGAGACCTTACCTACATGTATTTACAAGAAACTGGTTAATAATATGAAGTATAACAGAATTAGTTAGCATAGTATTATTGAATAGTGGTATACACAGAAGCATGATAGCAGATATATGTAAATGAGCAAAATGAAATCAATGCTTGAATGATGTGATTACAATATTATGAAATAAACTTGAAAACAGAACGATTGATTAAAGCGATACTGAACTAATGAACTTTCTGCCCTAGCGTACTGTTCATTGCACAGCGCCATCTGATGGTCAAATTTCCAACAGTTCGTAACCCAATACCTACTTCTCACTTCGCAGACAGAGGACTCAATGCGAGAATCAACAGTGCAGGTATGGAAGCAGAGAGCTAAACAAAACCTACTGCTACAGCTGACCCCTGATGGTGCTAGAGGACATTACTAGTACAGTATGGCTCTAATGCATAGATAGGGCCTAAAATAAAAACTTGTTGTATTGCCCTTTGCGACCGACCCAAAAATCTGAAAATCTACGGTCGGCATTTTAAAAACTTTTTTTTTTTTAAACCATTTTTTAGATTTTGTTTTATTAATGAATAAAAAACAAAATTTAAACAATTTTGTTTGTTTAAATGGGATATATAAATGCATAAAATCAAATTATTCCAAAATTCTCACTCGTGCAAACCATGGATAATTATGAGGTGGAAAAGATGTCAATGGAATGACGTTGAAACACACTTGATTAAAGCATTAAAAACTGAGAAATATCAGCCAACAAAGGGCGGGAAAAAAGTTTTTAAAAAAAACTTTCAAATCTGAAAAGTATCGGCCCAAAGAGTGCGACAAAAAAAAAGTTTAAAAAAAAACTTTTCCGACCGACCGACCCATGTTTTGGCACCCAAAGGGCAATACAACAAGTTTTTATTTTAGGCCTAAGGATACATACATAGATCTAGATGTTATAAGGTACACCTTGATGCATAGATAAGGATACATACATAGATCTGAATGTTATAAGGTACAGCGGGGTTAACCAAATATTAAAAGGTTAGTGCAGCATCCAAACAAATATAGCATTCCACACAAAGAAACTCAAATCGGAGTGAGGTTCAATGCAGCTTGTCCAAAAACATCTAACAAGATCAGAGAAGTACTATCTTGGTGGTGGAAAATGCAACATGCCAATCTTTATTGTAAATGGATTAAAACAAAGTACATTAAACTTAAAATCAGTCATTAAAAAACATTTAAACCCCCTCTGCACCAGTTTGGGCAGGAGGGATTGGACCTCCATGCATGGTCACTGAGAGGTGGTTATCTCATCAAATCAGCTTTCATAACATAACAAAAAGGGCATTATGGGGGACCAATAGGTACCGCTTAGGCATTGTTTGCTATATAAAGGGCACAAGTAGCTATAAGTAGTGCAGTGGGGCTTTAAAATCATTCATTAAATAATATTTAAATGAAGAGTAAGGAGTTGATCTTTACCAAATTTGTAATGTGCCCTAAAACATTAAACTTTACTTGTGCCTCTACCCTCTAATCATCCTTTCCACACACAATGCTATTCCACTTGCCAAAGAGAAAAAGACAAAATTGGCACAGTCCCCTTATATGACTGAACCTCTTCACAGTGCAGAGGGCAAGAGAATGTCTCTCTGTATTGCATTAGCCTGGGCTCCATACGGGCTGCTTTGGTTGGGGCCATT
This sequence comes from Strongylocentrotus droebachiensis, assembly GCA_035222895.1. Lineage (NCBI taxonomy): Eukaryota > Metazoa > Echinodermata > Echinoidea > Camarodonta > Strongylocentrotidae > Strongylocentrotus > Strongylocentrotus droebachiensis. The sequence goes on from JAVYIG010000070.1 coordinate 921,397, forward strand.
GGGGTCTGCATTGCATTTTTCAGTGTCTGTATGCATCACCCCTCTGTGTAAACTTTTAAGATTTTGAGGGTCTGGACCTAGATTTTTGGCACCAATGTGTCCTGGGTGTGATGTTATTGTCGGCCATGTAATGGTCAAGAACTTCCCTGAAGATGGATGCCTTATATAATTATGTCTGTTTGGAGCTAGAAGGATGTTTACTTGTATACTTTAAAGATAAAGACCAGTTATAGTCATGCGATTGCATTGTGAAAGAAACGTTGTGGAATCGATCAGAAAAGGTTGATCATCTAGCATATAAGTATTGGTGTGTATACTGCAAGGTTCTGGAATCATCAAAATGATAAGAAATTTAGCCCAGTCTTCGTAAAGTTACAAGCACTGTACACAGAAAGATGTATATGGGACTATGCACATGTGCGCGACACGTGCGTTTATCTCTCACACACCAATAGACAAACTATTTTACCAAATATATCAATTAGTAGGCGGTTTCCCGGCAAAATTGTTATTATCATGTATTAGTCAAAACATACTCTTTCACATGATTGGTAATAAGAGCTTCCATTTCATCTTTTGAAATTGGGGCGTTTCCAATACTGGTCTTTACCTTTAATATAGAGTTAGCGCCCTTTTGGCTCTGAACTGTTAATTCAATTCCTACGATAATACCAACAAATATATACCTTGGAATATAAAATTAAAATAATTAACATCATATCATGCAGATTTATGGTGTGAAAAATTAAACATGGACTCTTTGGAACAATGAAAGGAAAATAGCTTTGTGTAAAATGAAAAGATTCAATGCCCTCCGGGCTCTAAACAAACATTACACAAATTATTTCAGACAGGGGAGAATGTGGCAAGCCTCAGCAATGGAGTGCACCACACTGTACGTTTACTGCTGCTCAGAGCCAGAAAGGCATTAACACAAAGGTGGCTATTTCTCAAAGTTGTCATGAGTCTCACTTCTTGGACATTGGACATCAGAACATGCGTTATAGAACTAAGGGCGCGTTCATGCTTGATTTTGAAGGTAGAATGAGCGATCTGAAACGCTCATCGTAAACGCTCATCGTGATCGCAGTTCCACGGTGTAGCTGTTCATGCTTAATTCTCTGGCTCATCCAGGCAATTCTCCTTGTGTGGCATTGTGTGACCTTCACTGTGCATGCTACGTAGACCAACTAGAGGTCAGTGCGTTGACCCCATTTAAACGCGTTTACAATTGTAAACGCATCTTTTTGATCGCCGTTTTTCGGTGATTCTACAAAAGTGAGCATGAACGCAAGCGTGTTTTAAACTAAACACGTAACAGATGCCTGATTCTGGCCGTCAAAATCAAGCATGAACGCGGCCTAAGACACGCTTCTATGAGATGTCCAAGAAGTTGTACTAATGACATTTTCAAGAAACTGGCCCCTGGCTCTCTCAACCAATGATTTTGATGAAGACTGTGAAAACATGAATGTGAAAGATGGAGACAGACAAAAACAAAGACTACCGGTATCTTGTTTTTCTTTAATAAATGTTAATACGTATATAATAATTAAATAAATTGATATGGGAATGTGTTTCATTTGTAAGTGTTATAGTTTGTGTTCAGCAGCCAAAAAACTTTCAAGAAGTACTATTGAAAAACACAAATATGCAAATCCAAAAGCAGCTGGAACCTGAAGAACTATACAGGAGAATTCTTTAAAAAAGGCAGCAGCTGTGTTCATATTTTGAAATTTATGAGAATGCTTCAGATAACACAAGTAAGAGTCCAGATTTTCTAAATAAATGTTTAACAGACCTAAAAACCAAATAGGAAGTAAAAATTTCACTATTCAAGTTCTTCATCTTTACTTGTTTTTTACTCATTTGTCTTCAATATTATTTTTTAGCTTTCTGTTCCATACTACCATTTAAAAATAAATTTAAAGAATTCAAGATCAAACATAAATATTAGGAAGCTACATTTTTAATATGATTCATTAGGTAACAAGAAGTCAAGAAGTCTATATGAATATGACAATAATATTTGGCTGCAATAAATTGTTATATACATTTTGATGATTAAGATGTTAAATTCTAAATGTTAGTTTAATGAATTAAATGCACCAGAGGTAGCTCAATGCCAATTATTTAAGTTATAGATGAAAAAGTAGTAGCATTATTCTTTTAATATGCTATGGGTTTAGTTCATATCTACAATGATGGAACTAAACGACAACATTATAAAATACAAAATTTAAAGAAAGTGAATTAAAATTTGCAGAACAAAGCCATGCACCATTTGTTGCCATGGTAACTGGTTAAACAGGAAGCAAAGGCGCAAACGACTATGTTTGATTCCAAAAGGAATCAAACACAGTGTATTAATAGTTGAAGGTATGGAATGGATATATAAACACAAAGAAGGATGTAAGCAAAAGGTCGATTTGCTGGTAAAAAAGGCATAAGAAAGAACGGTGTGATTACCTCTGAGTCGGTCGTTTTCTTGGGACCAGGTAGGGTCATATGACCTGAAAGGGGGGAAACGTCCCGACGGAAATGCGCCACGTTGGCGTCGTCAATGTCAATGAAGGTCAGGTCAGTAGGGGAGTCTAGGGAGTCGGGTCGTACCCCATTCCCTAAATAGCCATTTGTGTTTGAAGGACTGCAGTTAGCGCCCTGAGTGAGGAACACGCTCACGTGATCAATACCCGGTCTTTCTTCAAAGTCTTCCCCCACGGAGCTTCTCTGATCGTTACTGATCTCTGTTGTTGCGTCCAGGTCAAAGTTGACCTTCTTAGGGACAGCTTCCCAGCTTGGGTCATTATGGGTCGGGAAAGGAGGTGTTTTGTTTGAAGCAGAAGTGACCACCTCTGGTAACCCTGTGGTCAGATGTTCCATGTCTCCTGGAAGGGAACAGGGATCTGCTAGCCCTGGTGAAAGCCTTTCAACATGGATAGGAACATGGATAGTTCTAGGGTCTTCTGTAAGGAAGGTTGAACTGTCCTGATGGGGTGCTTGAGGGGTGGAATGGAGGGGTTGTACGGTGCCCCCTTGGATATGTATAGGGACGTGTATTGTTCTAGGGCCACCTGTAACAGGTAAGTCCGTTTGAGAGTCTGGAGGGGGATGGGAGAGGTCAGAGGAAAGTTCATTCTGTAGGGACAGAAAACATGCAAGGGAAATGCAAATATCAACATGAATTACAAAACATCAATTGGTATGATCATACACATTCTTTATAACGTTATATACTTGTAAGTATCGACACAATAGGAAGAAGTAATTAATAACTTTCATGAATATATTTGTACATGGCATGAAACAGAAACACACGATCAGAATATATCACAAACTCTAAAATGCTCATGTTTTAAATACACACCCGTATTAAACACTCTTTAGACTCTTTTTAGAATGTTATCAATGTCACTGAAAAAGATCTTGATTAATATGAACATCAAATTAGTTATTCAGAGTTCCAGCCTTCAACTTCACTGAACAATTCTTTAAGTATTTTCCCTCTTTTTCCAAATTCTGTTTTTAGTCTATCCTACGAGGTAAACATGCTATTATACAAGGGAGAGCTCAAATAGGAACATTGGATAATTAATGCATTATATATATATGGGAAGAGTATAACATTTGTATGTTTTACAATGACAGGGACAGATGTAAATGTAAATATATACTGGAGAATATCAGCTCAAAATGCAAACATTTATGAAGCAATAGACAGAGTGGGTCATTGCGAATGATTGATTTGATATTTACTTGGTAATACAATATAAGAAGAAGGAATATAATGCTCGTTGAGAACTAAGAAGTGAATGAGTATGCTCGGTTAAAAGTTTGAATTTTTACCATAGTTGATTTTGCCTTTTTCATACGCTACAGGACATAATAAGAAAGTAGGAAGAGCAAATTCATCAATTGACACGAGGCTGATAACATTGTACTTTATGATTGCATTTCCTTAATTTAATTATTTCACAATCCAACCGTTTGCAATCGTGAAATTTTAGTGAATAAACAATTTCAATTTCAACAGCAATTAAAAAACTAGCTGTACTTCTGCTGATGAAAATATATAAAATAGGAAATTCACTTTAAAAAGGTATTAATAGACTTTCTTCTTTCTAAAAAAGAGACAGAACGGGGGTCACCATTCTGACCGAGTTCAACTCATTTTCTGAGCAATGCAGGAAATATTACGAGAACTGAATTTGAGGTTCATTGTAAAAACGATACTGAGCTGGGCCCGTTGCACAAAACTTACCGTTGATGGTAACTGCCATGGAAACCTTGATTTTGATTGGCTGTTGAGCCCTGTTACCATCATGATGGTAGTTGTCATTGATGGCTTAATTACCATAATACCATCAATGGTAAGTTTTATGCAACAGGCCCATATATACTTTCATGCCCTAGCATACTGTTTAATTGCACAGCGCCATCTCATGGTCAACTTGCCAACAATGCGTAACCAAATAACTAATTCTCACATCGCAGATAAAGGACTCAATGCGAGAAATAAACGTGCCGCTAGGAAATCAGGAAGTTACAGGACCATCCTGCTACAGCTGACCTGAGATGGCGCTAGAGGGGATTCTGAGGTAATGCTTCTAGTAAAGTATGGCTTTAACTTCACACATCAAATATCTGTTGATTTATAGATGCACAATACACTACCTTCAACTCAGCATACTATTAGTACACAATGCAGAGTATGTGTTAAATAAAAGTGCATTCAAATGTTACAGTGCCATCAACTCTCAAACATTTTCTTGGAATGAGTTTTCTCCTTCGTGGTTAATCTTGAAACCATGATCCACTGAACAACCTTAACAAATAAAGAATCCTTTTTTTGTTTTTTTACTAATAACGATAACGATATTCCGTTCTTCAATATTGCATATCACATTAAGATATACATCTCTATGCGATCCTATAGAATTTTATATATTATTGTCCTACTGTAGCTTTAGCTCCAGCAATCATAGCGGTAAGTGCATTTCAAGAACTTTACAATGTATCTTTCAAGAATAAATCAGAAACATTTCCTGATTTGAGATAGGAAAAATGATTTCAACTTTATGGGCAATAGTGTTTATGATGGTGAAGTTTCCAAGAGTCATATGTAGAGTTAAATAAATTTATTTCAGGATATGTTGATACATTCATATTCAGGAAAGTGATGAAATGAAGTTTATTTCATTTCAGTCTTTTAACCTATTGTACATGTAGTGGCTGAATTTCATCTTTAATTATATAAAAAAACATTTATTCAAGAACAAATTGTGGTTTGTGTGCCTTTACATACAATAAAAGGCACAAAGACCACAACAGGATCTTGTAAATTTCAAGGCAGAAGGGCACATTTATTTAGCTAACTCTATGAGCTATATCTAGGATTCATACTAATCTACCGACCATTCACTACACATGCACTACTTTACATTAGATGGAAACTGTGAAAAAGACTTACCGTTGATGGTAGGACATTGGTCTGTAGATTCTCCAGACTTGCCGATCGTCGGCTGGTCTTGGACCCAAACATCTCCTCAGTCCTATCCACCATCATAGTGTAGTCTCTGTCTGGGCTGGATCCTTGCGGGACCTGGTGCTGTATAAGGAAATAGATAAAGAATTGAGTTCTAGACCTGGTGCTGTATAAGGAAATAGATAAAGAATTGAGTTCTAGACCTGGTGCTGTATAAGGAAATAGATAAAGAATTGAGTTCTAGACCTGGTGCTGTATAAGGAAACAGATAAAGAATTGAGTTCTAGACCTGGTGCTGTATAAGGAAATAGATAAAGACAAAATTGAGTTCTAGACCTGGTGCTGTATAAGGAAACAGATAAAGAATTGAGTTCTAGACCTGGTGCTGTATAAGGAAATAGATAAAGAATTGAGTTCTAGACCTGGTGCTGTATAAGGAAACAGATAAAGAATTGAGTTCTAGACCTGGTGCTGTATAAGGAAATAGATAAAGACAAAATTGAGTTCTAGACCTGGTGCTGTATAAGGAAACAGATAAAGAATTGAGTTCTAGACCTGGTGCTGTATAAGGAAACAGATAAAGAATTGAGTTCTAGACCTGGTGCTGTATAAGGAAACAGATAAAGAATTGAGTTCTGGACCTGGTGCTGTATAAGGAAATAGATAAAGACAAAATTGAGTTCTAGACCTGGTGCTGTATAAGGAAACAGATAAAGAATTGAGTTCTAGACCTGGTGCTGTATAAGGAAACAGATAAAGAATTGAGTTCTAGACCTGGTGCTGTATAAGGAAACAGATAAAGAATTGAGTTCTGGACCTGGTGCTGTATAAGGAAACAGATAAAGAATTGAGTTCTAGACCTGGTGCTGTATAAGGAAACAGATAAAGAATTGAGTTCTGGACCTGGTGCTGTATAAGGAAACAGATAAAGAATTGAGTTCTGGACCTGGTGCTGTATAAGGAAACAGATAAAGAATTGAGTTCTAGACCTGGTGCTGTATAAGGAAACAGATAAAGAATTGAGTTCTGGACCTGGAGCTGTCAGAGGACATAGTTAAATGCAAATTTGAGTTCTAGACCTGCTGCTGTCAGAGGACACAGTTAAAGAATTAATTCTAGACATGGTGCTGTGAAAGGACACAGATAAAGAATTGAGTTCTAGACCTGTTGCTGTGAATGGACACGGATAAAGAATTGAGTTCTAGACCTGGTGCTGTGAAAGGACACAGATAAAGACAAAATTGAGTTCTGGGCCTGGCGCTGTGAAAGGACACAGATAAAGACAAAATTGAGTTCTGGGCCTGGCGCTGTGAAAGGACACAGATAAAGAAAAGATTAAGTTCTGGACCTGGCACTGTGAAAGGACACAGATAAAGACAAAATTGAGTTCTGGGCCTGGCGCTGTGAAAGGACACAGATAACGACAAGATTAAGTTCTGGACCTGGCAATGTGAAAGGACACAGATAAAGAAAAAATTGAGTTCTGGGCCTGGCACTATGAAAGGACACAGATAAACACAAGATTAAGTTCTGGACCTGGCACTGTGAAAGGACACAGATAAAGAATTGAATTCTAGACCGGGTGCTGTGAAAGGACACAGATAAAGACAAAATTGAGTTCTGGACCTTGTGCTGTGAAAGGACACAGATAAAGACAAAATTGAGTTCTGAACCTGGTGCTGTGAAAGGACACAGATAAAGACAAAATTGAGTTCTAGACATGGTGCTGTAAAAGGACACAGATAAAGACAAAATTGAGTTCTAGACCTGGGTGGCATTTCACAAAACTTGTCATCAGTGACGAATGACAGTTTTTGTTATAAGCTACTGAAATCCTTGCTTCTGATTGGTTATCAGCAGATTTGTCACTGATATTTGTCATTTGTCATTGTAAAAAGGCTTTGTGAAACGGGTCCCAGGTGCTGTGAAAGGTCACAGATAAAGACAAGATTGAGTTTTAGACTGGGCGCTGTCAGAGGACACAGTTAAAAGCCATACTGAAATGATAAACTTTTTGCCCTAGCGTAGTGTTTACTGTATAGCACCATCCCATGGTTAACTTGCCCTCAGTGCGTAACCCAATACCTAATGTCCATATCATACACAGAGGACTTGATGTGAGAACCACAGCTATGCATGGGATGCAGGGAGATATGGGACCATACTGCTAGATGGTGCTGGAGGGAAATCTGTGGTAGTTTGAGTAGAGTATGGCTTTAAAGGGATTGGGTAACTTTGCTTCAGATTCTGAAAAAAATCCTGGATTAAGCTCATGCTGCAATCATAATTATAAACCTTTAGGTCATACATGTATCCCATGACTTTTACATGCCAATTACTTGTCTGATTATCAAGATATATATGATTGGAATTAGAAATTTCAGAATTTGTTTTTCTAACGGTTTTTCTAACACTACAGTCTATTGGGGAAAATGATTATGGTAAAAACCGGTCACTCAAAGATTTTTATTTTTTTGAGACACTTCATGATCATTTTTAAGTGCAATTTTTTTAGGGCTTCTATACTACACCATGTCACAGACACTGATTACACGTAGGGCCATGCATCTCAGATTTAACAATGTTAAACGATGCCTTTAAACATTGTTAAACGATGCCTTTAAGAGTGAACTTACGCTATCCTTTGATGTGTCTGTCTCTCCTGTAGCTGAGCTGGAGGTTGAGAAACTATCTGTTCTTTGGTTTTCAATGTCAAGCAGCATATCCATTTCAACTGAAACAAAGAAATAGTAACTGCTATTATAATGTACAAAAATGTATTTGAATCAAAAGACAAAAGGGCAATCCATGCAATCAGATATGACATTTGCCTGCTTTCCATTTCTTTCATCCATAAATTAAATCTATCTTGATAGTAATTAATTCTAAATTAAAAATATTAGTATACCTATCACCACCAACAAACAACACCCCTCCCCCTCCACCCATCCCCCCCCCACCCTCCCCCTCCACCCCTCCCTCCTCCCAAGAACAAAAATGAAGTGTTAACATTTTACCTCTTCCATTGATGGCAGCCATTTCCTGTACATGGTAGAACTTTGATAACCTTTGGTTCAAATCTTCTATCGTCTTGTCCTTAATTGGTAAAAACAAAACAAGTACCGGTATGATTTACATGTGCATGTACAGGTACAGTGTACATTGTTATAACTTTCATACAAAAATTACACAAAATACAGAAAACTCCAAGTACAAGCCTGCTTAAAGGAATAGACCATTTTTGGAAACGCCCCCCCCCCCCCCCTCAAAAAATTGAATGGAAGCTATTATTAACAAATCATGTGAAAGAATATGTTTTGACTAATACGTGATACAAATTTTGCCGGGAACCACCTTCTAATTGATATATTTGGTAAATTATTATATCGATCCAGCCTGGATAGATATCGCAAATGCACTTTAACATTGAACATTTGGGCATATATTGCTGCTTTTTTTGCAAATTTAGGTTGAAGTATTGCCATCTAAACCTCTGAAGGCAACATTGAAACAATATTGAATGGATATTTTGCACCCAAAACCCTTGAACCGCAATTTTACCACTACCAGTCTTTACCTTTAAGGAAGAGAATAAAAGCATAGTTGGGCTTTTTTCGTTCAAAATGGGTATAATAAAATGAAAGTCTATTTAGAGACAGTAGAGGGTGAGGTGTGTGTGAAGTGATGCTAATACCCTTCTAGCTCCAAACAGACAAACATATACAGCTTATTCTCACCTTTTCTTTGTTGCCAGCTATCAGAGAATCAACAGCAATCTTTAGTTTCTCTTTTTCTACTTCTAAGTAAAAAAAGAAATAAGAAAAATATAATTAAAACAAGTAAATAATGCATAAATATCTCAAGGTTATCAGTTCTTCTACAGTATATGAAGCAACAAGAAAATAACAAGTATTTGATAAAACCATCTTGATTTCCTATTCATTAAGTTAACAAGCGACAAGAAAAAAACTGATTGGGACTAAGGAAATTAACTTGTTATAATAAAATCTTGTTTTATCAAGGCTGAAAACAATGAAAAACAAGAGTGTGACTGAATAAAGTACCTCAATACATTAAAGGTGAGTTATGTTATGTATAACAAGTTTCCACTGTGTTTGATCTTAAAGAGAAAAAGTCTTTTGATATGACCATATTTCAATTTGTAATGTCATAACTACATAATAGGAACATACTGATATCAAAATAAGCATGTCTGAAACCTAGGTTATTATCCTACAGGACAGCAACAATGGAGTGCAACAACAAGCGCTACAATCCTTGACAAATCATATTACAAGATTCTATAATTTCTACATGAAAACATTAAAAACTATTACTATCAAAAGAAAATTGCCCTCATATCAATTTACTTGTAAATATGCATAAACCTTTATTTATTTATTTTTTTACTTTCTTGGCTTGGAGATAACAATATTAGAAAGAAGAAGAAGAAGAAGAAGAAGAAGAAGAAGAAGAAGAAGAAGAAGAAGAAGAAGAAGAAGAAGAAGAAGAAGAAGAAGAAAAAGAAGAAGAAGAAGAAGAAGAAGAAGAAGAAGAAGAAGAAGAAGAAGAAAAAGAAAAAGAAGAAGAAGAAGAAGAAGAAGAAGAAGAAGAAGAAGAAGAAGAAAAAAGAGATTAAGAAGAAGGGGAGGAGGGATGAAGGGGAGAAGAAGTGGAAGAAGACAAGGATGGTGATGAAGATCCAACCTTTATCTAGAGTTATGACTTTCTTGGCTTGGAGATAATAACAATACACATAAGAAGAAGAAGAAGAAGAAGAAGAAGAAGAAGAAGAAGAAGAAGAAGAAGAAGAAGGGGAGGAGGGGGAAGGGGGAGAAGAACAAAATGATGGTGATGAAGATCCTACCTTTATCTAGAGTTTTGACTTTCTTGGCTTGAAGATCATCAAGAAGAGCCTGGAAAAAATAGAGGAGAAAAATACAATTTCCACATTTTAATTCTACAATTTGATTACACATCACATATTCAAATGTCATCACATTAAAGCTGGTCCTCATCCATCCATCCTCATCATACCAAGAAAGATAGATTAAACAGCTGAAATATTCTGTTACAAAATCTGAGAAAACTTTCTGAAATTTAGGGATCACAAAAGAGAGTCAATGTTCTACAGAAAAATATTTATGGTAGATATTTGTCTGTGATGGGTAAGCTGATGCCATACAAGAGTGAATTGATAATGCAACCACAAGAAAATATAAAATTAAAAAATTCTCTAAAACATTGCATCTCAAATCATATCAATGATTCTCAATATCAACGAGATAGCTACGCAATATTTTCTTTTTCTTCATTCAAATGTGTTCCTTGCAAAACAATAATACATCAGTTATGTAAAAATGAAAAATGTAAGAACCCTGGTAATTGCAATCTGAATTAATTTTAAAAGAGAGAGAATTACAAGAAAAATGAAGAACTTACGAGATGTGTACCATGCAAATCAGGAAATGTAATTGTGACATTTTTGGGTCAAAATAAAATATGTAATCACTGAACCAAAGGAAACCAAAGAATTAAAGATCAATTTGAATAATAAAATAAAATAAAATAAACCATGTTGTCCTTTGAAAAAACATGAACGTAAGTTATTTAAAGAAATGAATGTATAAAACGTCAAATAGGTCTCAAACACACTGGAAAAAAAAGCATTCAAAAAATTTCATTTTCATATAGAAAGACAATTTGTTGCAGAGGGGATACCATAGTTAAATAATCACAAGACATAGAGAGACTCAGCTCCATGCATGAATGAGATTGTAGAAGTGATACTGTATGTCATCCATTGAAATCACTCATGCTGGTAATAAACACTCCATGTAAGTAAACAAATTAATGCGTTCTTGTATGCCATCTAGCTGCAGTCACTATTAAAAATATTAAAATCTATGAAATTTCACGTTATAACATTGTCCTGCTTATTTTAATGTATATCTAAATGTATCACTATTAATTCAATTATTTCTATTCTACATTACTAAAATCAATAAAAAAGAAGTATATGTATGACTCCTTTCTTTTTCTTTAAATAAAACTGTTGTTATTTGAATCAATGCTGAATAACAAATGCGCCTGCAGCATAGGCTTACACTCACTGCACATATGCCTGTTCATGAAATAAGTGATTATCTATATAAACTAAATTGAGAAAAAAGATGCTCTGTGGTGTAAAAATGAATATGACTGCAGCTGTTACAAGTAAGACAAAAATATAGTAACATTTTCATTCAAGGAAATATTTCCATCTATAGCAGAAGCCATACCAAGGGGAAACTCAGCCAAAAATACTTACAAGAAATGCAGTTAGTGGGACCATAATACCAGGTCTATGTTAGTAGACACAAACTTGAGGGATAATTTAGAAATTTCAAAAACACCTAAATTATGTCTTTGGATGGGTGTTTAATATTTCATTGCATAACATTGAAGTTTATAGTGTAAGAGGCAATTTTCTATACCAATTGTGTGAACAGTAAATTAAAATAATTTTCTGGGTATAACTTTTCATCTTTTTCTTTGTTCTCTTCTCTGTTTCCTATCCTCTCACTCACTCTCTCTCTCTCTCTCTCTCTTCTCTCTTTTTCTCTCTCACTCCTTCACTCACTGACTCCATCTGTGTCAGTCCATAATACAATCTCAACTACAATTATTACCCAAAAATTTTGATTCCATCTCTGCTGTGTTAAAAAAAAGGCAATTGTACATGTAAAATATTTTGCCTGGTTTTTAGCAATATGTTGACATATAAATAAAATCAGTAAAAGCATTTATGCAGCACTTTCTACATTTTACATTTCCAATCAATGCAGGAGGGAGCGTTAATGTCAATCTGAATTTAAACAATTTTTATAATTTTGAATTCATAATCTTTCCTTTTGATTGATTGATGGTGTGTTTTAACCAGACTAAAAAGCAATGTGTATGCTAGTAGGTAAGCAACCAGGGACCGACGGCTGTAAGACCTCTCTGAGAGACTTGGAAATGAGGATTAATGCCTTACGAAAGAGCATTAGCGCATTGACTTAGTTTCGACCCTGGGACATCCTGGTTTCGAGATCACTGCTCTACCATTAAATGAACTGTCAAGATGACGTCATTATTTGTTTCTTATGTTGTACTAAGTAGGAACCTATCTCTAGTGCTAACGAAAATATATTGAATGTTCAAGGACTTGACATTGTTATCTATACGTTTTAAAGAACTACAAGGGTGACATAGTTATGGTTCTCTTTTCTGTTGTTATTCTAACTAAGCACCTAATTCTAATGCAAACCAACAAATAAGTAAAATGTACATCAACTTGACTTTACAATGTCTACTGTTATATAAACTATCACTTCTACAATTATTATAAATATGCACCTAGTAAAGCTAGCTTGCACTTCAGTGCAAACCAAATAATTTTTAAGCTCATATTTGCCGTTGACAAACTATTTTACATATAGAGTAGTATGTTATAGCGCTTAGAGACTTCGGTGGTAAGCGCTTTATAAGCACCGTTTTTATTATTATTATTATTGTCTAGTACGAAGCAAAATTACAAGTTTAACAGATCTCTAGTTTGTAATTATCATTATTTCAAAGTTTGAACTAAGCGCAAATACTCTTTGAAGCTGCTTAACCAGAATTTTGACTTTCGATCAGATTTTGCTTGAGAGTGTATTCATCACTTACTGAGCGCAAAGGCAAACGAAAGAGATGCCTCTTTGGTTTGCGTGGTTTCTTCTATAAGTGGAATAACAAAATAAATTTGAGGAACTCAAGAAGGATGTTTACATATAAAATCTAACTTTTAATAGGATGTAATCAAGTTACTATACCCGGCATTCTCAAAACTGAGAAAAATCATTGGCATGGGAAGAGGATGATAAACCTCATTAAAACCCGATGCCATAAACTTCCAACAGTTGTAAAACAACCAGATACCGGTACGTGTGGTGGACTATACATCATTTTTATACCTTAAGACACAACGATGAAAGGTTACATTGGTTTGTAACTAGGTAGTCTTTCCCTTCCCCCAATGCTCCCCAATGCTCCTGATTCTCAGGTTTACACAAGCGCTCATCAAAGTAATCCCTGCTTTAGGGTACATTGCATAAAATTTAACAGTATGGAGAAATTAATTAACATCTTAAACCCAAAACAGATAGGGAGGCCTCATCACAAACTAAAACAAAATTGGTGGATAATGCTTGTCTCCAAAAAATAAACAAAATTGATGACAAATTCATAAGTGATTACCACTTCAAGTAGAAAAATCCCATACATGACTTTCTGTTCACTCCTATAAAAACGCATGTACAAGATAATATCCTTGCCATAACTCTTCACTTTGCCCCGTTTCATTAAAACCTATTACCAATAACAAGTTTATATCTCTTATAAGCTACTCAATTATTGTATTTGATTGACTGAGAGCATCATTGTCAGGAATAGAATTTTAGCACTTGTTATTGATAACAGGTTTAAATGAAACGGGGCCCAGAATGGTTAAAATGAATACAAACAAAAAGATAAGTGGCTTGTTCATATACGACACAGCAAACCGTGGCAGATTTTCTTTTTTTTTCTTTTTAGAATTTTAATTAATCACAAATGGCAAAATGGGATGAATGAAGTTGCTTTTCGCACATCAAAAGTCCTATGCCCACTCACTATCCGTGTGATGTAAGATACCGAAATGTGTAGCGTATTACGCTTTGTTTTTCAAGAACAGAAAACCTGCCATGATTTACTGCGCCACATGTGGACAGCCCTTGAGAAGAAGTTTCATTCATTAAGAGAGTTAAAGGGTGAGTGAAAGCACGGCATTCCAGGGTGTGCACATTCCGAACACAAGAGGGCGCACTCACATGGCTGTACCGCAGACGAGCCTTGAGCTCTGCTGTCTCCGTCTGTGACCTAACTAGCTTGACCTACCAGGAAGGGGTACGAATTGTGGGTAATGACATTGCTTCATGTTAAGCAACATCTTTATTTCAGATTGTACATATACCTTATCCCTCAAAAGATATCACATCTAGCCTTGTAGCATGCATATATACAGTCAAACCTGCTTTAGTGACCACCTGTTTACAAAGACCACCAGTCTACAAGGACCACATTTTTTGTTTCCCTTGAAAATGGTTACTCATGCATGAAACATGTACTAAAGGAACCTGTCTACAAAGACCACCTGTCTGCAAAGGCCACTTTTGGTGTTTCCTTTGGGCGGTCGCTATAGACAGGTTTGACTGTATTATCATACTGCATGTCTGTGACCAAATAGTAGAACCAAATGACAAAAATGCTGTCTCTTTGCCTTATAATCATAAATTTAGCTCTGATTGTGGGTACAATCGATATCTGTGCTATGGATATTGTACGTCTATATAAACTGCTCTTTTACAAAAGGCTTATTGTGTACTTCAGGTTTATAAATCATCAAAATTCCAATAAATCAACTACAATACAATGATCAGCACCTTACACAAATATGGGTAAGTGGGACAATACACACATTTTCAGCTATTTCTCGTCCTATTTGAAATACCAGAGCATACGTAGAGTAATCCTTAGCAGGGAATGTTTGTACATGATACTCTTCCATGCAAGAATAAAAAGAAAGAAAATGCTCACAAATCTTCTTTTTTTTTTTTTACCCTTTACCAGAACTCAACCTCTTTTTGAACATCCTACTGGCTTTCACAAGATCACATATGAATATTTCTTAATCAGAGTGTCATAGTGTATTGAATACCATACCTGCGTTTCCATGTACTTCTCCTGCCATTTATGACATTCCGTTTGCAGTTCACCAACAATTTTCTGTAAGGAAATAAGAAATTAATCATTTAAAAGGGAAAATCTGCACGGTTTAGTCAATATTTGACTACAATGTAAACTTCAGACTCCGTTTAAGCTCTTTCTAAATTTGGTTTCACAGAGTAAGTTAGTCTGAGGTCTAAGTTTTTGTTTGTAAAACTTGATCTTAGTCATAGACTGTCAGGCTAAACTAAATCAGAATTATAATAATAATATTACTTATTATAGCGCCATATCCACTCTGTGGAGTGCTCAAGGCGGATTTAGAAATAATTAAGATTCAAACAGAAGCATTTTTTCATGATAAGGCCCACTGCACTACTTGTGGCTACTTGCGCCCTCTATATAACAAACAATGCCTTAGTGGTGACCATTGGTCCCCCATGATCCTCTTTTTCTTATGTTAACTGAGAGCTGAGTTGATGAGATAACCACCTGTCCAGTGACCTTGCAGGGCGGTCTAATCCCTCCTGTAAACTAGTACAGATAAGCTTTAAAGGAGTCGGAGCTTTAATTAGTTGATGTCTTCAGGAAGGACATTTCAAATCATTCCTCAAAACTTTCCTATATCAGCAAAACTGACTTCCTTGGAGGGGTGTGCACCTGATACTATGAACATGACGGACAAAGAAAGCAGACAAAATATACAGTTTCTCAGGTAGACAAAGGAACATCCCTTCACTGCTATTATGTAAAAACGTGTAGAACAGGTGTCACGTGCATATTCACCTGTTCTACACATTTTTACATAATAGCAGTACGCTTTCTTTGTCCGTCATGTTCATAGTGTGAAAGTGTTTTAAACAGAAGTAATGGGGTGCCATATACATGCTGCATTATAATGCACATGGCTTACTGACCTGACTTTGTTGATATTTTGACATCAGCTTGTTCATCTCGTGTTGCTGCTCCTCAATCTTGGACTGCAGAGGATAAAAAATACACGAACAAAGATAAAGCAATATTGAACTGATGAAATTTCGGCCTTAGCGTACTGTTTTTTTGCACAGCGCCATCTCATGGTAAATTTGCCACAGTGTATACAGTAGGCTTGCGGGTGCACCATGTGAGAGAGAGAGAGGATTGAGGAGTCCTGAAAAGGACTCTCGGTAATCTTTCTTGAGGGTGTGTAGTCCTGAAAAGGACCGTTTGTTTTGTCTTGAAAAAGACTGTTGGTTATCTTTCTTAGCTAATAGTTCTAAGGAGAACTATAGCGCTTAGAGAGGATGAGTGGCGAGAGTGGCTCGACGTTTCGGACAGGTTGACTATCCGTCGTCAGGACGTATATACTGTGTATCTACATCACCATGCAAGCCGACACTTGCAAGCAGCATCTTACCACAGTGTGTAACTCAATACCTAATTCCCCATTCGTAGACATGAAACTTGATGCGAGGACCAACAGCGCAGCCAGGGAAGCAGCGAGTTACAGGACCATGCTGCTACAGCTGACCTGAGATGGCGCTAGAAGAGATTTTGCAGTAGTGATTCTAGTATAGTATGGCTTTAAATTGGAGGTGTCGTGGTACATTCACTTGACTCTCAATCAAAAGGTTGAGGCTTTGAATCGCAGCCCATCACTGATGTTTATTGGCAAGGCATTATTTTCCACTTTCCACCGGATGACAATAGAGATAGAGCGCTACATATTTTGCTGCCGTGTATGAACGTGTATGGTAGTAATGATGAAACACCAGGGGGGTATTTCACAAAGATTTTAAGTTGAACTTAATAATAGAGAGCTATTTGTAGCCTTGAATAAAATATGTTCAAAAGCCTTTTAAAATAACTTTTACAAAATATTTTCAAAGATGCTAACAGCTTTCTTTAATTGTTAAGTCCAACTTAGAGATAAATTCAACTTAGGATCTTTGTGAAACACCCCCCAGGAGTGTCACCAAGTGATGGACATGAGCACTTACTAAGAAGCCACTATCATCATTCAAGTCTCATCTACACTACTGCCTAAAGGTTTTGGCAGCGGGCTGCGGGCGCGGGCAAGCTACTCGCGGGTCGCGTATTTTTTTTGAGTGTCAATTGCCAAAAATGTGAGCAAGTTCGGGCAGATTTCGGGCAGATTTCGAGCCGATTTCGGGCAGCTTTCGGGCAGCTGAATTGAACGCACGCGCGGAATTTGGGGGAGCGCCCGAACTTCGGGAAGTTCCCGAACTTCGAGCTGCTTTGTTTACTTTGTTGCTATGCGCCGTTGCTTTGCGCGCAATGTCTGTGAAAAAATGCGCATCTGCGTGGAATGCTAGTGCTACGCGGCTTTGTGATGTCATAATGGTTATCTCCAAACGTCACAATAGTCACTCTAACTCGATGTTTTTGTCAAGAAAACAACCATTAAACAGATTTAATTAACATGCAGTGAACGTCTGCCGAGTCGGCGTTCTCGAACTCATGTCATTTTGTCCAAGTTAAAATAAACACGATGGAAGGACATAGCTAAAAATTAAATCAATTTACCATCTAAGTATTTAGTGTTGAAGTATTATCACTTATTTTGGTACAGTTGTCGCCTAACTTTTTTGTCAATTGCGGACTACCGCAGATTTTTTTCTTCTCCAGGCGGCTAATTACAAAATAGACAAAATTAACCGTCTGGTACGAGGATAAATGCTTTGATAAAACCAGGGAGGTGACCCACACGCATCCGGTAACCCTTGCTTCACACGCAAAGGGGGATTGACTGGCGATTTTTACCGGAATCTGGCGAACAGTTTGCCTTTGCTTTTCTTCATCTGGAATCAACCGAAAATATCAAAACATCCAAATAATTATAAAGACTTACTTCAGGGTTCGTACACTCACACATTTTAAAAATTCCATGACTTTTCATGACTTTCCAGAGCAGGATAATGTAAATTTCCATGACCATTTTCAATGATGAACATGTCTTAATTTAAAGCGTACAACTATACATCATCGCAATACTAGAAAGCAAATCACAAAAATATAAGGCGCACCCCTATTTCGAAGATCCCCCCCCCCCTAAAAAAAAAAAAAAAATCAGAAAAAAAAAATCTGGAAAAAAAAATCTGTCATCTTTAGTTAAAAAAAAAAACATTGTTAGTTGTTACTAGACCTTGGTCTAACTTAATTCACAAGCACTTCAACTGTGCCTCGTATAATGAAAAGTGAAAGTATTTTTCGAACACTGAAATAAGACGCGATCTGATCTGGTTAACAAAAAGCCACCCAAAAAAAGCCAACATTGGTCTTTTTGTTAACATCAGATCGGCTCTTAATTCAGTGACAGTGTTAAAAAAATACTTTCATTTTATTACGAGGCACGGTTGAAGTGCTTGTGAACTGAGTTAGACCCAGTAACAATGTTGTTTTTAAAACTAAAGATGACAGAATTTTCCTCCGAGTCCAAACAGAAATGAGGACAGGCTAGTTTTCGTGTGGTGATTCGTTATCTCTTGTGTGAGCTGCATCATACAGGTGAGTGAGCTGAAGACACGCTAGAGCTTCGGCCGGCAAAGTGCCTTGTGACAGGGCATAATTTATCGAGACTGAAAACAAACTGAAAAAACCCTCTCTTCCTTTCAAATTAGGAACGTAGTTTAACTTCAAATAGTAGATCCTATTCTTTATTTGCATTATGTAATTCATGTTGAGACACAGAGATTTTTGAAAACCACTAAAAAGTAGCATTTGAGGACTCAAATATCCTGTTCCCGACTATTTAACGCGCACTCCCGACTTTCGATATTTTGCTGACGGAAAAAAGATGTGCCTTTATTGCGGACGTTAGGGAAAGCAGCAACCACGAGGCTAGGCTAGTTAACTACTGGCTGTATACTCGTGCTCGCACAATGGACGCCAAATGTGGAATCAAATGCGATTCAGGGTTGCGATATTCGAGTAAAGAGCAACACAATTTTTAAAGCGGTTCTTAAGAAAACACGAGTGGCTCATGATGCATAGTTATTTACATTTAAATTATTGTTTTATGAATATTCTGTGGCCGCTCGCGTGGCCCCTGTCAAATTCCACCAGCCTTCAGCATGGACCTATACTACGAACCATCATGATGACAGAGAAAGTGCATGTTACGCAATGTTTACGACTTTTCTGTTCTTTCTACAAACCGCAGCGGCATGCATGTCTGAAGTGAGAGGGCAACTTCACGAAACAAAGCTTTAGTAAACAAATCAAATTTCTAAAGGAAACCGCTTTGTGTGGAAAAGGAAAGTTATTGCCCAGTCACTGAAGAGATGTTGAGTTGTTCTGATGATACCGATTTATCGATGGTGACCGTAGTGATGATGATGGTGATGATATTGATGGACGATGATGAAAATGCTGGCTGTATGTATTGATGGCGATTATAAAAATGATGATGTAGAGAAACTCCAGCCCCCCACCCCCCCCCCCCCCCCCCCCCACTTCACAAAAATACACACACAAGATAGCATGGCGATAAACAATGCAAATACGTTATAGATGGAAATAAAGATTCGAAAAACGAGTAATACATAAGGAAATAACAAAGAAATACTTGAGGATTGAGGAAAAAATAGAAAATGATTGAAAAAATCTAAGAAATACATAAAGTGAACACATTTACGAAGGAAACCAGAAGAATGATTAATAATTGCTTCATAAAGATCTACGTATGGAAAGAAAAAATGATAATCGAAAATACATGATTGATAGAAAGAAAAACATGGAATTAAACAAGGGGGTGATTGTCGAATGGGGTAATTTCCAGGGAAATGTAAATGTCCACGGGGGGGGGGGGGGGGGGGGGGGAGTAATTGGCCGGGGTGATTGCCCAAGGGTAATTCTCCTAGAACTAGAACCGTAATGAACAAGAGAAGGGAATATACAAGCATAGAGAGAGAGAGAGGGAGAGAGGGTGGAACAAAGAATTGCAAAAACAGAAAAGATGATGAGAAAGATTCGAACAAAATAATGCATACGCTTAGTTTTCAGGGCAGAACTGCTCTCTCTCTCTCTCTCTCTCTCTCTCTCTCGAAGGTTCAATCATCCACTACTAAATCACGTGATCTTACCGCGCAAAACATGATCTGTTTATAAATAACTTTTGAGATAAACGCATGTTGCCAGACACCTTGTCTCCAAAGTACCCTTTGTTTAGAAACACTTTTAACATAATACGAAATATACGCTACGCTAGCTCTCCTCATTCAAACATTCAATTCATTGGTGAACAAATTAAATTTGGAATTGATTAATAAGTTCTCTGCTTGTTTCGTGTGTCTATGTTTGTTCTTATTTTTAGTTAGATTGTCTTCTTTTTCTTCTCCTTCCTTTTCCTCTCCCCCTTCTTCTTATTCCTCTCCCCTTCTTCTTATTCCTCTCCTTCCTTTTTTTTTCTTCCCCCACCCCTCTGCTTCTTCATATCCACTTCTTCTTTTTCTTTCCACCCCCCGGCCCCGCCCTCTCTGCTTCTTCACCTACTCTTCTTCCTCCCCCCCCCCCCCTCTGCTTGTTTATCTCCCCTTCTTCTTTTTCCTCTCCTTCCTTTGTTTTCTTCCCCAATCCCCTCTGCTTCTTCATCTACTCTTCTTCTTTTCTTACCCTCACCCCTTTGCTTCTTCATCTATTCTTCTCGCCCCCCCCCCCCCCCCCCCCCCCCCCCCCTCTGCTTCTTTATATCCCCTTCCTTTTTTTCTTCCCCAATCCCCTCTGCTTCTTCATTTTCTTCTCCCCCGCCCCCTCTGCTTTTCATCTACTCTTCATCTTTTTCTTCTCCTTCGTTTTCTCCCCCTGCTTCTTCATCTCCCCTTCTTCTTTTTCTTCTCCTTCCTTTTCTTCTCCCCTTCTTCCTTTTCTTCTCCCCCTTCTTTTTTTTCCTCTCCTTCCTTTGTTTTCTTCCCAATCCCCTCTGCTTCTTCATCTACAGGTGTACTCTTCCATCTTTTTCTTCACCCCCACCCCTTTGCTTCTTTATCAACTCTTCTCCCCCCCCCCCCACCCCCCCCCCCCTCTGCTTCTTTATATCCCCTGTTTTTTCCTCTCCTTGGGCCTTTTTTCCTTCCCCAATCCCCTCTGCTTCTTCATTTTCTTCTCCCCCGCCCCCTCTGCTTTTCATCTACTCTTCTTCTTTTCTTCTCCTTCCTTTTCTTCCCCCCTCCCCTCCTTCTACATATTTCCTTTCTTCTTTTTCCTCGCCTTCCTTTTTTTTTTAAGGTCACGAACGTGATGCAAGCAGCGCGAGCATAGGTCCTAAGTTGACCTAGATATCTACGTAAGCTTCGCGTACCACGTGCGTCCAAAATCTAGATCCAGCATGCATAGTGTTATTAGCATAGGCTATGCCTACAGGCTACACAATGTAGCACTATTAGTATTAATTATGACTTAGCTGTTGCAAAGAAAGTATATCTTAATCCTTGGAATTAAAATATGGAAACAGGGACTGATGTGTCATTGGCATAATGTAAGGTGAGACCAAATTGTTCATATCATTAGTCTGATGAATGCTCAATTGAGCCATTTTATTAAGTTTAGGCTAGAGCCTAGGCTAGGCATGACGATGTGGTACGGTAGATCTATGCTAGCGTTTGCCGTCCCCGTTGCCGTCCGGCTAGCGACTGCTAACTTCATGGACCCTGGGCCTAGCTCCTCGAAGATGTTTGGCAGAAAAATATCTAAAGCCTGCGGTGATCATCCACTCTTAGATCAAAATCAGGGTGTCTAGACTAGACTTTAGGCTGCCTTACTCATATTGCTGTGAGAGTTGGTGAACACCAAAACAAATTAGTGAGCGTCTTTCCTAACATACACTCGACTCTCCCATACACTCTACGTGTATTTGTGTATAATTTTCGTGCGGTGCGATTCATATTTTAACACGCAAATTGTATAGGCAAATTGATCTGCAGTTGAATCGCTCTTCTCGACCAATTTGACTTTTCAACGTGACGTCATCGGGTCTCGTCGCGTGCGAGTCTTAAAAACGCACGACTTCAGCACGCGCATCATTTCAAGGCGAATATAGTACCGGGCAGATTTCGGGCAGATTTCGGGCTGATTTCGGGCTGATTTCGGGCAGATTTCGGGCGCGACTCGAACATCGGGCGCGACCTGAACATCGTTTCTTCAACTACGCGCTTCGGGCATCGGGTCAGCCCGCTGCCAAAACCTTTAGGCAGTAGTGTATCTCAAGATAATGTATGCACTATGCTTTTCATAAAAGGTAGCGCTGACGATTAATCTACTATGATGTAATTTTGAACATTTCCTTTAGTTTTACAGATTACTAAAAATCACAAACAATGGTGCGAAAACGGCCATTATAGCCCTTACTATAATTGCAATCCCCTTTATCTACTTTACGCTATGCATACTTTGAAATGTGATACAAGTACACACATTTTAAAAATTTAAAATCTTCATTATGCCATCTCTTTAGTACGTACCTCAGCCATGATAGCACGTTCTCTGACAACAAGAGTCTCATTCTCCACAGAGTCTAGTCGAGCCTTGAGTTTAGAAGCCTCTATAGCATAATTCTGCTGGCTTTGTTCCAGTTCACAGTGGATTTCAGACTCCTACAAAGAAACAAATGGGAATTGATTTAATACCGGGGGAAATAAAAGAATATTATTTTTTTAAAAATCATGGGTTGCTATGACATGGGGAACTTTCTTGGACATGAAACTTTTGCAAGTTCCATGAATTATCTGGACAAAATGATTGAACTAAATAGTTGAATTTTCACACTTCATTTTGACAGTTTCTGTTTTCAACTTTGACTGAGTGAGAAGAGCCTTGGTTGAGTTGGTAGGTGGGTTGGGTGAAAGAGTGAATAAGTAGGTAAGTGGGGAGTAAGTAGGAGAGTGAGCGGGGGGAGTGTGGAGTGAGTGAATGAGTGGGAGAGTGAGTAGGAGCAGGGGGTAGGGTTAGAGGTGGATTGAGTGAGTGGGTGGATTGGTGAGTGGGTGGGTTGGTGAGTGGGTGAGTGAGTGGGGAGTGGGGAAGAGAGTGAGAGCAAGAGGTAGGGTTAGAGGGGGAGTGAGTGGGTGGGTTGGTGAGTGAGTGGGTGGGTGAGTGGGTGGGTGGGTGAATGAGTGAGTGGGTAGGGAGTGAATGAGAAAGGGGTAGGTTTAGAGGGGAGTGGGTGGGCGGGAGGGGGGGGGTAGTGAGTGAATGAGCAAGGGGTGGGTTTAGAGGGGAGTGAGTTGGTGGGGGAGTGAGTGAATGAGTGAGAGAGTGGGTGAATGAGCTACATGTAGTTAGAGGTGGAGTGAGTGGGTGAGAGGGGAGTGGGAGGGTTAGTGATTTGGAGAGTGAGTGAATGAGCAGGGGGTAGGGTTAGAGGGGAGTGATTGGGTGGGTGGGTGAGTGAATAAGTGGGAGGGTGAGTGAATAAGTGGGAGAGTGAGTGAATAAGTGGGAGAGTGAGTGAATAAGTGGGAGAGTGAGTGAATAAGTGGGCAAGTGGGTGAATGGGCTAGGGGTCAGGTTAGAGGTGAGTGAGTGGGTGGGTGGGTGAGTGATTTGGGGAGTGAGTGAATGAGCAGGGGGTAGGGTTAGAGGGGGAGTGGGTGGGTGGGTGGGTGAGTGAGTGCGTTAGTAGGTGGGAAAAATTGGGTGAGTGGGTGGGTGAATGGGAAAGTGAGTTGGAGAGTCGGTGAGTGAGTGGGTGGGTTAGTAAGTGGGTGCACGGGTGAGTACAAAACTGAGAGAGTAGGTGAATTGGTAAGTGTTGAATAAAAAAATACTGGACCTAAAGGCCTCTAGCCGTGGTCTACAGATGCTGGCAGACATTCAGTTCACAAAATACATCCCAAAGTAATATTCCCTGTGTCCTTGCACAATTTAAGACAGATTTACTACCCCTCTGACTCTAAAAAGACAATTTCATGGAATGTGTACAAAATTTGAATAATACCTGAAGTAACTTAGTCTCTGAATCAGCCAACTGTTTGCTTTTCTTTGCGCAGGCATACTCTAGTTCCTCTATCTTCTCGTTCTGGGCCTCAAGCTGATCTGTCAAAACATTCACCTACAAATAAACAAAACAAACAAAATCATAGTATCAGGGTCGACTTCTAATGTCAATGTCATTACACACAAAAACAGTTACACAGTATAACTAGGTGTGGCTCATGCACTAATGATTAGCCAGATATCAGAGTTTTGTAAACTACTATGTTTGACCATTATTTCTTTTGACAATAGAGTACCGAAGCTGTGACATCATACAAATATATTTTTAGAATTTCTCAATTTTGTCTTCATTTTTCTTAATGGTTAGGAGCCAGAGCAAATAACACTCAGTTCCTACGGGGAGTATATTTATTCAGATGGTCATATCTCAGCCAATACTTAACATTTTCAATTGGTTTTCGACATTTGGACATTATTTGTAATGCTCTTTCGGAAAATGTAGAAAAAATTGAGAAATTCTAAAAATAGATTTTTGATGACATCACACTTCACCACTCTATACTTCCTTCATGCATGTGCACATGCCTCTTTCGCACTACGATGATTCTCTATAGAATGTTTTTCTTCTTTCATATCGATTTTCCCTAGTGCGAAGAGGCTTTATGTTTAAAACCATACTATACAAGAAGCTCAGGTCAGCTGTAGCAGTATCGTCCCTTAACTTGCTGCTTCCCTAGCTGCGCTGTTGGTTCTTGCCTCGAGTCTTCTGGTATAATTAGGTTTAGGGTTACACACTGTTTGACAGTTGACCATTAGATGGCGCTGTGCAATAAACAGGACCAGAGCCATCTATACACAGAGTTTGGCCAACTTGGTTTCACTGGGTCACAACATGGCGTATATTCTTTTGTTTTGTGCTTGCCTAACAAAGCAGTGGTCGCAATATTGTATCCGACTCGAACCGGGTTGGCCAAACTCTCCTAATCAATGGCACTGAACCGGACGATAGGCCAGAAAGTTCATCAGTACAGTATAGCTTTTACATTTAGGTCTACCTGGAGTTGTAAGCTGTCTTTGTCTCCTTCAAGTCGCTTCATCTTTTCATGAGACCCTGGACTGGTTGCATGCTCCTGCTGTAACAACAAAACAAAAGAGAAAAGAATAACAAATTATTAACATCTTCTTTAGGTAAAGTACTTTAGCATTGCAGAATTTGTCAAATATTTCATAGTTATTTATTATTATTGTATCTAATGTAAAGCGCATAGAAATGTTTATAATGTGCTATAAAACTGTAACATATTATTTCACTATTATTATTATTATAAATGAAGTTCTTATAAAAGTAAACGCCTATCTGAGTCCAAACAGACAGTTTTATACTAATTTTTTTTCAAGAACAGAGTATACAACGATTAAATGCTACAACACAATTTCCACACGTAGGTTTACCATAAAAACTAAGCAGGGGTTCTTTAATTTAACAAAACAGAAATCAACATACCTTTTCGTGGTTAAAAAATAATACTTTGTGGATTAAATGCACTCACACACCATGGAAACCTACAGAGTACATTACATTTTTAAGACAAGCTGTCACATACTTTCAGAAAGTCACGTAAAAGAGACTAGAGTCACTTACATGTACATGTAGATGTAGGTGTAAATGCATGTTGCAACAAATAAAGAAAAAGCAGCAACCATTTCGCTTGGGTTTAATTCTTCTACTACAGATGCTCGAATGATTCAGGTACTTAAAGATATCACCTTCTATTTGTAATGATTCTAAAATCAATTTTTCATCTTTATGTTGTTGTCCGTATGTGAAATGAATACATTATAATGCACTGCTTTGTAAACGGCAAGTTAAATTCATTCTTAGTTTCTTGATTTATCACATGAGAAGGGGGTTCCACTTCCATGCTATTTCATATTTTATATCTTCTTCCAAACAATATACCGGTAATACCAAAAAAACATACAAATGCTCAATCTTTTGACAATTATTTCCTCTATGGCATTTCAGGTGTCCATTCTCTACAGAGGCTCAAAATTAATTGACATTAAACTGTACATTTTATAAATGATTTGGTACCTCCATGCCAACATTTCCTCAGGTTCTACTTCATTCCAAACAAAATAACGTATGTCACATGAAGAAAAAAACAGAGCAAAAATAAAGTGAAGCAGGATGGGGCAAAAAGGCAATCGAGGTTATTTGGCCCAAAAGAAAGGATTTATACCACATGCACCTTTCATATTGACTTTGAATAGACTATGAACAGAAATTATACCAAGAATAATATTGGTGGCTTGTTATAAAGTGCATATGTCTGTCATGCCGTGACGCTCCTGGTGCTCCAGTATTTCTACCCAAGGCAAGAGGGGAAATAAGTAGCACTCTGGTATATCGGGTATCCATTACACCTGGGTGGAGAGTGGCAAATGTGAATCAATGTCTTGCCGAGGAATGTTAGTGCCGGGCTGGGAATTGAACCCTCAACCCTGGATTGAAAAATCAAGTGAATGAACCACTATACCATGGCACTTGATGGGTCTGCCTGGTACATAGACTAGCAGTAGGAATTAGGCATATGGCGATCTCATCATATCTGAATGAAGTCCTTGTCAGAGATTTGGACAAAATTAGAGAGGATCTCTCATCACTAGATATAATGCCTCGTTGCCTCTTTTAATGAGCACACCAGGCCCTAGCGTTCACCTGCATTCACACATGATATTAATCACGTTTCCAGATGCTACATGAACACAACAGCACTGATACTAATAGCCCTTTTTCTAATAAATACCCCAGCCACACCTACTGACACCAGCCTAACCAAGGAGGTATTATAACTCCTTTAAGTCTGACAACAGACGGGTCAAATAATCATATTTATAATGTACCTCCAATGGTCAGTTTGGAGTTGGTTTGGACCTTGGCTTGGCAATGTGACTGAGATACGAACACAGACAGTGCTCAACATACACAACTGATGGACAGTGATCATTTTGCCCTAGCTACTGAAAGCAGTTCCTCAGTTTCAAAACAAAGTTAAACAGATCTTTTTGAGCAATGCGTGACGATCTAGACTCTTGTTTCACCGCTATTCTTTTTTACTTGTGCACCTCGAACAGAAGTTCTCTATAGGCCTGTCTTCATCAGCTCGATATAGCCAAATATCCCCACATTTTCAGACTCTGGATATTATACCGATGCTCTAAATCGGGTCTTCACCAGACTGATACGCTCATCACAAACTAGCTCGACAAAATAATCTTGAGATTGACGCATGCGCACTTCAGAGACCGACTGTACGACCAGCATACCCGCGTAAGCAAGTACCGTACCGGCTGTGCATGCATGCAGCGTAGGTTAGAGCATGTGCAACAAGCTTTTTTATTTACAAACACGGAAAAACAGAAATCGTTGTACATGATGGGATCGGGATATTTGACTCCGTACTTCGGTCTGATGATGACGGGCGCGAACTATCCCGCTATTTGGGAACTAGCGGGATATTTTGCAAACTAGACCGAGATATCTTGGGATATTATCCCAACCAAATATCCCGCTAATTGCCACTTCATGCTGATGAAGACGCAAATTAGCTGGATAATTTGCGATCGGGATAGTTCAAATAGCAGGATATTTGGCAATCTCGAGCTGATGAGGACAGGCCTTATGTAGATAGACAGCATGTTACAAATGCCTCTATAGTTACTATTATTACTGCTACCCACTCAAAAGGGAAAGTAAGCCTTCATCTTGGCTCCTACATGCAAGCTTACATTATTAATTTTCAAACATGACAATCATGTTACATGTTCAACAATGAACATTCATTTACCTAATGTAGGCTCTACAAGTTCATGTAGCAACAACCGAAACCCAATCTGGGAATTCATTTCTTTTCCCTAGATTGGTATTCTTTTATTTCAATGACATCGTCTTGGCACCAATGCATTAAGCCATATCATGTTACCCTTCAATTGTAATTCTTCTCAACCTCTCTGTAATTCCTCTCAGCAGGTTATAATGGAAAGTGAGAAGTATTGAGACATGTTACAGACTATAATGACAAGTATGAGGAGAGAGGAATGTAGGTAGAGCCCTTGATTGATTCCAAACTGGCCGCGCATTTGGCCCTGCTCTGGAGGTAGTCTCGGCCGCGGCCTGGCCCCGCAATTTCTCACTGTAAACGCACCAAATGCGCGGCCAATTGCGTGGCCTGGCCCAGCCCCGCAATTTTGTGCGTTGACAGTGCGAGGCCTGGCCTCGCACTGTCAACGCACAAAATTAAGGGGCCGGGCCAGGCCGGGCCAGGCAATTTTCTCACTGTAAACGGGGTCTATGATCATAGTTTGTACAATAATTTCTCCGTGTGAAAGACGTCTCAATGCACATGTATGTGCACCACTAAAACAAGACAGGTTGTAGCATTCTCTACAATCCATACATTCTAACCAATGTAGAAAGTCTGAAGCGATTGAAAATAGAACCTAGATCTGTCTGCTCTGCTTAGCTTGGATATTATGACATTGTATTATGTTATGAAAGCATTGCTGGGTTTCATAATGGCCTAAGGGTATTTACACTCAATATGAGCTACTGTAGTGTAAAACAGGAAAAAAATTCCCAATTTCAACATGATAGGATCAAGATTAGTGAGAGAGTCCCAGCACCACCCCTACTAGTTCCTGAAAGCATACATGTCCATATACTAATTTGTTTTTTTAAGGCGTCGTTTGAATACACCTAATACAGTTTGAAAATTCATTGGGTCCATAGATTGTATAGCACCAGTGACAGTGTTTCCCAGATTCCTGTTAGAAGTGTTGAGCCTTGCAGACAGTTTCTGGTTTTATACTTGAGACTGTCATCTGTTTTTGTTTTTGTTTTTGATTTGTTTGCTCTGGTGATCCCCTTCGTACAAGCCCTTCAGACTTTTTTCAGGACACCCTTTTCTTTCATGTATTTGTATTACTAGCTCATATGTATTACTCTGTTATCTTGATGTAAACATTAAATTATGCATGACATACTGTTAACTTGTTTGTTTTTTAATTGTACATATTAGAAGAAATAAATGAGAGCATGCTCTCTCAATCAATCAAAATAGTTATACAATCTTCAATTCAACATGATTATTTTTGTAATGACATATACCAATAGTACAGTTGTCTTTCCAAAATTCTGTTTAGAAATTTGATCCGTAAACACCATTTTGATAATGTTCAAGTTCTCCATACTATCCTTATATACATGTAGCTCTTATTCATCTATGTATAACCATGCACTAATTGCACTTTGATCTTCAGGAAAATTACAAAGCTCAAATTTCTGTAAATTGGTCTGTTTACAGATGACAATCACAGCTTGAATACAGCCAAATTTGTTCATAATCTCTCTCTCCATCAGATGCTACACTGGTATGTGGTATTCCACCAATTTTCAAAAACACCATTTTTGGAAGATGATCCCTTTTCCAGATGAGACTCTAGGGGTCATCTTTCTTTTACAGACAAGATTCATTTCTGGTAAAAATGAAAATAGTTGTGAGCTTTCTAATTCTTTGTATACCGGTATTAGTTCTTTGTATATCACAGTAGAATTGTCACCTGAAAATAGATTGCTCTTCAAATGCCCTCGGATAAATATGGTCACAAGGAGAACAAGGCATATTTTAGTTGTGAGTAAGTGATAACCCCCCATTTAGACTAGCAAAATTCACTGTATACAGCTAAATAATAGTGTTTGATTAAATCTGCAAACCTCTCCGTTTTTAGTGATAAATTATTGGCCGTACTTACAAGTTTCAAAGAATGTCTACTGATGGTTTGTTGTTTTACCCCACTGCTAAGAAAGCATGTGGAAGCGTGTAAGTAACGTAAGTAAGCATCCAGGGGATTGTTGGCTTCGAGTCCTTTGGCTTAGTGTGAACAGACCCTATGATTACAGCCTGTCCTGAGAGGCTGTGAACCTAACTAGTGTGAATGAACCAGGTAGCTCTAGGCAGAGGGGTAAACAGACTGTACTAATGACGTTATGAGCTTACAATGCACCATTGAACACTCAAACATGCATGCTAAACATATGACATTCTACCCTTCAGCATGAGTAATAATATAATCCAATATTGGGTTGTGTGTGCACCTGCAAGAGGGGCATTAGCACAACATTCCTACTGGTTCACGAGACAGTACACATGTGCCCTTTTGCAAGGCACTCTGATTTTGACTGCAACAATCTGAACAGAACGAAGGAGTGAAAAACATCCCATGGACAAAAAATAGATGGGAGATTACAAGAAATATACATACAGTTCAGAAAAGAGATAATAACGCGCTCTGGTGAAAGAGAAAATCATAGAAATCAGTGTCATGAAATCTCACTTGTCCAATAACAGGTTATATTTCATGAACATGGACATGCTTACAGAATGTACATGTACAGTACATACTGGTAGGCCTATGCTTATTTTAGCTTCCCTCCACATTTCATTTCATTTCGTTTATTTCCATTTCCAACAAAATAAATAAAGTACATGGGATTGCATTGTACATAGTAAAACAATGAAACTGAACAATATACGGTATTTGTAATTGGTCCACAGAGTACAACAGGCATATAAAACAGGTTGGTCATGGAGGGGACTGCTGAAAAGCTGGGCTAGTAGATTGCAGCCCCCTATAACTTATAGTTGCAAAAATTGTATATAAATAATAAGGGAACGCACAAATACATAAACCAAATAAGACATAACATAGAAGGAGTGAAAGGTACAGGGAAAGAAGGGAGACGAGGAACGAGAGAGGGCAGGACTCTTGCCAGTACAATATAAAAAAGTATCCCCTACCCTCCACTTCTCCTTTCTTACCCCCTTCCCTTCCCCTAATCAATCATTGAATTCATCCACTTGTAGACAATCATATTCAAGTCATTACATACATGTACAGTACATGTAAAACCTACCTGTATTAACTTGGAAACAGAACAAGATTCCTGCATTATGCATGTAGGTCCTACACCACATACATACATGTACTACATGTACAACTGTAGGATAGTATGCTTCACAATTGACTACTGCTTCAAAAAGAAGCAAACTTTCTCTCCAATCGCCTACATGTATGTAACATTTCTATTTAGAAAGTATAATTCTACCAGGCATATCAAATCCCTGATTCCTGTCCACTGGTCTGTATACTCCCACACCCCTTTTAATCCTCTCCCCCTTGTTTAATCCCCATAACTGTACCTCTTCCTTTCCAGCGTCTTATAGGAAGTAGTTGGATTTATCTTGCCCATCCTGCCTGATCTGATGCTTGGCAGACTTGTGCAAATCAGCTGTGATACTTTTTACAACGTTGACTATAATCAAGTGATAAGGCTTCAACACAAATGAAGTGAGCAATGGTGCAATCGGTGATTGATTTTGAGTTCTATACAGACACGCCAGATATCAACTCATCCATTCAAAGTTAATAAATGTACATGTACAAAAAAAGAAAGATTTTGGGTATCATGATATACGGTGTTAAGAAATGTGTTAAAAATCACAATGCCATTCAAATCCTGAAGTGTATTTCTTCACTTCCCTGTAACACTTGTTTCTTTCCTTGATATTTTATTGAGAGGTTTATAACTTTGTCCACACCTTTTCCTACAGGCCGTACCGATATTGGACATGTAAATGTTTTCTGCCTTTTAGGTGGCATGCCACTTTAAACAGTTAACACTGTAATACATCAGTTACACTGCCAAACCAGACTCCCTCCAGACTCCAAACCGACCCATTTTGGGTCATTCTGGGTGATGTATTTATAATTATTTGTTCAGTCTGGTGTCGGTCTGGTGTCGGTCTGGTGTTGGTCTGGTGTTGGTCTGGTGTCAGCGTGACTGAGGTATATAGAGTAAAAATAACTGTGACGTAGAATCTTCAGATCCAAAACAAATGAATCACTGGATTCTATAGCAAACACTTTGAGGTCTTATAAGACTAAAATAAGTCATTTTTTATGAAATGATTGAAATCTCTTGCGTATCTTGATCCCGTGTGTGGGAGTCGATTCAAATCTCAAGCATCAGTCTCTTGCATCAGACTTTAGCCGTGTTCACACAGGACTGTCCTGGGACCCATTTCACAAAGCCTTTTTTCAATGACAAATGACAAATATCAGTGACAAATCTACTGATAACCATTCAGAAGCAGGGATTTCAGTAGCTTATAACAACACCTGTCATTTGTCACTGATGACAAGTTTTGTGAAACACCCCCTGATCTTAAAGGGATCGTTTAACAATGTTAAATCTGAGATACACGGTCCTTCATGTTACCAGTGTCTGTAATATGGTGTAATATTGAAGCCCTAAAAAAATTGCGCTTCAAAATGATCAAGAAGTGCAAGGTAGTACATGGACGCCGTTGTGTAAAGACGTGTTTTCTGACAGCTCCGGGCTGGTGCCAACTAATTTCACACTTTTCTACATACAACTGATACATAAGCGGGTTAATTACGTCAATCTACATTGTGATCATATACTTGTATGAATTGGATATCATTTCGTGCTCATTTTAATGAGATTTAGCTGTATTTTCGAATGACTTGAATCGACCTACAATTACCACCATGCCGCGTGACACCAGAGCTACTACACAGCAGTATGGATCAGCCCAAACCACCCCCTCCGACCAGCCCACTCTCGGTGAGCTTAAGGAGGACGTTATGAGACTCTCGGATGTACTTTGCAAGAAAATCGACGGTCTTCGTGACGA
Source organism: Strongylocentrotus droebachiensis (assembly GCA_035222895.1). Taxonomy (NCBI): domain Eukaryota; kingdom Metazoa; phylum Echinodermata; class Echinoidea; order Camarodonta; family Strongylocentrotidae; genus Strongylocentrotus; species Strongylocentrotus droebachiensis. The sequence continues at coordinate 954,361 of JAVYIG010000070.1, forward strand.
AACGAACGCCATGCACCGAAAAATTTCGGATATTGAAACATCTCTTCAAGACACAAGTGATCGTGCTCTGAACATTGAAAAAAACGCAATTCCGAAGCTTCGTAATGAGCATAAAGCCGACATAGCAACCTTAGAAAAGAAATTGCTCATGATGGAAATTTACCAGCGGAAGGCAAACCTCCTGTTTTACGGGATAATGCAAAGTAAAGAGGAAAACGTTTATGAAAAACTGAAAAATGTCTTCATCGATTTGGGTACATCAAGGGAAGAGGCTGCAAGGATCATAATTGTCAACGCCCATCGACTCCCACGGAAATCACGAGACACAGACAGAGCAGCGGCAGGCGACCAGGGACCCGACCCCATTATCGCAAAATTCGCCATCATGCGAGACCGCCAGCGCATCCTCGAAGCTTACGACAACCAATCACGCAACAAGAACGCGGCCGCCGATCGCGTGACAAGTCGCGGCGCCACCGCCGGAACCCGCAGCAGCATCTCCGTGAGGACCGACCTGCCGCCTACCATGAAATTTCGCCGCGGAAAATTAGCAAACACCGCCTACAATCTTCGCAAAGAAAGAAACCTATTGACGAAGATCTTCGTCAAAGGAACGGATGTCATTCTCCAGTTCAAGGAAAAAAACGCCAAAGATTGGAAAACCTACACCGACTAGCGCATAGACATGGACATCGTATATTATGATTGACGATATATTTCCGGTACTACAGATGATATGCAAGAGAACGGATACAAAAGTAAGAAAAAGACTACGATTTTATTTCTAATATAACACTGTAAATTATCATTTCAGTAATAATGCAGAACCAAGCTCATAACATTGTCATTACCTAATATCAAATTACTGTTTGGATTGACCCAGATATTTTTAGTAATTTGAATCAGTGACTTTCATGCTTTCCAAAAACGGAATATTGAGATGTTATATATTTGAAACTCGATTAAACTCAAAATAAATGACAAAGTTGGAAAAGGGATCAAAATCAAACCTTATTATGTCATCGAAACGTTATTCTTTCATTATTTGAACTGTGGACTAAGGACTAGGAGGAGAAAAGGGGAAGATGGTAAAATTTGAATTGATTTTCTGTGTGTGTGTTTTTTTTTTTGTTTTTTTTTTCATTCTCTGTCAAAAGAAAAATGGAAAGAGGAAGCGCTGTTAAGAATGGAAACGTACCATTTAACTTAAATTTTGTTATTTCGATTTTATTATCGTACATTACATCTAGTCGAATATTTAACATTATCTAGTTAATACATACACAAAAATGCTTGAATAAGCATTATGGCGATGTAAATGCCCAATTTGGTATGCATTCTTAAATTGTGTTTTAGGCCATTGTTACTTTCGTGCCTCCGACCTAGTGCCCGGTTAAGTTGATTATGTAATGCGGGGAAATTTTTTGGTGTAGCATTGAAAACTTTGCAAATGAGACTGCCCAAAGCAAATCGGTAGTGACTGTTTCATTGTAGTTTAATTATTATACATTACATACACTCGACTTTTTAACATTTTTTGGCCTGCATGGCTGATTTTGTTTTTGCCAATACATACACAAAAATGCTTGAATAAGCATTATGGAGATGTAAATGCCCTTTTTGGTGTGCATTCTTAAATTGTGCTTTTGACCATTGTTACTTTCGTGCCTCAGACCTAGTGCCCGGTTGAGTTGATTACGTAATGTGGGGTATCTTTTGGTGTAGCATTGAAAACAATCCAAATGAGACTGCCCAAAACAAATCGGTAGTGACTGTTTCGTTATAGTTTAATTATTATACATTACATACACTCGACTTTTTAACATTTTTGGGCCTGCATGGCTGGTTTTGTTTTGTCAATACATACACAAAAATGCTTGAATAAGCATTACCCCTATACAAATTTAAGTTCGTCGCGAACTTGTATTATGCTCGTGGTAAGCTTAATAAGATCGTTTTTTAGGCTTTAAGCTCGTAACACGCTTCCAGGACGCTAGTAACGATCTTACTAAATGTTGGCGAGCTCGTGCGCGAGTTCGTCACGAGCTCGTGGCGAACTCGCGGGTAAACTGGGGAGCTCGTGGGCGAGCTCAGGGGTAAAGGGGGAGCTCATGACGAGCTCGTTGGTAAAAGGGGGAGCTCGTGGCGAGCTCGTGGGTAAAAGGTGGAGCTCGTGGCGAGCTCGGGTATAAACTGGGGAGCTCGTGACGAGCTCGTTGGTAAAAGGGGGAGCTCGTGGCGAACTCGTGGGTAAAACGAGGAGCTCGTGGCGAGCTCGTGGGTAAAAGGGGGAGTTCATGGCGAGCTCGGGTTAAACTGGGGAGCTCGTGGCGAGCTCGGGGGTAAACTCCACATAGGAAAGTAAAAAGTATGCCGCAGACCTGCCGCAGACCTGCCGCAGACCAGTTGCAGACCTGCCACAGCTCTGCGGCAGACTTTTAGTTTGCGGCAAAGAGTATGCCGAAGTATGCGGCAGAAAGAAATTTTGCTGCAGACTTGCCGCATACCAGTATGCCACAGGAACAGTCTGCGGCAGATCTGCGGCAGGATGAAATTTTGCTGCAGACTTGCCGCATACCAGTATGCCACAGGAACAGTCTGCGGCAGATCTGCGGCAGGATGAAACTTTGCTCGAGACTTGCCGCATACTAGTATGCCACAGGAACAGTCTGCGGTAGATCTGCGGTAGGATGAAACTTTGCTCCAGACTTGCCGCATACTAGTATGCCACAGGAACGGTCTGCGGCAGGGCGAAACTTTGCTCCAGACTTGCCGCATACCAGCTAGTACGCCACAGGAACAGTCTGCGGCAGATCTGCGGCAGGGCGAAAGTTTGCTCCAGACTTGCCGCATACCAGTATGCCACAGGAACAGTCTGCGGCAGGTCTGCCACAGAAAAGTGGGAAATTATACAGTCTGAAGCAAGGCTATAGGCGGCCATTTTGTAGGACATGCAGTACCATATGAGGTTGCAGGCTGAGCCCATGACCTTGTAAATTCCTGTGTTAATTAGCACTGTTAATTGTCTTTTTAGCTTCTGTCAAACCAAACAATTTACTTCAAGTTCAACTGGTACCATAAGAGGAATTTATTACATGAGAGGAGGCTGAGGAATTAACGGACTGTTTCAAACTTTTTTGTTGTGCAATATGTGATCTTATCTTCAGCCCCACTAACTCACTTTTTTGTTGTAACTAGGTACCCAAGACGAAAATCCAATTGAAACTAATTGAACACCAATTTAATTTTCAATTGGTTTCAATTGGTCTCAATAGGTTTTAACAGGTTTCAATGGGAATTTAATGGACTTCAGATGGTTTCAATTGGTCCAGATTGTCCCTATTGGACCAATTGGGCCCATTGGCCCCATTGGCCTATGCCCCATTATACTTTAATGGGACCCAAATTGGCCTGAAGTTGGACTTCAATTGGTCCAATTAAAACCAATTGAAAATCTTTTAAAGTCTAATGGGGCAGATTGGTCCAATTGAAATCCCATTAAAGTCTAATAGGGCCAATTGAAACCAATCATCTCATGAATATTCATTATTACTTTACACGTGTGACAGAAAAATACATTTATCATGATTTGTTAAGCAAATTAAGACAATGCACATCATTTTTGTGATTTCTATTTTCCTTTTGCCATTATTAACCAATAGATTATTTTGTCTGATCATTTTACAATTACATTCACGTTTTAGCAATAGATTGATAGATTGATATTGATTATATGATTACTAACCAAGAAACAATATACATATTTAGTATATATACCGTGTGTCTCAAAAAAAACGTAACACTTTTGAAATGGTTGCCAAATTGAGCATATATAATTTTATGAAAAAATGTTGATATGTATGGAAAGCTAAAGGACCAACCTTTCATATGATATGAAAAAATTGAAAAAAAAATCATGCTTCGATGAACAGTGTTCACTTAAGTTAGAGGTATGAAAATGGGCCTGCGCAGGATTTTTCCTTCCAATTTTGGACAGGTAAGTTACTTTTAGCATACAAAATAAGTTTGATATGAGATATTCATGATCGATGGATTAAGAGTTAAAAGGATGTTTTGAATACCAGTCCTTTCTCTCTGTCATTTATCAATCCCCAAACACCACCCCTGCCACACACACACACACACACACACACCAACTTCCACTCCCATCTTATTGTATCATTGATCTGGTAGATGTGAACAGGATGAAGGAAGAATGGGAAAATGTTAAATTGAAATACCGTATTCAAAATCATAATTGACATTATGCAACCCACTCTCCTCCCCCCCACAACCTTTTCCCATCCCATCACCTACCCCTTGCCTTTTCTTTATCAGTTTTCTTCCGTAAGTTTGGTGGATCATCAATCACATTTTATTCAGGTTTTATGAATGACCCAAACATGTAATAGCTAAGTACATCATTCATTATGCATTGAAAATACCAGAATTCGAGGTATTCAAAATATCCTTTTGATTCAAAATATCCTTTTGATCCATCGATCATGAATATCTCATATCGACCTTATTTTGTAAGTTACAAGTAATTTACCTGTCCAAAATTGGAAGGAAAAATCCTGCGCAGGCCCATTTTCATACCTCTAACTTAAGTGAACACTGTCCATCGAAGCATGATTTTTTTTTAATTTTTTCATATCATATGAAAGGTTGGTCCTTTAGCTTTCCATACATATAGACATTTTTTCATAAAATTATATATGCTCAATTTGGCAACCATTTCAAAAGTGTTACGTTTTTTTTGAGACACACGGTATATGTGTACGAGCCTGAGTCACTTTAAATGTTACTCTTGAATACACTTCAAATGATCTATGTGATGGAGTTAATACAATTGAGAATAGAATATACCTAATTGGTAATATCGATATACCGTGTGTCTCAAAAAAAACGTAACACTTTTGAAATGGTTGCCAAATTGAGCATATATAATTTTATGAAAAAATGTTGATATGTATGGAAAGCTAAAGGACCAACCTTTCATATGATATGAAAAAATTGAAAAAAAAATCATGCTTCGATGAACAGTGTTCACTTAAGTTAGAGGTATGAAAATGGGCCTGCGCAGGATTTTTCCTTCCAATTTTGGACAGGTAAGTTACTTTTAGCATACAAAATAAGTTTGATATGAGATATTCATGATCGATGGATTAAGAGTTAAAAGGATGTTTTGAATACCAGTCCTTTCTCTCTGTCATTTATCAATCCCCAAACACCACCCCTGCCACACACACACACACACACACACACCAACTTCCACTCCCATCTTATTGTATCATTGATCTGGTAGATGTGAACAGGATGAAGGAAGAATGGGAAAATGTTAAATTGAAATACCGTATTCAAAATCATAATTGACATTATGCAACCCACTCTCCTCCCCCCCACAACCTTTTCCCATCCCATCACCTACCCCTTGCCTTTTCTTTATCAGTTTTCTTCCGTAAGTTTGGTGGATCATCAATCACATTTTATTCAGGTTTTATGAATGACCCAAACATGTAATAGCTAAGTACATCATTCATTATGCATTGAAAATACCAGAATTCGAGGTATTCAAAATATCCTTTTGATTCAAAATATCCTTTTGATCCATCGATCATGAATATCTCATATCGACCTTATTTTGTAAGTTACAAGTAATTTACCTGTCCAAAATTGGAAGGAAAAATCCTGCGCAGGCCCATTTTCATACCTCTAACTTAAGTGAACACTGTCCATCGAAGCATGATTTTTTTTTAATTTTTTCATATCATATGAAAGGTTGGTCCTTTAGCTTTCCATACATATAGACATTTTTTCATAAAATTATATATGCTCAATTTGGCAACCATTTCAAAAGTGTTACGTTTTTTTTGAGACACACGGTATATTGGTATTACCTAATTGGTAATATCGATATTGCCAATATCGATTATGAAGTATCAATCAGTTTACCATTAAGCTTGCAGCCATTCCACGAGATTGTCGACGAACTCGCCGACGAGCTTGTCGACGAACTCGTTCACGAACTCGCCGACGAACTCGTTGACGAACTCGTTGACGAGCAAACCAACGAGCTCGCCAACGAGCTTATCGGCCAGTGACGTGCGTGTATATTTGGAGCATGCCAACGAGCTAGCCAACGAGCACGCCAACGAGCTCGTAGCTAATTTGCATATTTGGAACGAAACGAGCTCGCTGGCGAGTTCGTCTGCTTGCTCGTCAACGAACTCGTTGGCGAGCACGCTGACGAGCTCGCGTGTAAGCGTACTGAAATTTGTATAGGGGTATGGCGATGTAAATGCCCTATTTGGTATGCATTCTTAAATTGTGTTTTAGGCCATTGTTATTTTCGTGCCTCCGACCTAGTGCCTGGTTAAGTTGATTATGTAATGCGGGGAAATTTTTTGGTGTATATAGCATTGAAAACTTTGCAAATGAGACTGCCCAAAGCAAATCGGTAGTGACTGTTTCATTGTAGTTTAATTATTATACATTACATACACTCGACTTTTTAACATTTTTTGGCCTGCATGGCTGATTTTGTTTTTGCCAATACATACACAAAAATGCTTGAATAAGCATTATGGAGATGTAAATGCCCTTTTTGGTGTGCATTCTTAAATTGTGCTTTTGACCATTGTTACTTTCGTGCCTCCGACCTAGTGCCCGGTTGAGTTGATTACGTAATGTGGGGTATTTTTTGGTGTAGCATTGAAAACAATGCAAATGAGACTGCTCAAAACAAATCGGTAGTGACTGTTTCGTTATAGTTTAATTATTATACATTACATACACTCGACTTTTTAACATTTTCTTGGCCTGCATGGCTGGTTTTGTTTTGTCAATACATACACAAAAATGCTTGAATAAGCATTATGGCGATGTAAATGCCCTATTTGGTATGCATTCTTAAATTGTGTTTTAGGCCATTGTTACTTTCGTGCCTCCGACCTAGTGCCCGGTTAAGTTGATTGTGTAATGCGGGGAAATTTTTTGGTGTAGCATTGAAAACTTTGCAAATGAGACTGCCCAAAACAAATCGGTAGTGACTGTTTCGTTGTAGTTTAATTATTATACATTACATACACTCGACTTTTAAACATTTTCTTGGCCTGCATGGCCGGTTTTGTTTTGTCAATACATACACAAAAATGCTTGAATAAGCATTATGGCGATGTAAATGCCCTATTTGGTGTGCATTCTTAAATTGTGTTTTAGGCCATTGTTACTTTCGTGCCTCCGACCTAGTGCCCGGTTAAGTTGATTATGTAATGCGGGGTAATTTTTTGGTGTAGCATTGAAAACTTTGCAAATGAGACTGCCCAAAGCATATCGGTAGTGACCGTTTCATTGTAGTTTAATTATTATACATTACATACACTCGACTTTTTAACATTTTTTGGCCTGCATGGCTGATTTAGTTTTTGCCAATACATACACAAAAATGCTTGAATAAGCATTATGGCGATGTAAGTGCCCTATTTGGTATGCATTCTTAAATTGTGCATTTGACCATTGTTACTTTCATGCCTCCGACCTTGTGCCCGGTTAAGTTGATTATGTAATGCGGGCTTATTTTTTGGTGTAGCATTGAAAACTATGCAAATGAGACTGCCCAAAACAAATCGGTGGTGACTGTTTCATTGTAGTTTAATTATTATATATTACATACACTCGACTTTTTAACATTTTTTGGCCTGCATGGCTGATTTTGTTTTTGCCAATACATACACAAAAATGCTTGAATAAGCATTATGGAGATGTAAATGCCCTTTTCGGTATGCATTCTTGAATTGTGCTTTTGACCATTGTTACTTTCGTGCCTCCGACCTAGTGCCCGGTTAAGTTGATTATGTAATGCGGGGTATTTTTTTGGTGTAGCATTGAAAATTTTGCAAATGAGACTGCCCAAAGCAAATCGGTAGTGACTGTTTTATTGTAGTTTAATTATTATACATTACATACACTCGACTTTTTAACATTTTTGGGCCTGCATGGCTGGTTTTGTTTTGTCAATACATACACAAAAATGCTTGAATAAGCATTATGGCGATGTCAATGTCCCATTTGGTCTGTATTCTTAAAGTGTGTCTTTGGCCATTGCTACCTTCGTGCCTCCGACCTAGTGCCCGGTTGAGTTAATTATGAAATGCGGGATAATTTTTGTAGCATTGAGTAATTTTGCAAATGAGACTGCCAAAAACAAATCGTTAGTGACTGTTTCATTGTAGTTTAATTATTATACATTACATATATCGACTTTTAACTTGAATGCCTGGCCGAGTTTCGACTGATTTTTATTTGTTACTATTGGGCAATTTTGGCCATCAATACCATGCTCGGTGTTCATTATATCATTGTCGATTTCACGAAACTAGTGTACTATCGCTTGTTTTTTGTTGATGGTTTTTCTTGTTTTAAACGTAGTGCGTGGCGACCATGTCTGTGGGCGTGGCCCGTGGTTCACGGTTAGATGATCAGCGACCCTCACCCGCTGGACTGGTTGCCATGCCGGTTGTCAGGGAGGGACCAACGAGTAGCGTTTGCGCTGCTCTGGCGTTTCGTTGCCTTGTCTGGTGGCTGGCGTATCGTTGGTATTTCGCGCTCCATGATGACGTGATTTAATGTTATCATGTGGCGCGGTCTCTCCGCGGTATGCTGGTTCGCCGGTGTCTGTTATGTTAATTCATTTTATTTCAACTTAACTATTGCTTATTTGTATTACTTATGCTAAAGCCAAGGTATTATCATACCCCCCTGTAAATCCCTATTCTCATGTCAATCATAATCCAGTCCTTAATGCTGAACGTTGTTTTTTTCTCACCCCCTTAGGTATAGCACATAGGCTTACCCACCTTTCTCTGTAACTTAAAGGTAGTACGTTTCGAAAACAATTCATCACTGTAAATTTAAACGATAAAAATACTAAAAAAGAAAAAAAAATAATAATAAAACTTTCTTAAATTACAAATTTCTAATTTTTTTTTTTTTTTTTTTAATTAATGACCACGTTTGAACGCTGTCACCGGCCCCGAGTCTGTCTGATAGTCACGCACAAGTGAACATCATGTACACCCCCCTGATTTTGTTGGTTTTTGCCGACACCCATTATAAATGCACTTCCACGCTTACACGCACATGCACGCACCAAACACATAGTATTAATTTATACTGGTCGCAATACCACATTTGTAATCTTAATGGCTTTAAATGATATTCTGAATGATCAAGTTTATACACCCCAGAGTAAATATTATACTACTAGTGAATTTAATTCAAATTTTAATTCAACGGGACCCAATAATAACCTTCACTGTTTTAGTTTATTAAACATCAATATTCGAAGCTTACAAAAGAATTTCGATAATTTTGAAGAATTTTTATCTATCCTAAACACATTTTCATTTTCTTTGATAGGACTTACCGAAACCTGGTTACACTCAACTTCTCCTCCAATATTCAACATTGAGAATTATGAATTTATTCATTCAGACCGTAAAAACGGAAAGGGGGGAGGTGTCGCTTTTTATTCTCGTAATGATGTACAATTTAAAATAAGACATGATATTCAACTGGAAGGAATAGAAACATTATTTTTAGAAATTATTGATGATAAACATAAGAATAGAATCGTTGGGGTAATGTACAGACCACCTAACAATGTAGCCGACACATTTTTTGATGAATTAGAATCATGCCTTGAATTTATTTCTAGAGAAAATAAAGATGTATATTTTATGGGAGACTTTAATATCGATATATCCTTACCTTTTACCGTTCTTGGCCAACACTTCACTAATTTATTATCTTCATTTTTTTTTAAACCTCTCATTAATAAACCAACTAGGATTACAAACTTAACACATACTATAATTGATAATATTTTCTCAAACGTATTAGATAATAAACAGAATGGAATAATATATTATATTTCAGACCATTTACCAATATTTACGATAGGTCCTAATGATAAACACCTACAAATTCCCAATAAAGAACATAAAACACGACGTAAAGAAACCAAACGTAATATTGAATCCTTAAAAATAGACTTGAGTCAAGAAGATTGGTATGATATTTATTTTGAAAGAGATGTGAACAGTTCATATGAAAAATTTATAAACAAACTTCTTTGTCATTATAATAAAAATGTGCCCCACTCAAGAATTAAGTCAAATAAAAAGAAAAATAAACGACCATGGATTACTCAAGGTATACTTAAATCAATATCTACCCGAATTCGTTTATATAAAATCTCACTTCGATCACCTACAAATGAAAATCAAAATAAATATAAAAAGTACCGTAATAAATTGACTTCAATTATTCGTTTATCACGCAAATTATACTATGGTAATAAAATTGAAAATAATAAAGATAATAATCAATCATTATGGCAAACAGTTAATGACATTTTGGGGAAGAAAAAGGATACTCCAAATAATATTGAATTTAATGATAATGGGCATCACATAGACCAAAATGATGTTGCTGAGGCATTCAATAAATACTTTACTAATATTGGACCGGATTTAGCTTCCAAAATAATCAATGAAAAGAATGATTTTTTGAAATACTTAAATAATAACGTTAATCAATCCTTATTTTTTAATCCAACAAATATTCAAGAGATTTTAGAAATTGTTCGTTCATTAAAAAGCAGTAAATCTAGTGGCTACGATGAGCTAAGTGTATCTTTATTAAAACAAATAATTCACTTCATAGCTTCCCCGTTATCACATATCTTTAATTTATCTCTTTCCCAAGGGGTTTTTCCCGACCCACTAAAAGTTGCAAAAATAATTCCGATATATAAAAAGGATGATCACTCTAAAGTTTCAAACTACCGACCAATTTCTTTACTACCAAGCATTTCAAAGATATTAGAGAAAATAGTATATAAACGATTATATTCTTTCTTAGATATCAATAACTTTTTAATTCCTAATCAATATGGATTTAGAAAGAACCACTCTACTGATTATGCTATTCTACAATTATGTGACAAAATAACTGATTCCCTTTCTAAAAAAGAACACACTGTAGGTGTTTTTATGGACTTATCGAAAGCATTCGATACCATGGACCATCGTATATTAATACATAAATTAAAAGCATATGGAGTTAGAGGGATTGTACTTTCTTGGTTTGAAGACTATTTGCGTAGTAGACATCAATATGTTATGTTTAAATCTACAACATCTAATATTTCCACCATAGAATGCGGAGTACCACAAGGCTCCATATTAGGTCCCCTGCTGTTTTTAGTATATATGAATGATATTGTTAATGCATCACCACTCCTAACATATGTTCTGTTCGCAGACGATACCAACGTATTTTATTCGCATAAAGACTTAAACATTCTCATTACAACCCTCAATTTAGAACTAAATAAATTATCATCTTGGTTCAAATCCAATAAACTCTCTTTAAATATTAATAAGACTAATTGTATTTATTTCAAAAACATACACTCTAAACATGTACTTCATTATGATATTTTTATAGATAACATGCCCATAATTGAAAAAGAAGTTACAAAATTCTTAGGTGTAATGATTGATTCAAACCTAACTTGGAATAGTCATATTAACAACATTTGCATGCTAGTCTCGAGAAGCATAGGCATTTTATATAAATTAAAATATTATCTATCACAAAAGTCACTATTTATGCTTTACAATTCCTTCATTTTGTCATACATATCTTATTGTAACATAGTTTGGGGCAATAGTAGTAAGATGAAAATTATGTTAATATATCGTCTCCAAAAGAAAGCACTTCGTCTTTGTACACAATCACATTATTTAGCCCATACTGATCCAATATTTTGTAAACTAAAAACATTAAAAATCGCTGACATTCACAGTTTTCAAACTGCAATCTTTATGTATAAATGTTGGATAAATACTATACCTTTGGCATTTCGAAATATTTTTGTTTACAATAGTGATATACATACTTATCCCACACGACACTCATCCGATTTCCACTTAACAAACCCCAAAATTGTTATGGCCTATAAATCGATAAGACATCATGGTCCAGACATTTGGAATGCTTTACCTGACAATATTAAACACTCTGCAACTCTTTATTCATTCAAAGCATCGATGAAAAAATATTTAATATCTACATATTCAAAAACATCATAAGGGTCTCAGAGGTTTTGATTGTTTACTTAAATTAATTTTAGATGACCAGTTCATTAACAATACGAATCGAACACTTACTTCACCTGCACACACCCACTTGCACACACTTGCACATTTTTCTTCTTTTTTCTTTTTTCTTAATTTCTTTCCACTTTTTATTCAGATATTTTCTGAACAAAATCTTTATATGTGACTCTCTATTCCCCTACATTCTCCTAAAAACAACGCCATGTACCCCCCCCCCCCCCCCCCTTCCCGGCTGCTATCGCCTCAAGCTTCTTAGCTTATGATAGTTGGCCTCTGCATTTATCTTGATTATTTTTACTTACCTCCATACTTTCAAGCTTTCAATTATGTTTTTTTTTTTAAATATTTTATTTTGTGTGTATTAAGTTGTCACTCTTGATGTAAATCAATTATATTATATACTATTATTGTTATTTGAATGTTTTGTATTTGATTTATCAATAAATGCAGAAACATCTGCTAAAAAAAAAAAAAAAAAAAGTGCCTCAAAAAAGTAAAAATCTTTGAGTGACCGGTTTAACCATACTCGTTTTTCCCCAATAGACTGTAGTGTTATGAAAACCGTTCGGCTAACGTTTTTCAAAATTTGTAATTCCAATCATTAATATCTTGATAATCAGACAGGCGATCGGCTTGTAAAAGTCATGGAGTTCCTAACTGACCTAAAGGTTTATACATGTAATTATCATTGCAGCATGAGCTAAATCAAGGATTATTTCTAAAGGATCTAAGACAAAGTTACCGGATCCCTTTAAACTTTATGTTTGAAAGCCTCAAATTTTGAGACATTATTTTGTACTTCTTCCTGAGCGGAGTGAGCACCACGTCCAAGAAGATATCAGAAGGGAATACAAAAATGGTACATTCATCCCACTCAAGAACTGCACACGTATGCAAATTAAATAACCCTGCCTGCCTACCGTATTTGCAGGCGTAAAGGCCGCAGTATTTTTTGGAAGAGAAAATATCAAAAAGTCGGGGTGCGGCTTTTACGGCGAAAAAAAAAAAAAAAAAAAAATCAAAACCAGCACGAATTTGTACATATGGGACTAGATCTACGAATGGTACAATAACTATACATTCCACACATCTACCGATAGATTTTGATCTAAGTTCGTGCCAATGCATCGCAAAAGTAAAAGAAGGGCCCGTTTAACGGAGCCGCCGCGAAGCATTCAGCACGCGAAGTCACCATTTTCAATCCATTTCAATGACTACATCACAGAAAACTGCAGAGTATGGTATCAGTGCGTGATGGCCGAGAGGTTTAAGGCGCTGATTTTAGTCACATCAACATTTGTACGCAAGAGATCGAATCCCGACTTTGGCAAAAGATTTTTTTTTAAATGTCAAAACCGGGGGTGCGGCCTATACGGCGCTGCGGCCTTATCGCCGGCAAATACGGCAGCTAAGGCTCAAAGTATTCAACTCTTTGGTCACAAGCTGGTCAATATTAAACTTTGAAGAATTGTTACCATAATCTGGGACCACTGTGCAATTCCCCCTAATATACTGTACCTTCTTTGGTTGTTTGTTCTACCTGACTACTATGAAAGCATGTGTATGCTTGTAAGTAATTTGTGGATAATGAAAATTTGAAATAAATATACTCTTAAATATGTTCTACAAAGCCGTGTACGTGTACAGTAGGCGCGTCCTCATCATCTCGAGATTGCCAAATAGCCCGATATTTCTGATTTGGGAAATAATCCTGAAGTTACAAATCGCGTCTTCATCAGCTTGAGATTCGACCTCGAAACTCGAAACTCGACCTTGAGAAATTAGCTCGAGATATCTTGCTCAGCATTCGCGCATAGTGCGAGACTTTGGTCTGGTGAAGGCGCACCGGACAAAATAGCTGGATATTTTGCCAAATAGTGGGATATTTTGCCAAATAGTGGGATATTTTGCAAACTATCCCAAGATATCTTGTTGGGATGACAATCCGACCAAATATCCCGCTAATTGAAACTTCGGGCTGATGAAGACGCAAATTAGTTGGATAGTTTGCGATCGGGATAGTTCAAATAACTGGATATTTGGCAATCTCGAGCTAGTGAAGACAGGCCTAGCGTGTATACCTTTAATATCCAGAGTAAAGCACAATGGGGGTTCTTGTTTGATTTCAAACCCCATTTCCTACTTGGGGGTTTCTTCCATCTCTGATCCTCGTCATAAATTCCGTCTGTCAGGCCAATAAACAAAAAGTAAATTTCATGCATTCTTGAGCTACCAGCTGGAATGCATCACAATGTCAAAGGTCAATTCCAAGTCCAACCAAAATAGAAAAATAGTCTTTAAATACAGACCCACTATAAATACCCTGTTTACATTAGCACTGAGATGGTGTTACTGTTATGGGCTGATACTACATTTAAGCCCCTCCCCCTATTCCTAACCCCATTTCATGTTTATACTACCTGTACTTCTTATTTTAAGAATAAATGCACATACAGTATGTATGCAGAGAATGTCCCTCCACACAGGACGGACTGTAATCACAGACCTACAATGTACATGCTGTAATATTGCATGCATGAAATGTCTCTACACTGTAGTAAAAAGAAGGACACAGACAGAGAAATGTACGAAGAAACTTGTTTAATTAGGAGGAGAAGAGCGCTGCAAAAAACAGATCTAAGTCAGAAAGAGTTTTGAAATGCAGACTAGTTGATGGACAGTGATTGATTTAGACTGTGAGTCATTATATGACCAATAGTAATGATATGCTGGATTATGATCAATCTATTGTCAGCAGTTTGACTTGGCAATCCAATTAATAGAAAAGCTCTCAAGATTTATCTCAAACACAAAATCCTTTGTTAGGAGACAGAAGGATGTTAGCTCTGTGTATATGGATTGGTTAATGTCCTTCTGGCTCCAAACGTACACAATACAAGTGTGGAAGAAGAGCCTGGAGAAATAGTGAGATGATTTGTCGACCAATATTGTTATCCTTTGTTAAAATGTGATTTGCTGAGAACTAATACAGGGTATTTGATCAATTCATTTTACAAATAAATGAGTATCTGGCTTATTTTCTATGACTGTAATCATTACATCTCAAGGTGGACTTCTGGGGGGCATTTCACAAAATTTGTCATCAGTGACAAATGACAGTTTTTGTTATAAGCTACTAAAATCCTTGCTTCTGATTGGTTGTCAGCAGATTTGTCATTGATTTTTGTCATTTGTCATTGCAAAAAGGCTTTGTGAAATGGTTCCTGCTCTTCCCTTCCAATGCCTTCTCTTTCAATCCTTTCTTTCCCTTCCCCATCTTTCCTCTTATCTTCCTTCCTACAATGTCTATTGAAAGCATGTCACCTCTCTCTCTCTCTCTCTCTCTCTCTCTCTCGCTGATTCTAGTCTACCACCCTCAGTCGTCAATATACCCTGCCTTACTTACAGGTGTACTACATCAGTTAATTATTTAATTCATTTCCATTTAATTAATATTTCTGAAATGTTGATTACCTCATTGAACTATGCATCATGCATGTATCTATACAACTGCATGTTTTTAAGTTTATAATGTAAACGTAACCATGTATGCTATATTGTAATATATCTCTGTAAAATTAGGATCTTTTTGTACCGATTATTAATTATGTCAATGTTAACAGATAAATTGCATATCTGCAAAAAAGATTTGTGATATTATCAATTCAATGAATGAAGAAGGGAAAACAATTGAGGCAAATTCATTTTGCCTGCCCTCTACAAGGCCTCCTAGTCACATAAAGAGGTGTGAATAAAGAAATTGGTTAGAATTGCATGAAGAACATGAAGACACAAAACAGCTCTCCCGGGCATCTCAGCTCAGAATGATACTGCCCGAAAAATAAAACAAAATTAATATCCTCAAGGATACAAGACAGAAAGAAATTAAATGTTGATTTCCTACAGGAATTCTGCCGTATGGATAGAAGGAAATTAATCACTTCACTTTCAAGAAAACATCACAGCTCCGACTTTCTTCTTTGCTACAATCCATGTTTCAAGGGGTTCATTTTACTGGTAACCTTGTTAATTGCAAAGTAAAAATAATAAGTATCTCTGGTGTCTACGGAAAAACCATTATTACCAAATTGATATTGTATCCAATGAATTCATTTGTACAAAATTATTTTACCAACCAGTTTTCATTATTATTGACAGGACAAATGACAAATATCTTACCATCTATGGATATTTTTCATTTGAATTGACAAATATTTACAAAACTCTAACCTTTGTTCATAACTAAAGAATTACCGTTTTAATATAATCTTTTATCTTCAAGTATTTAAAGACTAGCTGGACCCGCGGAAATCCGCGGGATTCTAGAGGGGGGCGGGGGGTGTAAATAGATATATAGAGACTGTCTAAATTAAAACCACCAAGAACTTTATTTGCCATTCAGGCCATTAAAAAATATACATGTTTAGCGTCCCCGCCCGCTTCCTTTTTGGGGGCCGCCTCCTTTTTTTTTTTTTGAAATTTTTTGAATTTTTTTTTTTTTTTAGGGGCCGCCTCCTATTTTTTTTTTGTTGATTTTTTTTTTATTTTTTTTTGAAAGAAAAAAAACATGAAAAGCACTGCTAAAATGTATTTCTGATTTAAAAAAAAAAAAAAAAAAAATCTCGGCCGCCATCTTGAAAAATAGCCTGAATGTCAGGGAAAATGTACGGAGCGGCCATTTTGAAAGAAAAAAAAAAAAAAAAGGGCCTCCTCCCATTTTTCTAAAAACAGGATGCTATAAGCATGTTTTTTTTTTAATTTGGCCTTATATTAAATAATTTTAAAAAATCCAAATGTACCGGTAGTTATTCTTTAAGCCAGTGGAACTGCGTAGAGTTCTGTAGAGTGGCGTACCGACTACGCAGATGGTTGCTTACTGTGTTGAAAGCTTTTACTGCTTTGTCGATCTGGCGTAGGGTAGCGTACTGTTGCGTAGGCATGTAGCGTAGTGTTGCGTAAAAAGACGTACTTTCTGCGTCAAGTTTCTATGCCTAAAGTACGCGAAAAAAATTAAACATGTTGAATTGTTTTTGTTCATCTTGCGTACCCCTTTCCGTCCCTCATCATATAGTAACGTAGGCCAGCGTAGGTGGTACGCAACACTACGCAACTCTACGTATTGACCCACGCCAATTAGTGACCCGCAGGTGTCACAAATAAAGTATTAAAAAAATGCTCATCTGACCCTAATTAAATGCCTAAAACCCCCAAGCTTTCGGGGGTTTATGGCCCCTTGAAACCCGTGGACCCCACGCCTATATTATATATACACTCAACTCGCTGCGATCTGATCTCTCCCCCCCCCCCCCCACCACTTTGAAGAACGTAACCCCCTGAGCTTTTGGGGGTTTATGACCCCTTGAAACCCATGGACCCCACGCCTATATTATATATACACTCAACTCAGGACCTGCGGGATTCTAGAGGGAGGCGCAGGCAAAAAATAATTTTTTTCATTTCTGGGGCTCCATTTCAAATTTTCGGAAAATTTTCGGGGGCTACTTTTTCAACTTTCGGGGGCTCTTTTTTCTGGGGCTACTTTTTCATTAATTCATAAAAGGATAGGCCTACACTTTGTTGAGATTTGTTTAGTAGGCTAAGGTTTGAGGCTTCCTACATCCTACTTCATAATTGCCTATTTAAAAAAAAAAAAAAACATTTTGTCTAGTTCAATAACTAAGTTTTCATGCATTGATTTGATGCAAGAACTGTAACATAATAATAGACCCTAACTGTGTTAGATTGTGATTATTTCTGACCATTTATTTCGATAATCATTTTTCAAAGTAAAATTTTCATAAGAAAATCAGACAGTCGTTTAAAAACGTAGACATTAGTAATACTTTTACTAATTCTAAGCTCAGGTTTCGTAAATCTATTCACGAAACTATATTGAAATCGCGGCAATAATGATGCAAAGTGTCAAATCTCTTCGACTCGAGCTCAGCTTCAGCACACACACTTCAGCGTAACTCCAGCAAGCTCGAACACCTGCGCCGCAGGCGTCGGACGCCTGCGGTGCGCGGTGCCTGTGTTGGAGCTTCCCGAGCACGCAGCTGCACTGTGTGTTGAATGAAAGCAGCTTGCGACTGAATTGTCAGTCCATTGGTTTTCTTGTGAAAACTTTCCTTTAGAAAATGATAATCAAAATTGAGTATACATGGCCGTAATAATCACAAAATAAGCTTTGATTTCATACCTCCATTCACGAAAACTATATAAAAATCGCGGCAATCATGATGGAAATAGGTCTCTAAGTTTGGACGTCGACGGGAATTAGCCCAGTGTATCTCGCTTGTGCAGGTACCGCTTGTGCAGTGCAGTGCAGCTAGTACAAAGCACATCCTATAGAAAGATACCTAACACGGGGTAAGTCGTACCCGTTCAGCGTGCATTTAATACGCAACTTCATGTGAGTGGATCGTCATCGGTCGTGTGTCTACGGATGTAATGTTGAATATCCATGAGGTATCTCTGTCGTCACGCATATCCTGCATTATGCATATCGCGTCTGTTTTCGCCCTGGACGTCGACACGGAGGAGGACCTCGGCCGGAGTATAGCCAATTCCACAGAGTAGACTCTCCCGCGGACGACGGCACCGGGCACGGTTACCCCGAGGGGACGGTTCAGGAGGAGATAGCTGCACCAGCTTCGGTCGGCGATCTCATTAAAAAACAATAGAATACAAAGGCCGGCGGAGACGTCGCGCCCCCCGCGGAGCCTTAGCGTATTACTATTATAGATAAAGGTGAGTATTGGTAATGCGATTGCATTGTGAAAGAAAAGGTGTGGAATGGATCATAAACAGTTGATCATGTAGCATGTAAGTATTAGTGTGTACTGCAAGGTTCTGGAATCATCAAAATGATAAGAAATTCGGCCCAGTCTTTGTAGAGTTACAAGCACTGTACACAGAAAGATGTATATGGGACTACTTTACACGTGCGCGACACGTGCGCTATATATATCAGGTCCAAATAGATATAATAATTGACCAAATATATCAATTAGTAGGCTGTTTCTCGGGATAATTTGTATCATCATGTATTAGTAAAAACATATTCTTTCACATGATTGGAATTAAGAGCTTCCATTTCATTTTTGAGAGGGGGGCGTTTCCAAAACTGGTCTTTACCTTTAATGATCTTACCATCTATGGGTTATTTTCATTTGATTCACAAATAATGACAAAACTCTAACCATCGCTTCATAACTAAAGAATAACCATTTTAATGTAATTTTTTATCTTCACGTATGTAGTTAAGCTGGATTGAGGCTTATATATTAGGCTAGAGCATGCTGGCTGTGTTATTAGCATGTTCATAGCAGGACATCTCAGCTCAATTAGACCTTCGTTCTGAATGACCAGTGATGTGTTACTATGGTAATCAGAGGATGCATATCACTCATCAAGCTGGCAAGACAAGATATTACATATTAGAGATTGATGTACATGTAGATCATCATTCCTCCACAATCTCTAAATGACAAGTCAGTTGATAGAGTACAATGTCAAAGTTCAAAGTTCAAAGTTCAAAACTAAATTTGACAGAAACTAAGTTTAAAGGCAGGCTTTACTACTTCAGCTAGAAGGGTTTAGACCACCCAGCGCGGTCACTGTGACAGGTGGCTATCTCATTAACTCAGCTCTCATTTAACATAAGAAAAAGAGGATCATGGGGGACCACCAGGCACTGATTGGGGAAGTTTTCTATATAGAGGGAGGATAGTGTGCCTTTAAGGCTGAGAAATTGTACATGTACATACAAACTAGATCTGAGAAAAACTAGAAATTATTTTTGTGTTGGCCTAACATGATGAGGAAGAGGAGGACAAATGAGAAAACATAAAAGACCATGATCATGAGGGCAGAACATATCTTTAAAAGAGAGAACAATGGATTTCAGTCAGGGAAAAAAATACTTTAAAAATTTTGGGGGTACTTTACAAGCTTGCTTGCATGAAAATAACACATTTTAATTTGTTTTGCATTGACCTCTATGCATATTTTGGGGGGCTCTATTATGACTTTCGGAGGCACTTTTATGACTTTTGGGGGCTCTTTTTGGCATTTTGGGGGCTCTTTTTTGGCATTTCTGGGGCTAATTGGCCCCGAGCCCCCATGTATTTTTCCCCCTGATTTCAGAGATGGTTTAGAGTTAATAGAATACTGCTTCAACTGATAGAAACCTCCTTAGACACAGAGATAATGGGTATGATGAGGAGAAACAGATTGATCAAAACTATTGAAAAGACGTCAGAATTGATTGGTTGAGGGTAGATTTCATTTCAAGTGGATCAATATTGAGGAGAGGTCACGAGAGGTCAAGGGCAGTGAAGAGGCTTTCCTATTGATTGATCTTAGAACTCATATCAGAGCAATTGACATTCACATAGGATGAAAGGAGAAGACCAGGCCGCGTCATACCAAAATACGTTAAAAGACGGGAGTTGCTGCTACCTTGTTTGGCGTTCATAAATAAGGGATAGAGCAACGTCGATCTGGCGCTGCTCAGTGGCTGCCGGGCTCACGATCAATTGGGCAAAGAGAATTTCCATTTTCGGTTTAACTTAATACAATTTGGAGTGGACTTTACAAGATTATTATTATTATTATTATATTCAATGAAGATTTTTGTAAAGGGGATGTTCAGCATAATATTTAGTTGGTTATCATGAAAGCAGAGAAACAAATCAGCGAAATGGATATTTGAAGATGTAATTGATGAGACACAAATTGAGAACTCTTCACTTTCTCGAAACTACATGTAATACCCTTTTCTAACTGCACTCTATCGGAGTCACACCGATGAAAATACCGATTGAATTTTCCTTATGTAAACAAAGGTGAAACCGCAGTTTTCCCCCTGTTGCTTTCTAACTGCCGATGAAATTCTCTCGCTGTGGCGAGCCCATGCCGGAAGTGAAGAATTTGCCCGCGCTCCATCTAGCTAGCATGCAGCATGTTCAACCATAAGTCAACAAACACAGCTGGTTACGATAAAGCGCGCGTATACTGCGACCTTTGACCATTTTAATCGCTGTTTTAATCGCCTTTTTCTCTCGAACTTTTTCTAACTGCACGTTTCATCGGTGTCACACCGATAGAATGAGAATTTCTCCTGCTCTTGAGCAGGAGAATTTAATCGCCTATTTCTCTTCTTTTCATCGGCTATTTAATCGCCTTTTTCTCCTCTGTTGCTTTCTAACTGGCACTTTCATCGGATGCGTCCGGATGCATCCGATGAAAATTGGTGCAGTTAGAAAAGGGTATGACAGAAAAAAACAAAATGTATACTTTCCCCTTTCTGTCAATCTGAAATCCCTCCCTCCCTCCCCCTCCCCCTCCCACTTTCTTTCTCTCCTTTTCTTTTCTCCCTCTCCCATCCTCCCTCTTTTCATTCCTTCATCTCAATATTTATTTATCATTTCCAAAACTAAAACCTAAATGCATGTAAATGTCACAAATACATAAAATAAAAATTATGAAGTAGATTCAACAATGCCTGCTTATCTAAAAGCCATCTAGATTAAACAAAAAAGTCAGTGTTTGACAATAAATGTAAACACAAAGCAATTTACTGTAGACACTGTCTCCTGTTATTGACATTCCTAAGGTGCTGATTACTACATAATATTAATATTTGTTCAGCACACAAGAGCAAACACCATTAAAGGGATCCGGTACATGTAACTTTGTCTCAGATTCTGAAACCAAATCCTGGATTTAGCTTGTGCTGCAATGATAATTATAAACCTTTAGGTCAGTCAGGAACTCCATGACTTTAACAAGCCGATCTCCTGTCTGATTATCAAGATATTTATGATTGGAATTACAAATTTTGAGAACCGTGTGCCAAAACGGTTTTCATAACACTACAGTCTATTGGGGAAAACAAGTATGGTAAAACTGGTCACTCAAAGATTTTTTACTTTTTTTAAGCACTTCCTGATCATTTTGAAGCGCAATTTTGTTGGGGCTTCAATACTACATCATATCATACGTTTAGGCCAAGACCGTTATTCCATTAAAATTTCATTTCAGACTGAAAAACACAATTATACTGCCACAATCGACCATGTCTATATGATTCTATACATTGGATATAGACATTACGTAATGATACAGAAATGAAGGTATTTCAACACCCCCACAATAAACCCCCAAAAAGAAAAAGACAATAATGACTAACCCCCTGTCCACACACAACATTTTCCGTGACTAATCATGATTAGCTATACCGTTTCGCGATAGTGATACCGTTTCGCGATAGTGATACCGTTTCGCGATAGTTTTACGACCAAAATTGTAGGTGTGGACGCTCACTAACGATACGTCGTATAACGAATCTAGTCTAACGAAACGCAGGTTTGGGCATCGTTTCGAACTGAAACTCAATAAAGAATCACGCCTAATCACGGAAATGTTGTGTGTGGACAGGGGACCCCCTGGGGGAGTGTAACTAGTGTAACTAACTGGGCGGGGCTTAACGTGACCTCGAGCGAAATGAGACCAGACCTCTTATCACTATCGCGAAACTCTATAAAGAATCACGGAAAATGTTGTGTGTGGACAGGGGGCATTTTATACGATGATTCTTTAGTGACGACGTTTCTTGTGTGTGGACATCCTGGAATTTATACGATGATTCTTTATACGACGTATCGTTATAGAGTTTCGCGATAAATTGTTTTGTGTGTGGACACGCTGTTAATGTAGAGAAGCTCTCTATTTATCCTAGCATTCTGGCCTTGGCATTCTATTAGTCTGCGCATACAGACTCTAAAATGACACTTATCTACAATTTAGGTTTCCTGGGTACAAAAAAAAAAAAAATAATGTAATGTTTTGTCAAATTTTTTCTTCAAACACATTTTAAGGGTGGGAATCTTTGCAGAAGTGTGTCTTAAATGACATCCTCTTTCACATTGAAATTGGGAGCGCCAGGAGTGTCACGTATGACAGACATGAGCGCTATACAAGAACCCACTATTATTATTATTTATTATTTTGCCATCAAATTTTTGGTGAACTTTAGAGGGGCTTTAAGCACAGAGACTATGTTGTGCAGTAGACTAGGTACAGTGTACAGTCTACAATAGTCTCACCGTTCAGACCCTCTACCAAAACACAATGACTGACAAGGGTCTGTGTATGTAGACTAGTTGGTTGAGAAATAATATTATGGCTGGGGGCGTGTGAAGACTCCTCGACTCCCATACCAGGGACCAGTTTCACAAAGCATTTTTTCAATGACAAATGACAAAAGTCAGTGACAAAACTGTTGATAACCAATCAGAAGCAAGGATTTCAGTAGCTTATAACAAAAACTGTCATTTGTCACCGATGACAAGTTTTGTGAAACGCCCCCCTGTTGCTTCATTCCATTGTTATTCATCTATTGTGTAAGGAAACACACTTCCCTCATTGCTTTCCCATCATTCCTATGCATGTGTACTACCATGTAAACAATGTGCTTGGCTAGATCTACCTCTCACAATTACATCATTTCTAAAATATAGTCCAATTTATCTCATTTTTTTCTTTTGCAATAATACTTTGTGCTACTATATTACATGTAGGTTTCTAGACCATTGTTAAAATGGACATGTTTCATTTAAAGGTGAAATTCAAAGAAAATCACAAATATGTCAACTAATGTATCACTAGCAACTGGTAAGCTAACAGATGGCCATCGTACAAGTTTTAGGTCAACTACATATCGGGTGATTTATAAAAATACAAATACAACCACCTCCGTAGCAGCTGGGATATATACGAGAGATTCGCCGGAAAAATAACAATGTTTAATGACGTCACTATATGGACCAATACTGCCCAAGCAGACTACATGTACATCCCATAAAGAATGAACATACACTGTGCAAAGCTATTATTTGTCAAATTATAACGAGTTCAGTGTATAATGGCATGTCTTAACCATTCAAAAGGGGATATGACCCGATTCTGATAACTAAAATCTTTTGCTTGTAAATACACAGGATAGGGGTTAATTAACAATCAAAGAAACCAGACTTTCAATTTGAAAACCCCCCGGAATGATATTAAGGACGGCATTTGTTCCCTCTTGAAACGCCGAACATACCCCGGTGTGTGCAGCTGAATATACAATGGCGTCTTATTTTGTTTACAAGCGACAGATTCCTTTATTTTTGTATCGCTGCATTTGTCATCAAAATAAAAACATGTGCAGGGTTTAGAGTGAGGCAATAGATTATACATTTAGCCTGACGGTACTGAAGTAAGAGAAAGAACTCAAAAGAAGATGAAAACACAGGCACTGAAAACGGTGAGATGTCATGGGACATCGTCTGCTTGTGCAAATCATGTCCATACTGTGATCTCACACATCTCAGCAGCGTTCGGTGAGCTCTTCAGGTGCTATGCCGGGGCTGTATTTAAGCGTTTTTTAATTTATGATAATCATTACTTCGAATGCTTTCAAGCATTGAATTTTGATAAGCTTGTCGAATCAAAGTTTCAACTTTGCAATAATGAAAATAAAGTTAGTTTTTAAAATCAATGAATATCTACTTTAAAGATAAAGTTGAGTTCTGGTCATGCGATTGCATTGTGAAAGAAACGGTGTGGAATCGAACAGAAAAGGTGATCATCTAGCATAAAGGTATTGGTGTGTACTGCAAGGTTCTGGAATCATCTACACCCTGTAAATGATAGGAAATTTGGTCCAGTCTTGGTAAAGCTACAAGCCCAGCCAAAAAAATACATGGGGGCGGAGGGCGGATTCGCCCTGGAAACACCATAAACAGCCCCCGAAATAGGCTCAAAATCCTATTTCGGGGGTGACATCAAAAAGTGAAATGATCTCAAATCGCCCCCGTAACGATTACGAGCGGCCGCGCGCTCTCTTCTAGCTTCGTATTCATTGTGTGCGCTGAATCTCTGTGTAAAATTGTATACACAAAAATCGGTCGTAAAAAAACTCGAATCATACGCCAAAACAGGTACATTTTCGCAGTTGCGAGAGATCGAGACAGAGCGTAGGGGTCGAGTTTTTGGTGGTCGATTTTGTTTTGGTAGATTAAAATTATTAGCGGAACCTAGACCACTAAACATCGCTAAAACTGCAATCAATTTCCATCACGAATTCACGATTGCCGCTATTTTATAAAGTTTCCATAAATAGAGGTATGAAATTAAATCCTATTTTGTGATTATTCTCGCCATGTTTTCGTAATTTTGATAATCATTTCTTCAAAGTTAAGAAAATCAGACAAAATCACCGTGACTGACACGCATACAATACAGTGGATTGCAGCTGTTCGGTGTGTGACTAGTAACTCCGGGAAGCTCCAACACCGGCGCGGCCGCTTCGGCTGCGGCGGCGGTGTTTCATGGAGCTTTCCGGAGCTGAGTTAGCTCGCTAGCCGAGCTCGAGTCGAAAAGATTTGACACTTTGGAATTGTTATCTGTTGGTTTGCATCATTATTGCCGCGATTATAATATAGTTACGTGAATAGATGTACGAAACCTGAGCTTAGAATTAGTAAAAGTATTACTAATGTCTACGTTTTTAAACGACTGTCTGATTTTCTTGTGAAAATTTTATTTTGAAAAATGATTATCGAAATTCATGGCCAGAAATAATCACAATCTGGGTCTATTATGTTACAGTTCTTGCATCAAATCAATGCATGAAAACTTAGTTATTGAACTAGAAAAAAGGGGTTTCTTTTTTAATAGGCAATTATGAAGCAGGAAGCCCGAAACCTTAGCCTACTAAACAAATCTTAACAAACTGTAGACCTATCCTTTTATGAATTAATGAAAAGGTAGCCCCAGAAAGAGAGCCCCCGAAATGGAAAAAAGAGCCCCCGAAAGGTGAAAAAGTAGCCCCCGAAAATTTCCCAAAAATTTGAAATGGAGCCCCCGAAATGAAAAACTTAATTTTTTGCCTGTACAAGCCCTGTACACAAAAAGATATATAAGGGACTACACAATTTATTATAACACAAACATGTGGCATAAAAATCCGTCCCAATTTTTATAGCTGTTACATGCCACATTTAGCATATTAAGGCATTTGAAGAGCCATGCTTTACAGGCAACATTTTTAATCTGATGTTGTTCCACACTTGCATAATACCAATGTTAATGCTCACAAATTATTTGTTCACCTCTTCCCAGAACTCAACCTTCTCTTTAATGCCGTAACACATGTCCATGTGAAAATACAATGTACTACAAGCATTCACTGTACATATACTGTATACAATCATTGCTATTTTGCCTATTCAACATTATCTTGGCGTGCTGAGGGGTCATAGCAGGATGTAACGTCTCCTTCAGCCTATAGAAACAGTGATGCCTATCTGTGCGGGTCACCCAAGAGCAATAAGGATCTGGAATCATCTGCCAGGCTCAGCAGTTAATGCAACAGGAATAACCAACTTCAAGGAGGCTGCTCTACCCTCCATCAGAATGATGCAGCCCCTTTGTTGGTTCCCACATCATTTAAGCTTTACTAGCTTGGTTTTTACTTGCACTGGACTTAGCATATTTTACTGTAAATTAACGAGTGCTTTGTCCACACACCATTCCTGCAATTCATGACACTCCTTGTAGTTACTCGCCTCACCTACCATCCCAGTATAACTTCCTGAGTGAGCTGCCAAAGGAATTACCCAACCAAGTACCAAATATATCCATATTATTATTTCTAAATTTATCTACCGGTATTTTTTTGGTTATGTTTTTGGTAATGATTAGAAACCGATCATAGTTTCACTTTTCCATTGAACAATAGAGGAAGAGGATGTATCCTGTGCAGGTCACACCTCATCAATGATTAAAATGATAACAAGATTTGATATTAAAGGTACACATGAGCACACACTGTACACAATGAATGTATTCATGAGCCCTTGTCACAATTGTGAAATTTGGAGGTCCGGACCAAGATTAGGGGTTCACACAGTCCTGGATGCCATTGGTCTTGAGCCCTTCCTCACAAACACCTTTGGTCACTTCTACTTCCCCATCCACCTCTACTAGGAATTAGAATATCTGCCTCGATAGTTTTACATTTTTCAAACCAACCTTCTTAACAATAATGATAATAATTTCAGTCACTGAGGAATCCATAATTTCACTTAGTTCGGGTAGATAGCAAATTGATCTTGATTGATCACAAATCTATGAGCACATTTTTCTTATCACCAACATCATAGCAATGTTATGTTTGATCACATGATGCTATGTTGACCAATCACTGAACAGCAGGGCTCGAATTTGGCGGTGGCCCGGGGCCAATGGCCACCTGAAATGGCGTCGGGCCACCTGAAATCACCGACTAGGTGGCCCGGGTGGCCACCAAAAAAATTAAATTAAATTAAAAAAATAAAATATATTTTTTTTTTTTTTTAATTTTTTTTTAATTTTTTTTTAATTTATCGATGTACTGGGGCCCGAGGGTTCTAGACGACCTTTTAAACGCATGTAACAATGTCTAGAACCCTCTCAAAAAATCTTGTCCCTAATCAAACTCGGCTGATTTTTTTTTTTTTTTTTAACCACAAATTTGCCGATTTTTAAATATCCGGGCCACCTGAAATTCCATTTGGGCACCCAGATCTCCTGCTCAAGTGGCCCTGCTGGCCACCTCGACAAAAAGTTAAGGGCAAGCCCTGAACAGGATTTCATTAATTAAAAAATATAATAAAAAATGTATATACCATGAATAAAAGGAATAATCTATAGATGGGAGATTTAGGGATACCAGAGGGTTTCATCCAATGAGCTTGAGAAGAGGCTCAGACATGTTGAAGCCACAAATGAAGCCTGAAAAAGTTTGAAATGGGGAGATATCACAGCCTGGAAACTTGCATCCCTGGACGTAGAAGAGCACCATCGCAAACTTCAAGTAACAAGTTCTACAACTTATACCCAAAGATGACAGACTTTTTGTATTTATTGAAAATGAAGTAACCTCAAATTCTGTTTGCGTTTTGAACCAACAAATCTGTACATCGATATATATGACAGATTCATCCGTTCATTATATTGATGATGATTTGTAACGAGCATGGTAATAGTGTTTTTCCCTGGGCTCTACTGATAAAAATACAATTTCAAATTCTTACCTTCTTGTCGCCTAGCAACCGTACTGCCGAGTGGAATCCTCTACACGGTCATGGAGTAAGTTCTACTCAAAGATGACAGACTTTTTATATTTACTGAAAATGAAGTAAGCTCAAATTCTTACCTTCTTGTCGCCCAGCAACCGTACGATGTACTGCCGAGTTGAATCCTCTACACGGTCATGGAGTAGGTTCTCCTCCCCGTTCTCAATGGACCTCTCTGCTGCGGAGCGTAGTTCGGTGATGAGTCTCGGGACGTCTGCATGTGATCCGTTCTCTTTGGGATGCGTGATGTTGACTTGGTTGTTGGTCACGACGGGTCCGTTCTCATAGTCCATGCCCTGTATTCTGCTACCTGGTCATGTCAAGAAATAAAATCATGAAATTCATCACAAAAAATGCCATCTCGATTTAATAATGTTTTATTTACCCAGGGTAGCCACTTCAATATGAAACTGCTCTTCCAGCGGGCCCTGCATAACATAATATGTTATTATGATTTGGGAAATTGTTTCAGGAAATAAGCCCTACATGTAAGTTACAAGTCGCGTCTCCATCAGCTCGAAACTTGAGCTCAAGAAATTTGCTCAGTGCTGGCGCATAGTGCGAGTCTTCAGGCTGGTGAAGACAGACCAAGATATCTTGGGAAGATTTCCTGAGCAAACAGCGCCATATACCCTGCTATTTTGTGTTCGGGCTGATTTCCTGAATCAGAAATAGCTGGCTTTTCGGCCAACTGGAGCCGATGATGACAGACCTATAGTTTGTGAATGGTACAGGTTTTCAAAACCTACATGCTGAGAAATGATTGTAAAACAAAACTAAATTTGGGATGTGTGCAAGAGCCACTCGCCTTCTAAATGATCATCATTAATGGATAGGTAAATTTTAATAGCACTAATGATTTTCAGTTTCAGCGTGATTGATCACCTACATGTACATGTACAAATGTAGATTCTTGGTACATGTACTATAGCATTGGGATGTTAGTACCATCAAAAAACATAAACAGATCATAAAACCTGTTGAACCTGAACCTGAACCTGAAAACTTATAATAATTTTAAAAGAAAATTTAATGTAATTATATGTGTATTATAAATTAATAAGAATGACATGTACATGAATATGTACATGTACAAAAAATGTACACCTCACTCAAACAAAGATTCCTACAGTACAATGCTCTGTTTTCAGTTTGTGCTAAACTGCTAACTAAATGTACATTAATTCATACTCTACTTTTGTCAAAGTTTGTGATTGACAACATGAAATATGTACTCACTTCCAATTCACTCTCCCGACTGATTTATAATGTCAAACAACCAAAAGACCAATTTATAGTGATTATATTCCAGAGTATAGCACAGAGAGACTCTTCCGGCAGGAGATCACAAATGTACATGAATGTGTGCTACATGTACATACAATGTAGCATGTTCTACTGTATATTATGCCTCAACAATTGCCACAATGTTCTGTTGACTTGCTTTTGTGCACATTCATATAGTAATAGTCACATCCAAGTCATGTATTGTGTAAAATGCGTAGTTTAGAACCCAAATTCGGTTAATTCCTGTTCTATAGCCCCGAGGCCTGGCCTACTATCTCTCTCTCTCTCTCTCTCTATCTCTCTCTCACGCATGACATCACAGAGTGTGAATAGTTGGTATGCTGGCTAATTAACAGTCGATCCGCAAGAGAGATCGATTTGATTTTAAAAATAAAATTTATCAGTCAGCGAGGGGTTTGTTTTGTGCATACCGGTATACATCTTTCCTGTCCTGCTGTTTATGAACAGTATGTACATGTATCTGTTTGTGTAGATATGTCTGTCCATTTGTACATGTACATGTACCGGTATCTATCGGTTTGTGTAGATGTCTGTTCATCTATATATACATGTACATGTAATTATCTGTTTGTCTTAATATGTCTGCCCATACAAGTATGTACATTATCCATCTCTTTGTGTATTTAATAAATAGGGACTGTTCGTATAGCATGTATTTTTGTCTCGCTCTCTTTTATGTTTATTAATCTGTAGGGTGACATGCAGGTTTTGTCTGTTTCTCAGTCTCTCTGTTTATCTGTTGATAAGTCAAGAATTAAACCCATGTCCTCTCATAAGTAACCATATTTGATGCATCACATGACTTTCCTTTCTTGACAGCTTGTTGAATCTGTAATTATCCCCAAAAAAGTTTTTGATAACAAATCTTGAATGTTGAAGGATCAATGATTTGGTCACCCCAAAATAAATTTTAGTAAAATTCTGATTAGTGTATTACAAGTTAAGTACCTGTATTCAAATTGAAATACTTTGCTAACTATGCTTTCACTCCCAACAATACATGCTGTGCAAAAGAAGAACAAATATTATCACAAATGGAGGCTTTTGGTATTCATGCGGTAGCCTTACTGAAAGGGCTGAAGCGGTAACCTTGCCTGAAGCGGTAATGTCACTGTGATGAAGTGCCACAAAATTATTAAAATGTGTGATTCAGGGGGGGGGGGGGGGTTTCTTTTTCGTATTGACTTATGATAATGTGCTGTCCATGATATATTTTATGAAGTGCCAAAGGGAGAAGGCACTTAGGAGACAAAAGGAAATAAGTTATATTTTTGTACACGACAAACAGGGGAGTTATCAGTGAGTACGTTGTACAATCCACTGACCAATTGCCAATTTGAGACTTCAATGGATTTAGTGATTCATAACTCCCTTATTATTGGCTTGATTTATATTCTGTATCTCATATTTGTACATGTACATGCTTCCATACCAACGAAGATATTACAAGGGTTGGATTGCCCTTTAGAGATGCATGAAACAGAGGGGTGACAGGGTCTGAGATCATTCAAAAACCTGAAAACTAGCAACCCTGAACATTACACGCAAGTTTGCAAAGAATGGCACAAGAAAAATGATGAATATGACAATAGAGCGAGTCACAGGAGACTATTAATTACATCCACATGCCTCATCAGTTGAGGGTAATCCCCTACAATCTTACCCCTTAGGGTAATCCCCTCCTTATCATACCAGTATTGGTTAAAGGTACTATGTCCCATTTGCAGGCCCAAAAAATGAAAAGGTTCAATTCCAACGGCATTTGAAAGATAATACTAATTTAGAACTTCCCTAAAAAAGGTGGGGCTTGAAAATGTCTTCAAGTGGGAAAATAACGACTACCGTATTAGTTGTCAAATTGACTTAGGAGCTATAGAGCCAATAAGTAATAGTCTTGATTTTCAGACCATTGTACCGAATAGTCATATGTTTTATGCTGCGCAAAGATTCAATCAGTTTAATTTTGGCAATCACAATAAGTGGGTTATTGATGTAGACAAATGCTCATGTATCCTTTACAGCTCATTTTATGTATGTTATTACCAAAGAAGAAAAAGCCAGTCAGTGACTCAATAGTGTCTGACAGTAAAGTTTAGCAAGTAAACGGTTTTCCTTTCATAATTTGAATATTAGGACACTGCTAACGTTTAAATTTCACAGATAGGACATACATGACATATTCATAATTCCTGCAAAGTTCTACAGAATTTGAGGTTGGCTGCAAAAGGGACATAGTACCTTTAATGGCAATGGCATAGCTTGCATCCAACCCTTTAGGGGGCACTGGCATGACTGAGGGGAGGGGCATCAATCTTATTAGAAAATGAAATGTGAATCTACACGTACTGATGCGGGTGAGGTTCCAGGAGGTGGTGTTTTCATAGAGTTTTTACCCCTCTCACTTTCCATTTCTCTTTTTTCTTGATTTTTTTGTTTCCTTTTTTGTTTACCATTCCATGAGAGGGACAGGCACACACCCTCCCCCTCCCCCTAAAGGATCCATAACTGGGCTCCTCTACCGTAAAGGGAAACTGAGGAAACTTGGGGGAGACACGCCCAACCAACAACCCTCCCCCCCCCCCCACCCACTCCCCCTCCAAAGAAAAACACTACATGTAGGTGCAGTGTCCTATAAACACCTCAGTCATACCAACGAGACCGACACCTGACCGACAACAGATCAAACAATAATTGCATTACCACGAACAGCAACAAATCGGTCGGTTTGGAGTTGGTTTGGCAGTGTGACTGAGGTATGACTGACATTTCAGCAGTGATTCTCAGTTGACAGGATATGAATCAATGCAGTGAACCACATGAAAGATCCTTAAATCCAACCTAATATTCCTTACTCATCCACCGACACTGATACACAGCATTGTCATATCAAAACTACAATAGAAGGAGCAAGATCCCAAATGAACTCTTTTGTGTATACACTACTGCCTAAAGGTTTTGGCAGCGGGCTGCGGGCGCGGGCAAGCTACCCGCGGGTCGCGTATTTTTTTTGAGTGTCAATTGCCAAAAATGTGAGCAAGTTCGGGCAGATTTCGGGCAGATTTCGGGCAGATTTCGGGTAGATTTCGGGCAGATTTCGGGCAGCTGAATTGAACGCACGCGCGGAATTTGGGGGAGCGCCCGAACTTCGGGAAGTTCCCGAACTTCGAGCTGCTTTGTTTACTTTGTTGCTATGCGCCGTTGCTTTGCGCGCAATGTCTAAGAAAAAATGCGCATCTGCGTGGAATGCTAGTGCTACGCGGCTTTGTGATGTCATAATGGTTATCTCCAAACGTCACAATAGTCACTCGTAACTCGATGTTTTTGTCAAGAAAACAACCATTAAACAGATTTAATTAACATGCGGTGAACGTCTGCCGAGTCGGCGTTCTCGAACTCATGTCATTTTGTCCAAGTTAAAATAAACACGATGGAAGGACATAGCTAAAAATTAAATCAATTTACAATTTAAGTATTTAGTGTTGAAGTATTATCACTTATTTTGGTACAGTTGTCGCCTAACTTTTTTGTCAACTGCGGACTACCGCAGATTTTTTTTCTTCTCCAGGCGGCTAATTACAAAATAGACAAAATTAACCGTCTGGTACGAGGATAAATGCTTTGATAAAACCAGGGAGGTGACCCATCACACGCATCCGGTAACCCTTGCTTCACACTCAAAGAGGGATTGACTGGCGATGTTTACCGGAATCTGGCGAATAGTTTGCCTTTGCTTTTCTTCATCTGGAATCAACCGAAAATATCAAAACATCCAAATAATTATAAGGACTTACTTTCAGCTGACCTGTCCATTTTCTTGAAACAACTACACTTCTTATAATATGAAAAATATGGCCGTTATTTCAGTGAAAATGACGCACATGCTGTGAGATTTTCAGGAAAGGAATGAATACCGTATGAGAAAAGGTGAAAGAAAGGGGGAGAGACGGGGAGAGAGAGGAACAGGAGAAAGGCGAGGGAGGGAGACGGGGTATATAGCGAAATGAGAGAGAGGGAGATGGGGAGTAAGAATGAAAGAAAGAGGGAAGATGGTGAAGTGATAACTGGGTGGGGTAGAGAGAGAGAGACTGGAAGAAGAAAATATTTTCACCCCGATAATTGTTGAATTACTAAGCTCGCGCTCGCTCAAATTCCACCAGCCTTCAGCCAACAAGTACTGCAGAGAAACAAATTGATCTCTTATCTTGCTGACATAATTATACCAGTCAACGACTCGACTCGTATCTCAAACTCTTGCTGAGTGACTTGATGCATGGACCTACTACGAACCATCATGATGACAGAGAAAGTGCATGTTACGCAATGTTTGCGCCTTTTCTGTTCTTTCTAAAAACCGCAGCGGCATGCATGTCTGAAGTGAGAGGGCAACTTCACGAAACAAAGCTTTAGTAAACAAATCAAATTTCAAAAGGGAACCGCTTTGTCGGTGGAAAAGGAAAGTTATTGCCCAGTCACTGAAGAGATGTTGAGTTGTTCTGATGCCGATTTATCGATGGTGACCGTAGTGATGATGATGGTGATGATATTGATGGACGATGATGAAAATGCTGGCTGTATGTATTGATGGCGATTATTAAGATGATGATGGTGATGATATTGATGGACGATGATGAAAATGCTGGCTGTATGTATTGATGGCGATTATTAAAATGATGATGTAGAGAGACTCCCGCCCCCCCCCCCCCCACCCCACGAAAATACATGAAGATAGCATGGCGATAAACAATGAAAATACGTTATAGATGGAAATAAAAATTCGAAATACGAGTAATACATAAGGAAATAACAAAGAGATACTTGAGGCTTGAGGAAAAAATAGCAAATGATAGAAAAAATCTAAGAAATACATAAAGTGAACACATTTACGAAGGAAACCAGAAGAATGATTAATAATTGCTTCATAAAGATCTACGTATGAAAAGAAAAAATGATAATCGAAAATACATGATTGATAGAAAGAAAAACATGGAATTAAACAAGGGGGTGATTGTGGAATGGGGTAATTTTCAGGGAAAGGTAAATGTGGGGGGGGGGGGGGGTAATTGGCCGGGGTGATTGCCCAAGGGTAATTCTCCTAGAACTAGAACCGTAATGAACAAGAGAAGGGAATATACAAGCATAGAGAGAGAGAGAGAGAGAGGGTGGAACAAAGAAATGCAAAAACAGAAAAGATGATGAGAAAGATTCGAACAAATGCATACGCTTAGTTTTCAGGGCAGAACTGCTCTCTCTCTCTCTCCCTCTCTCGAAGGTTCAATCAGGGAGGTGTTTTCTGGTTCAATCATCACTACTAAGATCATGTGATCTTACCGCGCAAACATGATCTGTTTATAAATAACTTCTGAGATGACCGCATGTTGCCCAGACATTTAGTCTCCAAACTCTTTGTCTAGAAACACTTGAAACATAATATGAAATATACGCTACGCTAGCTCTCGTCATTCAAACATTCAATTCATTGGTGAACAAATTAATTTTGGAATTGATTAATAAGTTCTCTGCTTGTTTCGTGTGTCTATTTTTGTTCTTCTTTTTAGATTGTCTTCTTTTTCTTCTCCTTCCTTTCTTCTCCCCCTTCTTCTTATTCCTCTCCTTCCTTTTCTTCTTCCCCCACCCCTCTGCTTCTTCATCTCCACTTCTTCTTTTTCTCCACCGGCCCCGCCCCTCTGCTTCTTCACCTACTCTTCTCCCCCCCCCCCCCCCCCTCCCCTCTGCTTGTTTATCTCCCCTTCTTCCTTTTCCTCTCCTTCTTTTCCCTCTCCTTCTTTTGTTTTCTTCCCCAATCCCCTCTGCTTCTTCATCTACTCTTCATCTTTTTCTTCACCCTCACCCCCTTTGCTTCTTCACCTATTCTTCTTCCTCCCCCCCCCCCCCCTCTGCTTCTTTATATCCCCTTCTTTTTCCTCTCCTTCCTTTTTTTCTTCCCCAATCCCCTCTGCTTCTTCATTTTCTTCTCCCCGCCCCCTCTGCTTTTCATCTACTCTTTTTCTTTTTCTTCTCCTTCGTTTTCTCCCCCTGCTTCTTCATCTACCCTTCTTCTTTTTCTTCTCCTTCCTTTTCTTCCCCCCCCCCCTTCTTCTTTTTCCTCTCCTTTCTTTGTTTTCATCCCCAATCCCCTCTGCTTCTTCATCTACTCTTCATCTTTTTCTTCACCCCCAGCCCTTTGCTTCTTCATCTACTTTTCTCTTCCCCCCCCCCCCCTCTGCTTCTTTATATCCCCTTCTTTTTCCTCTCCTTCCCTTTTTTCTTTCCCCAATCCCCTCTGCTTCTTCATCTACTCTTCTTCATTTTCTTCTCCCCCGCCCCCTCTGCTTTTCATCTACTCTTCTTCTTTTCTTCTCCTTCCTTTTCTTCTCCCCTCCTTCTACATATCCCCTTTCTTCTTTTTCCTCGCCTTCCTTTTTTTCTTCCCCCACCCCCTCTGCTTCTTCATCTCCTCTTCTTCTTTTTCTTTTCCCTCCCTCTGCTTCATAATCTCCCCGTCTACTTCTTTTTTTTTCTTTTTCATCTCATTCTCCTTCCGTTTTTTTTTCTTTAAATGGGGATAACAGGCACGTGTTTTCATTTGTGAAAGGTAAATCGTTGGTTTAGGTGTAACGCTTCAGAAAAAATATATCCGTTATCACACGCTTGTTTTGATCCATTTCGATTGTTTGGGGCATCACCCGGCTTTAATCCTACCCCTCCCTCTCTAATTATCCCTCGATTGATTTTAATCAACACTTATCACATGCACATACCCACAGTTATAATAATATACATATCAACTCCGTTTTAGTTGCATATCGAGGGGGGGGGGGGAGGGGGTAGTTGTATAGTAATTTCATAATGATTGTCAATAACATTTTTTCAAGAAAAAAAGAAGAAGCATATTTCATGATTTCCATTCTGACAAACATGCACATATTATCCTGACCACGGGAAGCTTCCTTAAATCCATTTACGGAAAGATGCCTCATATTCCTTTTCACTCAGACACACACGCACAACTAAATCGCATACCCATCCCAGGAGTCCATTCAACTCCGTCTTTGTTTCAATCGGAAGGAGGAGGGGGGGGGGGGGGTCAATTTTTCAATTTGACAAGCAAAGAATAAACATAACAAATAATGATGATACTAAATATAATTGATGTTCAATTGATGACGAATTGAAAAAAATAATGTATCAGGACAATTACCTCCCGACGACAATTTTCCCCATTCTTTAAAAAGTTTACCACCTGAAATCAATACCCCCCTCCCCCCGTTCATTTAAGGGGGAAGTCCACCCAGATAATAAGCTGGTCTTAATGAAAGCAGATGTTTTTTTAGGGGAGCAAATCTCCTCGGAGGGGGATGGGGGTTACGAATGTGATGCATGCAGCACGAGCATAGGTCATAAGTTGACCTAGATATCTACGTAAGCTTCGCGTACCATGTGCGTCCAAAATCTAGATCCAGCATGCATGCATAGCATAGGCTATGCCTACAGACTAAACAACGTAGCACTATTTGTATTAATTATGACTTAGCTGTTACAAAGAAAGCATCTCTTAATCCTTGGAATTAAAATATGGAAACAGGGACTGATGTGTCATTGGCATAATGTAAGGTGAGAGCAAATTGTTCATATCATTAGTCTGATGAGTGCTCAATTGAGCCATTTTATTAAGTTTAGGCTAGATCCTAGGCTAGGCATGACGATGTGGTACGGTAGCTATGCTAGCGTTTGCCGTCCGACTAGCGACTGCTAACTTCATGGACCCTGGGCCTAGCTCTTCGAAGATGTTTGGCAGAAAAGTATCTAAAGCCTACGGTGGTCATCCACTGTTAGATCTAAATCAGGGGGTCTAGACTAGACTTTAGACTGCCTTACTCATATTGCTGTGAGAGTTGGTGAACACCAAAACAAATTAGTGAGCGTCTTTCCTACCATACACTCGACTCTCCCATACACTCTACGTGTATTTGTGTATAATTTTCGTGCGGTGCGATTCATATTTTAACACGCAAATTGTATAGACAAATTGATCTGCAGTTGAATCGCTCTTCTCGACCAATTTGACTTTTCAACGTGACGTCATCGGGTCTTGTCGCGTGCGAGTCTTAAAAACGCACGACTTCAGCACGCGCATCATATCAAGGCGAATATAGTACCGGGCAGATTTCGGGCAGATTTCGGGCTGATTTCGGGCTGATTTCGGGCAGATTTCGGGCGCGACCCGAACATCGGGCGCGACCCGAACATCGTCTCTTCAGCTACGCGCTTCGGGCATCGGGTCAGCCCGCTGCCAAAACCTTTAGGCAGTAGTGTACATGTACATGTACACTGTACATGTAGCTCTTTTTTCAATTTGCTACATGATACATGTAGATTCCTACTAATATCTTACCTGCAATAATATCATCCATCTGCTCTAAGGCAGCAGCCAGCATCTGGCTCGCATCTGATGCTAGATTTGTCATCTTCGTCGCTATGTCAGAAACAAAAAGAATCCAGAAGGTACCTATACAAGAGAAGAAGAAAGTCATCAAATGGAGCTAGAAGCTTCAAGAAGCTTCAAGAAAAGATTCAGTTTTGGTCAAGCGATTGCATCGTGAAAGAAACTCTCTAGAAACTATTCTGAATGGACGAGTATGTATTAATTAACACAAATGACTATTATCGTAAAGTTTGGGAATCATACAAATAAGAAGTTGACTCAATCATGCTAAAAATCAATAATATGAATTGCAATGCACACTGACAAAGCTGCAAAATTTGGTCCAAAGTTAAAGCTGTTTATCGTGATATGTCGACCATGGGGGCATTTCATGATTACTTCTTTCTATAAATTACTATGGTAATAGACAAGAAAATATAAAGTTGGAAAACTCAGACATTATTTTTGAACTTTACCAGTCTTTTACTCAATCCTCTCTTCAATTCAAGGCAAGGAATCCCTCTTATGGAAAAATGAAGCTATGTACAAAACCTTCTAGTTTGGTTAATAATGGAAAGTTGAGATTAAACCAGAAAAGAGACTGACAAAAGTCATCACAGACCTTTTTTTCTCTCAAGCGCTTAAGATCTGGTGCTATGGAAACTAGGAACGTACAGTAATGACCTATAAAGTAGTACTCATCATAAAAACAAGTTAATCCTAGCAGTCAGACGCGCGCCTTTAAATACTAGATCGCTTTTCATCTAGTGATTTCAAGTCACGTTCACACCCCAACCCTGACGAGAAAGAGGTCACGAGACTAGCGTATCTCTACAGCTACCGACGATGTTCCTTCTTCCATCAACCCACTCCTGGTGACGGAGACGCGTGCTACAACCAACCGTTGCTATAGCAACTACATCATCTTCTTCACTCCCACATCAATTAAGAACCAGTCCTTATATTACTCTTGATCTAGAAGCTCATGAATTATTCATGTTCTTACCCTAGATTGTCCCAGGGTGCACTCTGTTAACCCAGATCTCTATGGGCGACGGTTGGCAGCTCAATATGGGGAGCGGTGTGGTCCAAACACCTTCAAATTCCACCAGTATCTCAGCTTTTACGGGAAATTCCAACACAATTCTTGGTTGGATAAGGCCTTCAAATGCCTTATTCCTTTCAATTTGTCTATTTGTCTCTCTGTCAGTCACTCTCTCTCTCTCTCTCTCTCTCTTTCTTTCTCTGCTTCAAATGAAGTCTATGAATCTGTTTCAAGGCGTCACGCAACTGACAATGTTCCTGATGGTATCACTGCATCCTGCGATTGACTCTACCACCTCTAGCGCCCAAAACGTCCAGGAAGTTCAGAGCGGTGTTGCAGGTTTAGACGCGGATGGCGGTTGGTGGGGTAGTTTGGATGACGTCATGGTCTGGAAAGATAACATTGATGGTCATGTGCTGAGCATAGAATGTATTCGGTCTCTGGAGACGGAACATAGACCGAGGATCATGTGACACACTTTGATCTCGAGACGGAAGGTAGAAAATAGACTGGGTCATGTGACACACTGTGATCCTATCACCTTGTCATACCTGCAGAAGAGAGAGAGAGAAAGAGAAAGAAAGATGATCATTAAAGATAAAGTTGAGTTCTGGTAAAAAATAGAAAATTATTTTGATGACTCCAGAACTTTGCAGTACACACCAATACTTACATGCTACATGATTAACTTTTTCTGATCCATATTCCACACCTTTTCTTTCACAATGCAATCGCATGACCAGAACTCACCTTTATCTTTAATGATTAAACACAAACGGTATCTAATAGCCCATTCAGACTATAGAGGATTTACACAAAACAAAGAAATGCATGCAAAGAATCACCGCATAGTGAAAGGGGCGAACAGACAGAAACACCTCTAAAGAAACTAGTATTATGAAGAGGTCAATTGACAGCTGACCAACCAATCATCGTGCACACATTGCACAGTGTATACATGAGATTCATTTTCTCACAAAATGACTGTATACTGGAAAGAGCATGAACATTGTTGATTATTTTTAATTCTTACAAGTGCCTATCATCCCAATTACCTCATTACAAAATAAAGGACATCATTTACATATTCCATTTTAATAAGTGCCCAACTGCCAATCTGAAGATCAGTGCATTGATTTCTATTTGTGAGCAATTGATGCTCTCCTAAAATAATAATGCAATATTCATGTAGGGTAGCGCGCCCGGTATTTGGTCACTTAAGGGGAAATCACTAATATTTTGAATTCTTACCTCTTTTATTTAGCAATCTACCCATCAAAAGAAAAGAAAATTATTCCTCTAACAGGATTGTATAGTCACTTATGCATGTACATGTATATTTCTGTGAGTTCAATCTATTCTTGATGCTGTATCCTACATAAGTCCTGTTGTTCATCAAAATACACAGCATGAAACTCAGCATGCATGCCTCATTATCACTATTTACCTGTCAAAACAGATTCTAATTAACCCTACCTTCAGGTACATTTGTACACTGTACATGAAACTCTGACAATCTTGTACTGTACTTCTAGGCTTCTGTCTCAGTCTCTGTCTATCTCTATCTCTCACTCTGTATGTATGTCTCTCTCTCTCTTTCTTTCTCTCTCTCTCTCTCTTTCTGCATCTCAGTCTGTCTGTCTGTCTGTCTCTCTCTCTCTTTATTTTTCTGTCTCTCTCTCTCTCTGTCTGTCCGTCTCTCTTTCTTACTCCGTCTCTCTCTGTCTGTCTGTCTCTCTCTCTCTCTCACTCTCTCTCCTGACAAACATTGACTCCTTTCTTTCTGTCTTGCTATTGATCAACTAATCACAGAATACAGGCTAATCATTAACATGGGCTGCTTGGCTTTGCCTCAAATTGGCATGCCTTTTTGTATGAGCCTTTTCTGTAGTCCTTGAGTCATACATACACTGTACATGTACTATTAGCGATAGAAAGTGTCAAATACATCCAAATTGTTCAAGGTGTAGTTCTCACTTTGCAGTGTTTCATCAGAAGTTGCTAAGCTACCCATTTATAGCACGTCTAGAGTATTATGCAAACACCAACGTTTTTTAAACGTTTTTTAAAGGTTTTTCAAAGGGGTTTTTATGTACATGTACAATGTATGGTGCAAAGGAAAATGATACGTGAGATGTTGATTAGGCAGTTGAAGTTCATGGGTCACATTACACATAAAGAAGGCCTAGAGAATCTTGCTTTGACAGGGAAAATTGTGGGTAGAAGGAGGATACTTTGAATGGACAGTCTGCAGACATTTTTGGAAGAGAGAGGAGTGAAAGAACTGGGAGTGGTACTAATACAGAAGGCTAGGAGCCGAGGGTTGTGGAACAGCATGATCGCCAAAGTCAAACAACGTGGCACTTTATAGAGAGAGAGAGAGATGGTAGTTCAAAAGACAATAATTTTTGAAATTATTTTTTTCTGTGGTGTAAAATGGGCCTAGTTGTCAATGACAATGCTATGATTGGATTGTTTTGTCCAGGAAACATTGATACTGTCAGGCAAAGATCATAGAACTTTGCTATCCTCAAACCTACATGTACATGTACAGGAAGCTATTGGGAAGGGCAAGCCTCTGATACTCATATCCGCTCTTTATTCATTCATCTTATCTCATTCAGGTTTGAACTCTCACTTTGGTTCTTTGCAATCACAATGAACTGCATTCACACTTACAGCCTTGAACAACTACATGTAGATACAGTACAGTGTATGGCTCAATAAGTTCTCAAACATCTACAGGCCTACATGTACATGTACGATCCTGTACCTCAAACCATGATCTAACCAAAGAGATACAGCTTGCCTTTAAAAGTATAACGGTAACTCCTTGAGCAATTCAGAGACGATAATCAAACTAAAATCTGTCAATCAATGAATCAGTATGTCTCAGACATCATGTTCATATTTGGAGTCTCGCTTGGTTATTTGCCATCCAATGACATTACTGATTCAGCCAACTTGAAGTGTCCATGTACTGTGATTTCAAAAATAAACAAATCACATTTCCAATTTCATTCAAACCCTTTACCATTCTCCTT
The DNA here is from genome assembly GCA_035222895.1 of Strongylocentrotus droebachiensis. Classification (NCBI taxonomy): domain Eukaryota; kingdom Metazoa; phylum Echinodermata; class Echinoidea; order Camarodonta; family Strongylocentrotidae; genus Strongylocentrotus; species Strongylocentrotus droebachiensis. The sequence goes on from JAVYIG010000070.1 coordinate 996,537, forward strand.
CTCTGATTTTTCTGCTTTCTAATAGAGTAGTTGTCTATAGCTGTGGACGACCCAATAAAATCATGCATCAGACTAAAATCTGTCAATCACTTAACATGTCTCTCATCTTTGAACTCTCACTTTGGTTTTTGTAATGAGATACTATACGGTTTTCACACTGCCTTTTACTGACGTTTAAAGCATCAATCCTTCTGCTACAAACAAACAGGGTGTACATGTGTATGGGTGTATCAAGGCTTGCCACTAGACATGTACATATCGTACCCCACTATTGAACCCCACTATCATACCCCACTATACGATCATGATTTGCGGGATGTCACGTTTATTGTCCCTTCACGATTCAAAATAAAGGCCTTGTGTCTGCCCAGCTGTTTTGACCCGGGAAGCAGACAGTTTCTCGGAGGTAAACTTCACACACATGCTTGTACACAACACCTGGGTGGTCCTATTTGTATGTGAGGTTCAAAACAGCTTTGAGTTTATCGATCTCTCAGAAACGTGATTCTGGCTGTATGTCACATAAAAACACACCTTTTTGCGTCTTTAGATATGCCCATATCTAAAGCCCTTTAAAAAAGGCTTTGCGTTTATCAACTTCTAAATTTGCCTGAAAGACGTTTGAGATTATGAGAAACCTGATTCTAGCCAAAAATTTGGTAGATAAACGCAACCTATGTAAACAAAAACTGCACAAATAGTGCTGTCTCCCTGTAAAATACTACAATTTAATCACATTGTGTTTACAGTTATTCATCTACCAAGGTTCATAGGAAGGTGAAGGTCTTCAGTCATGGGCAGCTAAAGCTAGGGCAAGTTTGACCCTTTATCTAACGGTTCTATGCATGGACTGAAAAGCAGGAGTATAAGCTTGTCATGAAACTGAAACCCATCTATAGTCATCTACATGTAAGCATCAGGCTATGAGATGGCACACAGCCACATAGAAAGTCCATAAACAATCTGCTCTGAACTGTAGTGATGGCTTGAGCATTTGTGGTCCATGAATAGGAGATATGCAATTTCCACCACCACCCCCCCCCCCCTTAATCCCTGGCTCCCATTTATAGATTCCCTATTCATTTGTATGTATGTACATGGAAACTTATTTTACAGTTACTATCATACAATCAGCATAATAACTAATGACCCACTCAAACTGGTCATCTGGTATCACTATCATCATCTCTCCATGATCCCATCCCATCCCATCCTCCCACCATCCGTGCCTGAATGAGCTTCAGCTTCAGATATGAGATCAATCAGTAAACCTTAAAAAAGTCACTACGAAAACTCCATCCCTGATCCTGGAGTGTGGTTTATTAGACGTCGCCGAAATTGCACCAAATTGTGCAGTGTAAATGGTTGCGCTTAAAACACTGGTGAACTAGTCTGATTATTTTTGTGTTATCTGACTCTCCTCACTTCCGCATGCAGAGCAGAGACAAGTTGCCCATGCGCACAACTCACTACATCCCCCCCCCTCCCCCCCCCCAAAAAAAAACACAACAACAACAACAACAACAACAACAGAATAAGCAAGCAGTAATCTTGTGAATAGGTTTTCCAGGTAGTGTGAATAGTAAAAATGGTTCCAAATCATTTTTTTCTGGAATGTGGGCCTCCATAGTCTAGTGCCCAGCAGGCAGGGAGGGATATTAAACAGGAGGTAAGGTGAGAATGTTGATGTTTATCTCTTGCCTCTGTCAGGTCTCACTTTCAGTGTCTGCTATTTTAATTGCAGTTACTGTAGGTCAGGATGATGAACCCCATTGACCTCAGATTGAAAGTACAAACTGATTTTACAGTTGGAAACTGTGATTCATACACTAATGATAGGCATACATTCTAAATTCAGCGATGCCCAGGCTAAAAGTTGGTTTCCATACCGTGTATATTAAATGCAAAATATCTATAAGCAATTGGACAGAATTGCAACTTCTCATGATCATGTTTACATGTCACTCCTTTCTCAAATGATTTTCATGTTGATATATTTATGTTATTGTTTTTATTTTACTTTTCTCGAATAAAGAAATGATAACGACAAATACAGAAAACATCAGCATTTTCTTGAGCACATTTTAAGACAAGTTCTCTGTTTAGGGGAGGACTGTAATGTACATGTACAGGTATGTCCATTTAATATGTTTATAAAGTGACATCTGCTTTAATAGTGACCACCTTCTATAAAGACCAGATATTTTTCCATACAGGTTTAACTCAATGACTGGGCAGAAGGCCTTTTGAGATGCTAAATATGTGGTTGCATGCTCTTTACGCCTACAACTGGCTTCAAGTAACAGTGAACTTGATGAAAGATTGAGTGAAGCAGATGAGGTAAAGGTAAGTGATGGAAAGTGCTCTTCTCAAGCATAAGCTCTAACCCCTCTTTCAGACTCCTCAAATTCATCATGTACCTGTCCAAAAACCCTATACAGTCAAACACCTGTTTACAGAAACCACATATTTTGTTTCCCTTGAAAAGGGTTTCTCGTTGAAACATGTAAAGGGACTTGTCTCCAAAGACCACTTTTTGTGTTTTCCTTGGACAAGAAAATGGTCCTTATAGACAGGTTTGCCTGTACATGTAGCTTCATGACACGATAAGTAATTTATCTATTTTGAGTCTGAACATCATAAAACGAAACATTGTACAGCGCAAAGAATGTCTGAGCATTGTTTCAAACAAAATGACAATAAAGAATCGGGGTTGCATTCTTGCCAGAATGTTTTATCAAGCTAAAACAACTGAGCGCGCATTGATGTTTGGTCAGCCATCATGTCAACCAACCTCTTCTCTTCAAAACTAGTTCCTTTTAAAGGCACACTGTCCTACTTGTAGCTACTTGCTCCCTCTATATAGAAAACTTCCCAAATCGGTGCCTGTTGATCCCCCATGATCCTCTTTTTCTTATGTTAAATGAGAGCTGAGTTAATGAGATAGCCACCTGTCACAGTGACCTCGATGGCTCGCTGTGTGGTCTTATCCCTTCTAGCTGCAGTAGTAACGCCTACCTTTAATGGTGTTTACCGGTACTATACAGTGTTGTCATCCAGTGCGCATGCCACTTTCCCATAACTATGATTCTGTACACATTTCTTTCTTCAAGTTTGGTACAAATTTTCTGTCTGAACAGACTTTTGTAGCAAGTCAAGTGAAACGGTTTGATCATGCATGAGCTGTAAGGCACTGGGCGTCCACCCAGCCAGGACAGGACAGGGCGGTAAGACGCCAGGCAGGCAGCCAAGCATCCATGGGGTGATCGTCCAGCTACAAGGTGACTGACTGACCGACTGACCAAGCTACTCAAACCATTGGGTTTCTGATACGTGTGGACAGCACAACAGATGACCATCCGAAGTATAAAATAGAGTTGGCAGTTTTTCATATACATGTACATGTACATGTAGCCTACATGTAGCCTCAATTACATAGATTTCCTTTGCACAGTCTCCCATACATATCCATTATACACTCTACAGATTGATGCATGTACATGGGAGTATATTATTCTAGATATTAGGCGTATACTTTTTACCCAAAAAATTATGGTAAGCTTTCATGTATCGGTAATTGGTAATTAAAGCACTGATATTCGACAAGGATTACCGTAATATACATGTCATGTAATAACAATAATAATAATAATAATAATATGTCTTGTTTACCCAGGGTAGCCTCATCAGTATTCATACTGTTCTCCCTGAGGGCCCTGCAATCATATTATTACCCCGGTCATTGGATTCAGGCTTACCCGCACTTAATGTATGCACATTCTCCACTCCCTGGGCTGGGGAGCATTCCAGCCAGGCATCATTTTTACATGTGCACACTTGCTAATCTAAGCACATTAGCTTTCGCATTGTACAACTACATGTACTGTATGAAGCTTTTACATGAATGTCAAAATGGACCATGAAACAACTTTACAAATGCACCTGTTGTACATGTATGTAAATGTGAAAACGTTTATTTTTTAGTTCTTATTAAATTGTATTCACAGGCATGCTTTAATACCATACATGTACATGTAAAATAAATTTGTAGAAGCCACATTTAAAAAAAGTATAGGCCTACTGTGAAGTGTCACACTCATTTATTATGCAGGCACAATGTCCTGTCCATCACGTTGTGTATTAAACAGTGTCTGCACTTTTAGACTAGGCTGATAGCATACTGCTTTAAAACTAGCCTTTAAACAAGGCCACTTGTCTGATAGACGCCGAGCGACTAAAACGAGACTAATCGCGAAAACCCAAGTGAACGCGAGAGCGAGGAGCCCATCCTAGTGGCCTTTATCAATCTGATTTGGATTTCTTATGTTAACCCTTGTTTCCGACTGGAATTCGCTCCAGAAAATGGAGCGTTCAATCAGCGAACGTATCTTCGCACGACGTCAGCATATCCATCACACACACACACACACACACACAGTAAACTCTACGTAGTGCGAACATGGACCTACATGCTATGAACTATTACGTACGTGCTAAGACCACTGACCTCTACATGGAACGAATCACGAACGAAGCCAACTGGGAGATCGCCGTTCTGATTGGTCAATAAATCCAAAGTAGGCGTATTAGCATGCTAATATGTATCTATGAATAATTCATGCGGAGCAGTGAAACCCACTTTCCAAAAGGCTTCGTGACGTTCCGTCACTCAGTCGCGCGTTCACTCCGGGTATCTAGACTCATCTCAGCCGCTTAGAGTCACGAGGCCTTGTCAAAAGGCTACTTTAAAACAGGCTCTGTACTTGGATTGTTTCTCTCAAATATCTGATTTTATCAAAACCAGCTTTAATATCAATATTTGTGGGTGAAGACTGTCAAATGTACTCATTCATGAGTGTGCTCCAATATTTACCTTCCAAAACAACACTGAGTTATGTTTGTACACATTCAAGACTCTACATAAACACAGATAATGTTATCATTTTTCTGGGCTACTTAACAGGTTAAAATTGTCTGTCAATATTTGAGAATTGAGAACCAGTCTTCATAGTAAAGAGAGAGTGGGTAAATGAATTTACAGTTAGGTAAATAAAGGGAAAAAAGTCAGTTAGACAAGAGAATATGATGAGAGCAAGAAATAGAGTGAAATAAATGCCATCACATATCATTTGGATTTACCAGTAAGAACAGTTGCCAAGCCACCCCCCCCCCCTCCTCCACCACCATCCATCCCTTCCTCCTTTAAATATATGATACCCTTTTCTTCTGTTCTGCAAATTGTGTTGCTTTTGCTTTTCTATTAATTTAAATATTGATCCTCATTTGCATATGATAAGTACAAGTACAAGTATACTCTCTTTTGATGTTTTCAATGCATGACATTCAGGAGCGTTTATCATCCATACAAGGGTCGTATATAACAAGGGCATTCACAGCTGCAAACCAGGCAGATAGTTACAGACTGTAACATGTGAGAAATCAATACCATTAACACATTAGACAGCAGATGATTATTAAATTAAAAAGCTGTCAAATCTAACACTAAGTGGGAAGCAAATATGCATGTACATGTATGGTACAAGCAATATTTATGGCTTGTTCACATGTAACGCAATAAACCAGTCCCCCTCCCCTCCCCTCCCCTCTCCCCCCTCCCCTCCCCCTCTCCTCTTTTATCTAATGCAATCATAATTTGCTCATAAGTTATCAAATATACAAGGGCATGTACATTCTTTTGCACCCGGATCCCCCTCCCTCCCCTCCCCCCCCCCCCCCCCCCCTCCCAATTTGTTTTCTTCTAAGAATCCAGTTTCTTGTGTTTATGGATTTTCTATAAACAGTAAGCTTGTAAATTAATAGGAGTTTAAGAAATTTCATATTTTTTTACACATTTGTTTATTATGGGTTAAATTATAGTTCATTGACATTTTATCATCATTTCTACTTTTGAGATAACAAGGACGGAGGTAAAACAAATTTTTGAAGCTTCTCATAACCCAACACCACAAATTTAACACTGCATTTAAATTGTAATACCCCTACAGGTTGAAGAGGTACATGTACATGTACATGTAGTCACAAATCAAAATGACCCCAAATAAATAAAGTAAGAGTACATGTAAACCTAATGTACATATGGACATGTATTCCTATAGTGTAGTAGTTGGTTGATCATAACCTTCTTCAGTAGAGCCAATATATATTCATTGCGGTGAATTCCAATCATGGCACCGTATGCTTACCAAATCAAATCAAATTAAAATAAATGGATTTAAGCTGGAGCTAGAGCCATGCAGTAATGAGATATAATAGATGCAGCTTCAATAGGGATGTGATTGGCATGGCATGGACTGATTGCATCTGATGGTTTTGTTTTAAAATAACTTGATGACATGAACAAATATTCAATATTTGTGAAAGAATTCACAACATGTGGTATGCCAATTGCAATGAAATTTCAGCTCTATCGACAATTTTAGACATTTATAAGGAAAATAACATGTATTATTTACTTATTTCTAGCTGAAAGAATTATGGACTGATTGCATCTGATGGTTTTGTTCTAAAATAACTTGATGACATGAACGTATATTCAATATTTGTGAAAAAATTATATAAGTTTAATAAATCACAACATGTGGTATGCAAAATGCAATGAAATTTCAGCTCTATTGAAAATTTAGACATTTATAAGGAAAATAACATGTATTATTTACTTATTTCTAGCTGAAAGAATTATGGACTGATTGCATCTGATGGTTTTGTTTTAAAATAACTTGATGACATGAACGTATATTCAATATTTGTGAATAATTATATTACTGTAAAGATAATCACATCAGGTGGTACATGTACATGTACATACACATGTATGTAAAATGCAATGAATTTCAGCACTATTGATCTGAAAATTTAGACATTTATAAGGAAAGTAAAATGTATTATTTACTTATTTCTAGCTGAAAGAATTAAGTTGAAAATGTCAGATGGAGCACTCTTTAATGCAAACTAATACATGTAGGGGTAATAATGATGACAACTGTCAGGCACATTGATGTATTCATGTACAATGTAATGCACTACTTACAATTCATGTAGCCAAATCAAAGCAAAGCAAAGGTATCACATTTAATAAATTATTTATACTTTAATAATCACCAGCAAATCACCAACCTGACAAGAAATCTGTACTTGCATGCTTTTCATTGGTTAAAAGTATGTGATAGTTCACTTTAATACTTTGAAAGTTTTCAATTACACCCTACCCTGTAGTCCACCAATGATAGTTCATGTCATTACATGTATCTCCTAAGACTCCTACAATGTACATGTATTCTTCATAAATACATCTCTCAATCTCCAACCAAGCAGAAGATTAATTTCATCATTAATCTTTCATAAATACCAAGGAAGCTAGTTTCCCTGAAACCCGAAGCTGTGTCAATAAGACCTGGATTGGAATATTGTGGGGTCACTTTCTTATTATTATTATTATTGATCCAGAGGAGGCGAAGAGGTACGGTAACCCTTGAATAAAACATGGTAATTTGTTAGCACCTCCATCGACCTACACAAAAAGAGAGGGAGAGCAGTGGAAGAAATCAATTGGCAAAGATCAAAATAAAAAAAGTCTGGATAGCCCCCCCCCCCCCCCCCCCCCTCAACAATTTTTTTGTTTGTACAAGCATGAAGTGGTTGGCCTAAATACATACTGTAAAGGAGTACATTGTTACTCGGGATGGGGAGCACAAGGAAGATATTTTATAAAGAAGAAGAAAAGGGAATAAAGACTACATGATGTACCTGACTTGTAAACTGTATAGTATGTACATGTAGCAAGACCAAGAAGGAGAAAAGGAGGGAAGAAGGAAAAGAAAGAAGTATACAGACAGAGAAAAAGAAGGAAAAAAGAAGAGGAAGATGAATCGCTAGTAAGACACTTGAAGTATTAAACAGGATCTACAGTACACATTGTATTTTTTATTCACATGGTTTCCTGATTTACAATGCATCTACACACTGTATAGAGAGGTCTCAGAACTATAAGGCCGCCAGACACATGGGCACCTCAAATCACATTTAGGGCTGTCTTCATCACACCAAAGTTGCAAAATAAGTAAATAACCTGCTATTTTCAAACACAGGATATTTTCCCAAAGTTCGAAATTGCTTCTTCCCCAGACTGATACGCTCATCACAAACTACATTGTACATGTATGTACAGCTAGGACGGCCGCAAATTAGCCTGCTATCTACCAAAAAACAAGGTTATTTTGGAAACAACCAAGATTTCTTGGGATATTTTCTTGACCAAATAGCCTGCTAATTGCAACTGCGGGCTGATGAAGGGCTGATGAAGGCGCAAATTACTAATTTGAGATCAGGCTAGTTATAATAGCGGGTCATTTTGCAACTCTGGTCTGATGAAGAAGACAGGCCTATAAAGGAGTATGCATTCAGACTCTTCAAAGTTCAATCTTGACCCCCTTCCAAAACGTTGGTGTGGAGCCCCATGTTTAATAGAGTTTTGAAACTCTGGGGTTTCACGGTTAAATTTGAGGGCCTGGAAGCAGCCCTAGGGGTCCCCTAATAATGTCTGCCTACTGTACATGCACAGAATAAATAAAAGACTACCAGTCCCAAGATGACTGTTAAAAAGAGTACAGTACAATACTACAATTACATGATAAGCGGGGAAAAATAGCAGAAATTGTGACAGCAATCAGTGTGATAGATTAGAAGGGATCTTAATGGGTAGTTTGTGTAACACATTATAGATTGAAGTATTTCATTAAATATTAATATGTGACCTTTAAAGTACTGTCTACTGGGATGCTAAGAAATAATGACCATCATCTTTTCATCTTACAAGTCTCTGTGCAGAAACACTTCGTTCCTAGTCTTTTTATTTTATAATTAGTCTGCACACAAAAAGATCCATAGAATGTACATGTAGGCCTACACTACCTGGCTACTAGTAATTGAGATTTACTGAATGATAGGACTGGATTTATAAAGGACCATAAAGTTGATCCAGGTTTCATAATTGTTACTGTGTTTTAGTAAAGTCCTGAACACCACGATAAAAATGGCTAATTAAGACTGGATTGAGACTAAGTTAGCTAGAGGGAGTGAGAAGTGAGGCATGATGTACACTGTATGTTATGAATGCTCAAAATGACTGACAATAGACTAATTTTAACACAACCCGAACACCATCTTGAAAAATCTTTGACATTTTGGACTGCCATTCACACTACTTGAAAAGAAAACCAACACGAACTATCGCCTTTTGCTCATTCTTAGCAACTTATCGCTTATCGCTGCTTTGCATGCGGTCTCATGGAAACAAGGAGAGTCACTTGACCAAAAAATCAAAATCATTTACTGATGTTTCAAGAGCGGGCATTTACACAGCAAAATTCAATGAAATTTATGCCGAATTTAAAAATAACCACACTCCAGAGGTGGATTTTTTTTGGGGGGGTTTTTGTTGTTGTGTTTGCCGGTAGTGCTTCACTGAGCAACTACCAAGGAAAGATTGGAATATAAGAAAAATCAATGATTTTTGGTTGCAGTGTAAATGGAGGTATACATGTATATGATGAATGTAACAATGCTACGCCACCGCTGAGGGAAGGAAGGAAACCCTTCCCTCTATACACCAGGCCTACATCCTGAAGCAACTGTCATGTTATGGGAGCTGATTTAAGAGGCTTGTACGGAAAGGCTACATTTCATTGTTAATAATTTGATATACCGGTAATGCAAATTGTCTTTTGATTTGACTGATTTTTTTTTTTTAACAGTTCAAATGGTAGGCCTACCATACATGTACATGTAGGAGTATAATGATAATACGGTACATGTACCTGTAGATTGTACATGTAAGTAGGGGGAACCTGCATCATATTCATGGGACAATCAAAACTGATTTTTGTCAAACAATACAGTCATACCAATGCGCTATTACACTCATTATACCTTAGGCCTGTATCAGTATTGCTCTTAAACTATCCTCATCAAAAAATGATAGAAAGAGAGAGGGGAGAGGTGGAGACAGGGGGAGAGAGAGGGAGACAGGGGGAGAGAGAGGGAGAAAAGGGGAGAGGGAGAGGGAGAAAAAGAGAAAGGGAGAAAGAGAAAAACGAAAAAAGAGAGGGGAAGAGAGGAAGCTCGGGAGAAGAAAAGAGGTCAATAATAAGAAATTGATCTAATTCATTAGCGATGAAGATGAACGATCATATTTGGAGAGCGTCTCATTATGTCTACAATAGAAGGCCTTCAAGTCAATCATGATCTATAAATATCAACGATGACGCACTTTAATATGAAAACATACTGCTCTCATACAAACAATCACATTTCATTTTCTGTCAAATAAGTTTTCTTATTCTTTCAACTTGTATGGTAACATGTGCATCATACTTCATGTACATGTACATGTACAACTACTTTCATATACATGTACATGTATGTTTTCAAATTTATCAAAAACAAAATTATCAATTTTTACTACCGGTATAGTATTATCACATGACATTGCAAACACAAACATTTTCTTCTATGACAGGAGAGTTTTCAGCCTTTGCTATTAAAATTCAGAGCATGGCCGAAAGATTTATTTGTAATGTTTGCGCCTGCACCCTGCTACAATGAATGGCTTAGAATAACAGAGATAGAATAGTCAGTGTCAATAGGAAATAATTGAAAATGAAATGAAGTCAAAACAGTTCTTACCACAATCAAAAGATGGAAGCCTTGAGGTCAAGATCAAAATTGAAACTTGGCACATTGTTGGGACAGAGTGTATGAATTTGCTATGTCTAATTCAAGGCATGTACTGTACTGTACATGTGTATGTAGCAGGCTACAGAGTGAAATGCGATTTGATTTCCATTGCTAGACATACATGTATCTACTGTACATGAACACATTACTCAAGAATTATCTTTAACATGAATGACCCCACTCAAATCTTGAAGTTCAAAGTAAGAACATGCTGTCTTATATTACGTTTTCTCTATTCCCGTGTTAGTTTTACAGCTCCATGTATACTGTGCATGTACATGTACATGTAGCAAGTTACATATTTTACTTCTGGATTTTATAGAGAGTTGATTTCTTGTGAGCACCAAGACATACACTTGATAGATTTTAAGATTTACGGCTACAAGTATTTGAATTTAGCAGAGATCAAGACAGCACAAAGCCTACAAACTGCACACGTTCAGGGCTGTCTAAAACTTGCTAATTCATACATACAGACAGGTGCATATAAAACTGATGAAGGTATGAATAATGAAAGTGGTATAACAAACAGACAAAAACAAGGCAGGGGCCAGTCAACATACACATACATGTACATGTACAGTGTACATCAGAGAGCACTACAAGTATACTAAATACCTACACTGTACATGTAGAATTATCATCATAATTACCACATACAGTACATACTGTACATGTATGTATCTACATTATGTGACTGCTTGGCATCTGCCACTCGGCCAGAGATAGTTTTAATTAAATTAATCCCGGTCTAGCGTCTCTACACTACATGTACAGTCAACATACAACATGATGTAGCTTCAGGCAGGGGGTCACCATGTCTTGTCTGTGTTTACTTCCTAATACATATCAACAGGAAGATAAGATACATAGAGATACTCCCATCCAGGATGTAATCAATCAGTTTCCTGAATGAGATTAAATCCCATTTGAGATAATGATGAATACATCTAGGGAGATGTGGGTTGGTCTAGCGGAACGTTCACTTGAGGCGCGTATTCATCATCTCGAGATTGCCAAATAGCCCGCTATTTCTGACTTGGGAAATGATCCCGAAGTTACAAATCGCGTCTTCATTAGCTCGAGATTCGACCTCAAAACTTGAAACTCGACCTTGAGAAATTAGCTCAAGATATTTTGTGCAGCGTTCGCGTATAGTGCGAGTCTTCGGTCTGGTGAAGACGCACCGGACAAAATAGCTGGATATTTTGCAAACTATCCCAAGATATCTTGGGATGACAATTCCGACCAAATATGCCGCTAATTGCAACTTCGGGCTGATGAAGGCGAAAATTAGCTTGATAGTTCAAATAGCGGGATATTTGGCAATCTCGAGCTAGTCAAGACAGGCCTTTGGTCAGCTCTCTATCTTTGCCTACAAACTGGCTCAGGCGACCCTGATTTGAAACCAAGTCACGTCTTTCCTTTCGGATGGTGACGTTTAAGATCAGTCCCAGACGTAAATAATCATATCTGATTGATACACGTCTGTAAAAATCAAATTACACACACACACACCCATAGAGGAGCAGGAGGGCCTTACAAGAGCCTTTTTGTGATCTTCAGGATTTTATTTTTACACCAGTGGAAGAAGTTTATACCAGGACCCTACTGGAAATGTTTTGTGTTGTTATATACATGTACATTGTATATGCATCAATTGTGAAGGTTTTAATAATAAAGTGTAATAGAGACCTCAGTGAAAAGGACTTACTGGTATACATTGTATCTGTGAATTGTAAACGCTAGCAGTGTCCTAGTACTTGAATTATGCATGGAAACTTGTTTAGTTTCTAGACTTCACTGTCAAACACTATCAAGTGACTGAGCTGACTAACATACTTCTTTTTTTCTTCTTTGTTGTTAATAACATACTGTACATAAAATGAGCTGTAAAGGGTACATGAACATTTCTCAAGATCAATAACTAATTTCTTGTAGTGGCCAAAATTAAACTGATTGAATCTTTGCGCAGCATAAAACGTACGACCATTTGGGACAAGGGTCTGAAAATCAGACTATTAAATAAAAGGACTGCAATCTCCAAAGTCCATTTTGACAACTCCGTTGGTTTTGAGGGAAGTTTTAAATTTGTATTATCTTTCAAATATCGTCAGAATTTATCCTTTTCATTTGTGTGGACTTCATATGGGACATACAGTACCTTTAAAGCCTTATGTCCCCTGGTTGTTTACCTACAAGCATGTACATGTACATGTACATGCTTTCTGAGCAGTCTGGTAAAACAATTATCACAAGGTTCAACTGGATATGATTACTTCCTTATTACACAGCATAACAAAACTGACACTGAAACAACTTTAATAACAGACACTTGGGGGATTCATTTCTTTTTATATTATTATTAAAACTTATTGGGGAAGATACACCAACAACATGGTGGCCTGTACTTCAACCTCTTGCCCCTCTGCCTCCCTTAAAGAGAATTATTATTATTAAAGAGAATGAGTACAAGAAGATAGACCAAGAAGATAGACCTGGAAGCTCGACTGCTGTCTCAGCATTCTTCCAGTATTTGCGGTAAAGGTAAAGGTAAAGAAGAAGAAGAAGAAGAAGAATGTGGGTAGCAAACTAACACCACTCACTTAATTTTCCCCTGTGCTTGTTTTGCAACAATCAAGAAGAAAAAATGTGATGGCCGTTTGGAAGCAAAAGGGAATTTCAATAGTTCTAGCCTTCTGGGATTCTAAAAAATACATGTACAGTAAGTGACAAGAAAACCTGTACAAAGTACATGAAAGAAGATGACGTCATCTAGCATCTATAGACAGTAACAGTTTAAAATACGGCTGCAAGAATTTCAACACGGAGTTGAATTTAGACAAGGAAACTCCTGGAAAAAGACCATTAAATGCATGATACAGTGACGTTGGTAAGTGGAACTGATGTAGGCCTATGTTAGCTAGCTAGGCCTAATTTTCTAAAGTATTTTTTAAGTATTTATATGCATCGGATACGCTAAAAATAAAATGTTACTTGTTACTGTTAGCGCATTCTTTACTGGCACAATCATGCCAGTAAACTTCGCACAAGAGACCCTATGGCCTGCTCATGTCTCTAAAGAGAGCGGACCCTACCCAAAAAAGAGGCTAACGAACGAAAGAGACATATATTTTTGGTCTAGATTAGATCGAACACCAACAAAAACTTAAAAAATAACAATTTCAACAACAATAATTCATATTCATCCAGAGCAGAATCTCAGTCCTACAAAGTCAAAGACATCAGACAAGCACTCTAAACATATACGAAAGTATATCCATTTGATTTCATCATGAACTGGGTTGCCCTGAATCGCTACCATCAATCACTTTTAACATGCAATAACAGTTGAACTGAACTCACTCACTCTTCGGCCCCACATACCACAGTTAACTCAACTCAGCGGGGAAGCTTCGGCGGTGCACGAGGAGGCTTCACTGCACCACCTAACGCGGGGGCTTTGATCGTACAAATAGTACGGTGCACGGAATTAAGCACAACAAAAGATTTCTATTTCGTGCTTTTAAACAACTCTTATGTTAATCAAACTTCCGCAAATGTACAAAGATCATCATCCGTATCCACACTATGATTATATTTAATCAAAATTTACTCTAAAGCAAATATAAATGCAAACAAAGTGCTAACTTGCTCCACATACCTCTCGGCTGCGGTCGATGATAAATCCGTAAACAATTGCAATCTATGTGCGTACTAAAGAGCAATCTGTGTAATTGGATACTCAATAACACAAACGTGATTATGCTACGAAAACTACGCTGTATGGCACAAAACAATTGTGAATGGAAACTAGACAAGGAAGTTGAATTCGTTGATCACATGACCAAAACAGAAAGTGGGTCAACTCTGGGATGAGCATTCTTTTTTTTAGTTTTGAGATAGATAGGTCTCTGTCTATCTCTATCAACATGATTCTGTTTATGTCATCAATAAGCTAAGACGCTATTAAGCACTAAGAACCTACTCATCCCTACCCCTCCCCAACAATCGGGGTTGATTAGGCGGTAGGATCGAGGTAGGAGGGGGAGGAGGGAGGGGGAGGGGAGGTGGCTAAGGGGAGGGAGGGGCTAACTTATTTAGGTGACTTATGGCAACAATTTTAAAACCCGGCCACGGAGAGACATGAATGTCTAACTATATCATCAATAAATTTATATTAAATTTCGAATATTGATTTAAATTTGACTATTAAAGGCACACTGTCCTACTTGTAACTACTTGCTCCCTTTATATAGAAAACTTCCCCAATCGGTGCCTGTTGGTGCCCCATATGATCCTCTTTTTCTTATGTTAAGTGAGAGCTGAGTTAATGAGATAGCCACCTGTCACAGTGACCTCGCTGGCTCGATAGGTGGTCTAATCCCTTCTGGCTGAAGTAGTAAAGCCTGCCTTTAAAGAAAGGATTATTTTCCCATCTTTTTTTTAGATTAGTATAAGCGTTCAAAAGTTGTGTAGACAAATTTCATTAATTTTTACCTCTTTGTAACCTGTACTTTTTTCATAAAAATACAGCAACATCAAGCTTTAAATAGGCCTGTGTATGCCTAGCCGCTGTTCTTTTCTCTTTTTTTCTTGATGCAAATCAGGCTATTTCAACTTTCTTCCCTTGTCTATGAATATTGCCTGTGTATAGCCTATATATTCACATGTTCTATTGTATGTATTTAGTTATGTTTCAACTGAGGCCTGATATATAATACGACATGCAATGATTTTTCTTCTTCCGCGTTCTAATAATCATTGTGGGCCTAATGTTTGTCATTGTTCTGTTCAGTATGAAAAGAATGTTCATAAAAAGAGACAAAAGGAAACCATGCTGCACTTGTCAACTATTCCCGGCTTGAGAAAAGTTAATAAAAGTTCTGAAAATTATGTTGCTGACGTCTATGAAAGTCGAGCGTTAATCTTTTCTGAACAGCATTTGTTGCTACTTCGGGTGTTGATTTTTTTTTTATAGGTAGCTATATTAAAATATCTTTTTTCTTTGTAAACGTTATTGAAACCTTTAGTTCAGAATAACAAAGAATAATCAACCTTTTTTTCCAAAGTATTTTCGTAACAGGTTATTTTTAAGCTCGTTAAGTTTGTACTCTATCGTGGTGAAAATCAAATCCTCTATGCCACTCGTTTTAGTTCTCCCAGACTCCTCACTGCCCCTCACCCCTCACCCCTCACCCCTCACCCGTTACCCCTCACCCCCTCACCCCTCAACCCCTCACCCCCTCACCCCCTTACTCCCTCACCCCCTCACCTCTAACTATTAAGATAATGATAACGTTAAAGAAGTTCATATACAGTCAGTGTATCAGGAGACAGTAATCTCATTAGTGTTATTTATTCATTTATATTTTGTAAGGATTCCTCACCCTTTTTGTTTTCTTCCCTCAATTCTGTAACTAGATGAGAACAGGTTTTCACAAACTTATTGACAAATATAGATACATTCTAACTTTAATGTAAATCTAGATATTTTTTGTCTGCTTTTGTTCTCTATTAAGCATTTATTTTCCCCAATGGACCAAAAGGTGTTTCAATAAAGTTCAAGTTCAAGATATCAGTGGACGATTAGACTATCTTATAATGTTTTGAACAAGAGATGGCGCTACACCTTTCATCGGCGAAAAGCAGCAATGAATGAGTTCGGTTTCATCGTGAAGATGGGCGACATTGGCAGATTTGGTAGTTATCATGTGGACAGTCCATGTATGGTTTTACTTCATCCCTTCTTAAAGTTTGCTACAAAAACTTTTTTTTTGACAAAGTCAATTGTTTTGGCAGTTCATGTATACGTTTCTTCTCATATAAAAGTCCCCTTTTACTTTCGAATAAAGATTGGCCCACGTTCGTTGTTCTCTGATCAGACCAAACTATATTTCACTCGTTTATGCAAAGGCAGCATCTCTTACAATCAGATTATGATAAAGAAAAAACACGATTTTATTTTATGTTGAGTTTCAAACCTGTAAACAAAAACTTATTCTTAATGTTTATTGTGCTTAAAATGTCTTTTTTTACAGTGGCCATAAAAATGTCATTCGTTTTTTGCTCGCTCGCAAAATTTTAGAAACAATCTGGTTTATATGACACTAATTGGCGATCGATTGCCAAAGTGACCCGAAATAAATATTGTGTAATGAATTTGGGGTTGACGCGAAACTTTTCTTTTAATACAATGAGGCTATAGACTAAAGACTGATGATTATGGAATAAGCTAGATAGTTCGATGAGAACAGCTTCCTCTGTCAATTCATTTAAGAGATTGTTTAAACAAAGTTATAATCTGTGAACAGCTCAGCTGAACATACACTAGGTGCATGTTTTGTAATGATTTATGCACATAATTGCGACTATCATTTTTATTTTCCTATTGGTATTACAGCTGAACTAGGTTAATGATATATGATTATATATTTTTCTTGTGCGCCTCGGAATAGAATTGTCCAGCAGATAGACGGCGCTATATAAATGCCTATTAATTATTATCATTATTTTGCAAACGAGTATTCGTTTGGACCACGTCTATTTTTGCTGTATTATATTTTGTTTGATGTATTATGCAGGCGCGGATCCAGGATTTCTTAGGGGGGTGGCCCATTTTTTGTTTTGGTCCCCCCAAAAAATCGCAACGACTCAGCCAGCCGCTGAATAATGGGGGGGAGGGGGGGGGGGGGGGTAAGAGGACACTTTTTTGTATTTTGGTCTTGACATTTTGTTCTGTTGGGGGGGATGAGGTCACCTTTTTTTTATGTCAGCCATTGGCATAATTTTTTTTTTTATTAACAAAAAAGAAGAAAAAAAAAAAAAAACATCACAAAAGGGGGGGGGGGGGAGGGTTTGCTCCAAAATACAAACATACAAAAAAAAACCGAAGGGGGGGTTCAACCCTGAATTCATTCTGAATTCAGTTCCCCATCCGCGCGCGAAGCGCGGAAGCTTTTACGTTTCATTAAATCATTAGAGAAAGAAGACGATTCGTTGTACCGTTCTCGACTCTTAATCCTCGTCTGAATTCAGTTTTCCCCTCCCCCCTCCCGCGCGGAAGCTTTTGAATTTCATTAAATCATTAGAGAAAGAAGACGATTCGTTGTACCGTTTTCGACTCTTAATCCTCGTCTGAATTCAGTTTCCCCCTCCCCCCTCCCGCGCGAAGCGCGGAACCTTTTAAGGTTTCATTAAATCATTAGAGAAAGAAGACGATTCGTTGTGCCATTCTCGACTCTTAATCCTCGTCTGAATTCAGTTTTCCCCTTCCCCCCTCCCGCGCGGAAGCTTTTGAATTTCATTAAATCATTAGAGAAAGAAGACGATTCGTTGTACCGTTTTCGACTCTTAATCCTTGTCTGAATTCAGTTTTCCCCTCCCCCCTCCCGCGCAAAGCGCTGAAGATTTTGAGTTTCATTAAATCATTAGAGAAAGAAGACGATTCGTTGTACCATTCTCGACTCTTAATCCTCGTCTGAATTCAGTTTTCCCCTCCCCCCTCCCGCGCAAAGCGCTGAAGATTTTGAGTTTCATTAAATCATTAGAGAAAGAAGACGATTCGTTGTACCATTCTCGACTCTTAATCCTCGTCTGAATTCAGTTTTCCCCTTCCCCCCTCCCGCGCGGAAGCTTTTGAGTTTCATTAAATCATTAGAGAAAGAAGACGATTCGTTGTACCATTCTCGACTCTTAATCCTCGTCTCAATTCATTCTCCCCCCCCCCCCTCCCGCGCGAAGCGCGAAAGCTTGTACGTTTCATTAAATCATTCGAGAAAGAAGGCGATTCGTTGTAACGTTCTCGACTCTTAATCCTCGTCTGAATTCAGTTTTCCCCTTCCCCCCTCCCGCGCGGAAGCTTTTGAATTTCATTAAATCATTAGAGAAAGAAGACGATTCGTTGTACCGTTTTAGACTCTTAATCCTCGTCTGAATTCAGTTTTCCCCTCCCCCCTCCCGCGCAAAGCGCGGAAGTATTTGAGTTTCATTAAAGCTTATCTGCCATAGTTTACAGGAGGGATTAGACCGCCCTGCAAGGTCACTGGACAGGTGGTTATCTCATCAAAATTACTCAGCTCTCAGTTAACATAAGAAAAAGAGGATCATGGGGGACCAATGGTCACCGATTAGGCATTGTTTGTTATATAGAGGGCGCAAGTAGCTACAAGTAGTGCAGTGGGCCTTTAAATCATTAGAGAAAGAAGACGATTCGTTGTAACATTCTCGACTCTTAATCCTCGTCTGAATTCAGTTTTCCCCTCCCCACTCCCGCGGAAGTTTTTGAGTTTCATTAAATCATTAGAGAAAGAAAACGATTCGTTGTACAGGTCTCGACTCTTAATTCTTGTTTAAATTTAGTCCCACCCCCCCCCCCTCTTGCGCGAAGCGCGGAAGCTTTGACTTTCATTAGATTATTAGAGAAAGAAGACGATTCGTTGTACGGTTCTCGACTCTTAATCCTCGTCTGAGTTCAGTTTTCCCCCTCCCGCGCGAAGCGCGGAAGCTTTTACGTTTCATTAAATTATTAGAGAAAGAAGACGATGCCTTGTACCGTTCTCTACTCTTAATCTTTGTCTGAATTTTAAAGATGTTCTTCGTCTGCTCCTTTTGTTTCTACGTCCTCTTCCTTTTCTCTCCTCTTCTTTTTTAGAGGGGGGGGGGGGGGGCGGTGATTGTTTGGGGGCCGCCCCTACTGCCCCCTGGCTACGCGCCTGCGTTCAGATTAACACATTTTGATACCTTGTCCGACCCCGGAAGCTCAGACGTTTAAGGCAATAAATTACGGTCAGATAAGCATTCAGGGGCCCGCCTTAGGGCCCTGGCATTAAAGGCATTAAATTACCTTCAGCTGAGCATCTAAGGGCCCGCCTTAGGGCCCAAGGTGGAATCCAGGGGGCAGAGCCCCCGGAAGGTCAGGGGTTTTAGGCGTTTATTTACGGTCAGATGAGCATTTTTTTATAATCCTTATTATTTTGTGACACTGGCAGGACACTATTTGGGGGGGGGGGTCCAGGGGGCGGAGCCTCCCAAAACAAAATCAGGGGTTTCAGGCATTAAATAACCGTCAGATGAGCATGGAAGGGCCCACCTTAGGGCCCTAGGTGGAATCCAGGGGGCAGAGCCCCCGGAAGCTTAGGGGTTTTAGGCATTTAATCACGGTCTGATGATCATATTTTGATGCCTCATTATTTGTTGACACTGGCATTCTTTCTTTCTTGCTCCATTTCTTTTTTATTTCTCTTTAACTTTTTTGTTAAAGTGTGGGGGGGGGGGCTCAAGGCTTCCGATTCCCGCCGTTCCTCGGGCCCTGACATGTAGGAATCTCAAAAATCATATTTCTTGCCTGGCTGTAAATTTAGGAAATGTCATTTTCCAACAAACGCATAAAAAAGTATAATTTACTAAAAAGTGAGGAAAAATCTCGGAAATTATGTAATTTCAGCATTATTTGTAATCCACAATTATGGAATTA
This sequence comes from Strongylocentrotus droebachiensis, assembly GCA_035222895.1. Classification (NCBI taxonomy): domain Eukaryota; kingdom Metazoa; phylum Echinodermata; class Echinoidea; order Camarodonta; family Strongylocentrotidae; genus Strongylocentrotus; species Strongylocentrotus droebachiensis. Next base: position 1,016,764 of record JAVYIG010000070.1, read on the forward strand.
GAAATAAAACACGTTTGATTTTGATTCAAAAATAAAATATCCCCCCCCCCCCCCCATGAATGAGTCTACGCTACGCCGCTGGTGGTGGTATATAAGTAAGAATCAGTTCATTTGGTTTGTCCGCAGTGTTAGGATAAGCAATGACATATTATAGGGCCAACATTCATATAAATATATGCATATACTTGTATACAGTGGCTGCGCTCCGTGGGAGGGGGGGGGCAAGCCCATTGCCCCGACACTTTTTCACAGGTATTCCAAAAGCGCCTCTTTTCCTTTGTAATAATTGTCCCCTTTCCCTTTTGATAATTAGTGCTCCTTCCATTTTGACACGAGCCCTTTTTCCTTCTGATGAGTGCCCCTTTTACTTCTCATAAATGCCCCCCCTTTTCACCCCCAGTAATTGTCACGGTCAAAATATGACAGGTGCCCCTTTTCCTTTAAAAAATGCCCCATTTTCTTTATAATGAGCCCCCCTTTTCCGTTCTTATAAGTGCCTCATTCACATATAGTGAGTGCCTCTTATCAGGTGCGAGAAATTCCCCTTTTCACCTCTGATAATTTGCTCATTTTCACTTTGACTAGTGTCCCTTTTCCTTTGTAATAAATGCACTTTTGTTCATTCTGATAAATGCTCTTTCCCCTTGTAGTTAGAACCCCTTTCTTTTCTTTTAAATGCCACTTTCCACCTCTGATATTTTGACTTTTGACCCTTTTCCTTTGACACATGACCCTTTGAGTTTTCCCTTCCAATAATTACCGTATTTCCTTTGGATAAGTGCCCCTCCCCCTTTTTTGTTATACGAGCCCATTCCCTTTTTCAAAATACCGATTTTTACATTTTTACAAGTGCCTTATTTCATATCTGTTGAGCGTCCCTTTTCAGGTGCAAGAAGTGCCCCATTATTACCTCACATTCTGATAATTGCCCTTATTACTTTGATACGTGCACTTTTTCTTTTCTAATAATTGTCCCTTTCCCTTCTGACAAGTGCCTACTTTTCTTTTGCCCATAACATGCGCCCCTAATTCAAAGCGACATAGAGCCCCCCCCCCCTTTTTCCTCCCCTAGAGCTCGATTGATTTGCTCACTCGCATTTATAGTTGTTATAATTATATTACTTAATTTTTTTTTTTTATAGTATTTCTTCACTTGTCTAGATTTTGCTTAAAATCCCATCAGGATCGGTTTTTTTCTATTCATGTTGTCATTCTCATAGGTCTAGTTGAACTTCACCGACTTCTTTATGGTAGACCGATGTATGTACAAATTTTATCTTATTTATTCGTTAAGGCATCAAAACCTTATAAGAACAGTTTGTATGCTTGTAGAATTATTTTATATTAACAAAAATAAGAATTGATCAGTGAAATTAGAGCTTGAAGATCAGGAAATGAGTTTTAAAATAATTTTTCAGTTTTTATTTTTTTGGTCGGGTTTGTGAAATAATTGGCAGACATGTTCTATTAATACATGTATGTCCTCTAAAATTATCAAAATCTTCTTAACTAGTCACTTGCATCCAAAAAGTTGTATTCTTTTTGTTTATTTTGTGCTTTAACGCATCTAGAAAGATTCTCACGTTGTCTAATCCATGACTTTTGTCCTACCAGTTTCTAGTTGCATCACTCTTGGACCGTCTATCGTTTTCCTCCCATTCTTTGTCTAGTCTCTCTCTCTCTCTCCCTCACTTCGTCTCTTTCCCTCTCTCGACTGATAGATAGATTTGATCACTGCATGTTTCTGTGAAATTTCTTCTCCCTCAGAATTTGTTTTGACCTTCACAAGCTCATTTGATGTAAAGAGACAAGATGGTCCTAGATGTTCTCCTCCATACACTCATGTTTGCTTCGAGATCTCTTACATATATTTTCTTTTAATTATGTTCTGTTACTCTCTCTCTCGCTCTTTCATTATCAATATCTAGTTAATATCCTACATATATCCGATAATACCCCTTCTCTGTATACTCCCTCACTCTCTATCAGTTCGTCTGTCCGCCTTCTCTTTCTCTCTCTCTCACATCACTGATATCCTCCGTTGACATACAGAACCAATTTTAAATTAGACATTTTTTAACACATAATGCAGTTTTCAATTTTGTAAAGATTTTATTAATATATAAGCTCTGACATAGAAATCTGAATTAGAATGAACATCATGTTACATGTGTGACTTCAAGGTCAGATTGAGATCACTCAAACCCTTCTCAATATCGATTGTCCCTCTTTTAGACTTAAACTTGATACACTGTGCAATCCAGTGTCGCTGATAAGGTCCTATTTAGTGAAGCTTAGAGTAGTGATAGATTCCAACTGATCGCAAAGTTGCGAATGCATGAACAGGGGGAAAACATTTTGGGGCTACTTTTCAAGCATGCTTGCACAAAAATAACACTCTTTATTTTGTTTTGCATTGAACTCTATGCAATTTTTTTTTTTTTTTTTTTTGGGGGGGGGGGGGGGGGGCTCTTTTGAGGGCAAATTCGCCACGAGCCCCTGAATGCATATAACATTAAAACAGAGTTGCTATCAAGTTCAATCAATATTTTTTTTTTTTTTAACAGGTTCCTACTCAAAGTTGCCAAGGCAATAGCTTGCACTCATATGAATGCAAAGGATATCATAAAAGGGTGAACATTGATTTCATGCCACACATGTAACTCAGTCAAGGTGATTAACAACATTTGCATAATGTTACATAATATATAAATGAAAGACTTGCAGTAAAATTTATCTCTTTATCTACATTATATACATTACATGGACGGCATTTACAGTTGGAATGATAGCAATAGTTTTATATAATCTTATTTATACTTTCATATTACTTGTATCTTACAATTTAAAGCATTGCAGAACATCAACACAAATTTCATGTTGTGTTTTTATATGTGTCTGTATGCATGATCCCTAAGAACAATTGAAATTGTAGGGGTGCTATTAAGCATGAAAGCAATCAAGGACAAAGCAACAACACTAGTTGCCTCCATTATATTCTAGTTTCAGTGAATCCAAACTCTGCACATGGAATTAATACCCTTATTATCTCACATAAAAGACTGTTATCCTAGATCATGTTTAGCATGAAAGCAACAGCACTACCTAGTCGCCTTCCAACACTGCACATGGAATTATTACACTTATTATCTCACATAAAAGACTGTAATCATTAAACATGTTAAGCAGTCTAAGAGAAAGCAATAACCCTTGTTGCTTCAAGCATCTTGTGTACGGCATTGATGTATCCAAACTCAGTGTTCTTCATGCGTTCGTGACCTCCTTCAGAGCAAAGGTCATTGACCATGTGATAAAGGTCAGCGTGAAACTGTGACCCTTCGGCGAAGGCTTCAGAGAACTCCTCGTCATATTCTCCCATCTTCAGTTTGGACGTCTGTTTCTTACTCGTCAACAAGACTTGCCAATCCTCCTGTAAAGGTCAAGGATAGATAAACAAGGGTAAGCGTCAGGGAAGTAAAGGGACAGGGGCTAGGAGCATTTCTACAGTGGTGAGTGAATACAGGCAAGTTGAAGGTATTTTGTCCCATATGGTAAGGCTATCGTAGTCGTGTCTAAGTGGATATGTTACCAGATTGTCGATCACAAGGTCCGCGGTTCGAGTCCCGCTGGGACACTAATGTCGTTTGGCAAGACATTGATCTACATTAAGTCATTTGTCACACTCAACCCAGGTGATGTAAATGGGTACCTGACATGAATTCATTCCTTGAAATGCTAGAGCGCCGTATGGCAGCCATGCTAAAGCCAGGGTATTAATCAGGAGCGCCAAGTCTTACAGACATGAGCGCTATACAAGAACCCACTATTATTATTATTTTTTTTTTTTTTTTTTAATTACATGCAATAAATCACTGATATAAGTTGGAAGATTTTCATTTTAACGAGTCTGCATGAGGAATGACCTCCCATTGATATGCTACTGCAGTACATGTCTTTGTCCAGAAGTACTACACCTCAAAACTTTCTCACTAGACACAATTTCCTACCATAAATGTACAAGTATCTTTAAACATAATAAAGAAATAATAATGTACATAATAACATCTTTCTAAAAATACATTAGTCAATATACTAAAAAAAAAAAAAATAAGTGTGTAACTGTCAAAATTGTGTAAAATTGGTGCGTAACTGTGATGGTAAACAAATGTAAATGTGATGTGCAGTGAATTTGTATCACTGTGCTTTTGAATACATGTGCTGTGTAATACAACAACTCTTTCAAACTATATAATGTGAACAAAATTGTGAATCAGTTAGCTTTACACAGAATGATAGTGTTGAGAGTAAAAACTTGTGACAATGACCAAGCATGATACACTGGTTTATCTTGTAAATAATGTGTGCACTACCAATCATATGTTATCAAAGAAGGGAATTATTAATACGCATGCAGCTCTTGGATGAAATTGGAGATCTTGTAAACATGCTTCAAAATACAGACGAGAGATCATCAAACAAGGTATGTATGTATGTTAAGAATACTTGAAGAATATTAATACTAGATGTACTGTAGATGCATTTCATATTAGGATGAAATGAGAGGAATAAAGTTAAATAGAGAATTTTAGCATACAGTACATATCATTTAATACATCTCTACAAAGAATATGTATTGAGATAACGTGTTAATCATATTCTATTTTAATTCTACTAAAATGTTAATGAGAGTTTTGATCTTCAATTAGGAGAATATGAAGACCTAGTCACAATAGATTTATTCACCGGGACCTGCTAACATAAAATTTAACAATAAATTGCATGATCAATAGTTACATCTGTAAAAATTTGACTGATCAATGCAATTTATTAAAACTTTACGCTAACAAGTTCCGGTGTTATCATTGAAGCCTCTTTCACAACATGCGGGAAACCGTCACAGAAAAATAAAGCGCGTCATATTCCTGTATCTTATAACACCTCTCTTTTTCTCACTTCACTGGCCATTCTTTTTCAAATCAAACAAATGTGAAGTTCTGGTTTCCCGCACTGTATGTGAACGAGGCTTAAATGGTCATGCGAGCACGGCACACATGTGAACTGTTCTCTGGTCTAGTAAATACCTTGCTCTATTTGTATGCAACATAATGGAATATCAAAATAACGTATGGGAATAAAATGAAATAATGGTTAGCATGATGCATGGTGATGAAGCTTGATTTCACTACCACAAGGGCCCTGTTGCATAAGACTTACAATTGAATGTAACTTTGCCTTTGATGGTAACTTCCAAAGATTTGATTGGCTGTGGAGTAGTTCATATTGATGGCTAAGGTACCATCGATTGTAAGTTGTATGCAACAGGGCCCTGGTATCTTAAGCATGAATGATTACTAATTATTGCAATTATGCCATAGCTAGTTGAGAGGGAGAGTTAGGTCACCAGAAGTTGCCTCTGATTGGTCAGGCATTTCATGAAGTTCCAAAAAAGTTCTCTCTCATAGAGATTGTACGTGAGAGAGCGGGAACCATTTGGAGCAACATGATTTCACCTATGACAACTGCTTGTGTCACAACTACCTCTCTCAATAGGCTATGAGTTTTTGCTAAAAATGTGAACTTGTAATTCAAGTGAATTAAAATAGTTTCACTACAACTTGAAATGAAAGTACTGGGGGGCGTTTCACAAAACCTGTCATCAGTGACAAATGACAGTTTTTTGTTATAAGCTACTGAAATGCTTGCTTCTGATTGGTTATCAACAGATTTGTCACTGGTTTTTGTTATTTGTCATTTGAAAAAGGTTTTATGAAACGCCCCCCCTGGTTAACATTATGGATGGTGACTAATAATGGAGTATTTCATATATGGTTTACTACTTCTTATGATTTTGCCAAAACTTTGATCTTATAATTCAAGTGCTCAAAACATCTCCACCAATAGTGATTTGCATGCAATACGGACTTGGGCAGGTTTTCAACATACGATGCACAATGCTTTCAGTGATTTTGTATTATTTTTTAAACATGATTACATAGCTGCAAGGGTGTGTCCATTTGCATCACTGTTAATCACGATAATATATATTTTGAGGTGAATAACCCTATCGGATCGATCAGCATTGTGAACGGAATAAGGAATTCACTCAACAAATACTGGGGCAAAACAAAACAATTTATTGCAGTCTTTGCAGCATGTAAAAAATGACTAGGTATACAATGTTTATAAAATATGTATGTGGCATTATGAATATTACCGGCTGAATAAGGTTGTAAATTGCATGGTGTATTACAGATTAAACAACCAAGTGAAGATGCAAAAAATGCTAATGGGATCAATTATGTACAGCTTTTGATGGCACAGTTAGCAATGCATTTCATTCATATCAAAACCAATTAAAACATGCAATAAGATGAGATTGAGATGAAACAATGCAATTAATATGAATGCAAATCATGTTGGGGTTGACTTAACAGGATTTTTAAAGGGATCATTGATTTGATTCTCAGTTTTTGTCCATGCTTTAAAGTAAATGTATTCTATTATATGTACTTGTTGATGTCTTTATCCCATCTGAGATTTGATCTGATGACTGTATCTACTAATAGTCTTAAATCTGACCCAACTTCAAATACAGTCAAACCTGCTTTAGTGACCACCTGTCTACAAAGACCACACTTTTTGTTTCCCTTCATCCCTTGAAAATGGTTTCCCATTGAAACATGTACTAAAGAACCTGTACATAAAGACCACCTGTCTACTAAGACCTCATTTTTTGCTTCCCTTGAAAATAGTTTCTCATTAAAACTTGTACTAAAGATTTCACTGTAAAATTTATGTTCACAATTCCAAAATATGAATCAATAATACATGGTAACGTATAGGGCCTATCTTGGAATTGCCCGTTGGAAGTGTCACATTTGAGTGAAATAATGACTCTTTGACCTGATCATCAATCTGCTAATCTATCAAGTCGGACTGGATCAACTTACATCTTTGACTGGCTCTGGAACAAGCTTCTCACATCCCAGGAGAATGATCTTATCAGGAGACGTCTCAGCGTTCCATTTACTCCAGGAGTAAGCAAAGTGAGATGCAGTCAATGCCATCTGATCATATGCTGCTCCCTCAGTCTGCTCATCCTATAAATATCAAACAAAATAAATCAATAAGTTAATAACAGGTTAGTAGTGGGGGTTATTTTACCCGACTACTAAGAGAGCATAAATGCTTGTTAGAAAGCAACCAGAGGACTGACGGCTTAAGGTCATCTCTGAGAGATCTTACCACTGGTCACTGGATTACGAGACCACTGCTCTACCGACTGAGCTATCGCGCCTCCTCCTGTAATCACCAGCAATCACAGTAAAGATATGGAGCAATATTTAGTCCTAAAGCCCATCGCACACGACACGATCGTCCTGCCATCCACTTCCCAAAGAAATGGTTATCATAATCGAAACATTTTAGTGCAGTTGTTTGATGTTGCGGTATGTATAAAAAAAAAAGGGTTTTATGAAGAACTAGATGGAATTCGACTGCGCGCAGTCGAAAATGATGCCTCCGTCATAGAGCAAGTTTACAAACCAAAACAGAAGAAATTTTTCAAATTCAAGTTCAATTGTAATCCATTAACAACAGGTTCTCAGAATATCGTGATTACAAGCAATTTCTCCTATACATATATGACCCTTTGATCTTTAACCTCATGATCCTTATATCTACTCAGTTCATTGGCTCTGCAAGATATCCTGAGTTAAATAGTAATCCATCTGTCAGTTCTATAATGAGAATGCGTTCACAAGCAATTTTTGCATACATAATGAGCCCATGACCTTGGACCTTATGAACCAAGAATCTACTCAGTTCATTGGCTCTGCAAGATACATAAATGATCTAAGTTTGGCAGGAATCCATCAATCTGTTCTAATGATAATACGATCATAAGCTATTTTTGCATACATAATGTGCACTGTGACCTTTGACCTTGACCTCATGATCCCAAAATCAAATCAGTTCATCGACTCTGCAAGATACATACATGACCAAAGTTTGGCAGGAATCCATGGATCGGTTCTTTAGATAACGCGATCACGAGCTGTTTTTGCATACATAATGAGCCCTGTGACCTTTGACCTTTGACCTCGTGACCCCAAAATCTAATCAGTTCATCGACTCTGCAAGATACATACATGACCAAAGTTTGGCAGGAATCCATCGATCGGTTCTTCAGATAACGTGATCACGAGAACGGGACGTACGTACAGCAGACGTACGGACGGACGGACAACCCGAAAACATAATGCCTCCGGCTACTTCGTAACGGAGGCATAAAAACATAAAAACGCAATGGTTAGCAGCTCTGTTTGGGTATAAGTCCTTCTGGCTATCACCATACAATCAATCAAAGAGAAGAAGAGGATCTCACCTTATCGCAGACGCTCACATATTTCTTGGAATCTTCTTCAGGGAAGACGTTGACCCCTGCTTTCTTCATGGTCTCTATCAGTTGCGGAGGCTCCATCCACTTATTAGAGATGGATTCCAGCTCAGGTTTACGTTCGCCATCACCAGCCTGTCTGAAGCAACATAGATGATCCTATGGACAGAGAAATACAGGCACTTTTGTTATATTGGCCACCCTAAACCCAGGACAAGACTGAAGCAACATAAGATGATGCTACAAAGAAAGATTTTTATTACATAGTAGATCCAGCAGGTATCAACTGTTGTACAATTTTAGGGTACCTGTCTGAAATTTTGGCGGGTACCTGAATTAAAAGATCCCAGAAATTGCCAGCCCAGGGCCCTGTCTTACAAAGAGTTGATATCAATCGCAACTTATTAGAGAGTTGATATCAATCGCAACTTATTAGAGAGTTGATATCAATCGCAACTTATTTGCGATTGATATCAATCGCGACTATGTACATGTATATAAGAAATAGGAGACTGCAAACTTGCGATTGATTAGAGGACTTGCAATTGATTTGGATCAATCGCAACTATTTGTAAGACGTGACCCAGGAGATACTATGCATTGGTTAGTAAAGGAATGGCCTTTGAGTTACATACCTTGATTTCAAACTCTACCTCAAGGATCGCTGCTATGATGGTGAAGCGAGCATGGTTGGTACCTAGAGGGAAGAGCTCCCATGAACCCCCCCCCCCCCCCCCCCCCCCAGGAGATACTGTACATTGGATTGTGAGAGCAGTAAAGTGTTGCATACCTTGATTTCAAACTCTACCTCAAGGATCGCTGCTATGATGGTGAAGCGAGCATGGTTGGTACCTAGAGGGAAGAGCTCCCATGAACCCCCCCCCCCCCCCCAGGAGATACTGTACATTGGATTGTGAAAGCAGTAAAGTGTTGCATACCTTGATTTCAAACTCTACCTCAAGGATCGCTGCTATGATGGTGAAGCGAGCATGGTTGGTACCTAGAGGGAAGAGCTCCCATGAACCCCCCCCCCCCCAGGAGATACTGTACATTGGATTGTGAAAGCAGTAAAGTGTTGCATACCTTGATTTCAAACTCTACCTCAAGGATCGCTGCTATGATGGTGAAGCGAGCATGGTTGGTACCTAGAGGGAAGAGCTCCCAGGACTGGAAGGGCATGTTGATATGCTTGTCCTGGATGCAAGCCAGAGGACCAAACTTGGTCGTCTTGAAGGAAAGTAATCTCTCCTCTGAAAAAATATGAAAGAGAAGTACCATGTTTAGAATAGAAATAATAATGATAGAATTGGTAGCTTCTAATATAGCACTTATGTATCACACACCATGACATCTCTGGCGCTCCAACATTATTACCCCGGTCATAGCCTAGCTGCCAAACATGTAGCGCTTTAGCACAACGGGTACCCATTTACATGTGGATAGAGAATGGCAAACGTGATGCATCAATGTCTTACAAAAGGATAGGAGTGTCAGCCTGGGAGTTAGAGTCAAGTGAATGAGCCACTATACCACACAACAGAGCAAGATAGGTATACTCTTGGGCTGTCAACCGTTTCTCAGATACGATACTGCCTCAGATCAACATGAAAATTGCAGCAAAGTTAAAACCAATGACTTCTATTTCAATACATAAGTGAGATCTTATAGAGACTAAAAACTAAATTGTTTTTGTTTTTGTTTACCCCAGGCATGGTAGAGAATGTTTACCTTGTTCAAACTTGACATCATGAAAGCCATCGAGTCTCCATTGCTTGCCCTCTTCCCACCAGTAAACCATCTGAGGTTCTTCACAGAGTAATACATTATCAGGAAGTCTGTGGGGAATAATAGTAGCAGTAGTAGTAGTAGTAGCAGGAGTAGTAGTAATGAGAGATTCTTGAATAGTGCATATATTATTATCTATGCACATCATTTCTCCGGCTTTGGCTCCAGCAGCCCTAATCAGCACAGGTTTTCCTTTTTTAAACAATAAAATCTGGCCAGGAAATGCGGCTCGAAAAAAATGTTCTCAATATTTTGCTCTGGTTCGTAAAGTTATGTAACAGAGCAAAATAAAAGTGATTTCCTATTGAAATTTGGCAAATCTAAAAATAGTTTTGTAGTGACGTCACACTTGACCACTCTATTGCCCTACATTATGATGGGAGAAAAGCTACTTACTTGACTGTAACCATTTAAAACATGATAATAATAAAATCTACTTTTATATTGTGCATGTATCTATCTTAGGGGATGATGCAGGTGCTTAGAACATGCTTTTTTATTATCCTAGCTTTCATTAAGTTGCCCTTGGGATTCACAGAGTTAATTTCCACCATGTCATACACCAGGGTAGAAAGAGTCAAATATCATCTATAGTAGAAGACACAGTGCATGGATTTAGAGTACCGAAGTTGTGACACCATGAAACATCTATTTTCAGAATTTCTCAATTTGAACTTCATTTTCCGAAAGAGCATCAAAATTAATGTCCAAATGTTGAAAACCAATCGATTATGTGTAGTATTGGCTGAGATATGACCATCCGAATGAATAGATTTCAATAGGAAATCACTGTTATGTAACAGAGCAAAATAACAGTGATTTCCTATTGCGTCTTGAGCATCTCTAGAGATGGATATGTTGCGCTTTTTAAATATTGTTATTACTATTATTATTATTATTGAAATTTGGAAACTCTAAATAATAGTTTTAATAGTTGTTGAATGACGTCACGCTTGACCACTCTATTGCCCAACATCATGATATGATAATGGCCACTTACTTGACTGTAACACCTAGAGGAGGGGCACCCAGGGCTTCTGTTGCTGCTGCGTTAGCTGCTGCAGCCTTAGGGTCAAGGGTCAGACCCATGGCCATTGTACCGGCCAGAGACGCACCCAGCTTGATGCTGTCTGAACCATAAGGCATTCGTTTCAGCTCATTAGATGTATCTGAAAGGAACACACATAATACACGTTAAAGGGAAGGTCGAGTTCTGGGAAGAGGTGAAAAATAAGTTGTGAACGTTATCATTGTTATTATGCAAGTGTGGAAGAACATCAGATAAGACATGTTCCCTGAAAAGCATGGCTCTTCAAATGCCTTCATATTCTATATATGGCATGTAACATCGTAAAAATCAGGACGGATTTTACGCCACGTGTTCGTGTAGTCCCATATACATCCGTCTGTGTACAGTGCTTGTGACTTTATCAAGACTTGGCCAAATTTCTTATCACCTAGATGATTCCAGAACCTTGCAATACAGACAAATACTTGTATGCTAGATGATCAACCTTTTCTGATCGATTCCACTCCGTTTCTTACACAATGCAATCGCATGACCAGAACTCAACTTTATCTTTAAAGGTCAGTCAGGGATTTCATCACATACACTCCAAAAATGAAAGAGTTACTTTTTCAAAATGGCGACGAAGCGATAATGAGTGTACATGGGCGGAGCAGGCTCTAAATTTCTCTCTTCACGAGACTCACAAAGTAAGATAACACTAACGTTTTTGCGCTTTACAAAACAGAATACATAAGGAGTGGAAATGATGCACCATCATGAAACAAAGCAATGTACATTGATCAGACCATGGTACGGAAGACTAGCCATTTTAACTTGTTGCATACACCAATGAGACAAGATTTCTAAGATAGATTAAACTGTTGTTAGAGCAGATGCTTGATTGAGTCAACGCTAATTTTGCTCTGAATAGCTGACGTACCTTGTGTCATTATCCAGTTCTTGATGTGCTTAGGTTGAGGGGGCATGGTTAAAAGGTCAAAGTGTATGACCCCTCCCAAGACCTGGTAAGCTCGGAGGTCAACCGTATCCTCGTCTTCCAGCTCGTATTCCTCCTCCTCCTCGTACTCTTCTTCTTCCAGACCTTCATCCTCCGGGCCTGGTGTCTTAGCAGGCTCCGGTTCCTTGGCTGGGGTAGGGGGTGCGGCCTCCTGGACCTCTTCTTTCTTCTCCTCCTCTCCTCCCATCACAGACTCCGTCACCTCTCCATCCTCATCCTTCCCTTCTCCATCCTCCCCCTCGGCCTTCTCCCCGTCTCCCTCGACAGGAGGGGGTTCCTCAAAGGGCTCTTCTTCCTCTGGAGGAGGGGGGTAGTAGCGCACCCTCTTGAGCTTGAAGGTGCGGCACCGGTGTGAGAAGTGGTCGTGTGCTGTGTGGATCACACGGATAGCGATGTCAGAGAGGGCAAGCTGCTTGGGAAGATCAAAGGAGAAATCTTCCTCCTCAAACGCATAGCTCTTCAATCTGCAGGGGAGAGATGGAGAGAAGCATGCTAATATTTACTGTCCATATTCATCTCATTTATACAAGCTTAATTTGTCTGAATTCAGATCTGAAATAAAGCGATGAAAATTATTTCTAGGAGAAACAATGTGGAAATTATCGCTGTTCTATCATCATTCTACCTTCATCACAACACACAATTAAAATATGTAACAGAGTTCCCATTGTATTTTTTTTAAAGTATAGAATTGAAACACATCTCCCCCAGACTGACCAAATGAGCGGGACAATTTCAAACATAGCATGTAATAGAAAAGTCATTATCACAAAAATTCTACAAGAACAGTCTGCAGTGCCATTTTGATGAGACACCTACTCAACAAATATGCAATGTCATTTTTTTGTTTAGTTTCAGTTTCGTTTGGACAATTAAAGATGTTCATGCGTGGGTATACAGTTGTCCGTGAAGTAGGCAACTTGGTGATCCCTACATAACAGTGCTCCTGTGCGTACATCCGTGTGCTGCCCTCTATACATACCAATGCATGAGCAAATTTAAAGCTTATCTGTACTAAAGGAGGGATTAGACCACTCTGCAAGGTCACTCAACTCAGCTCTCAATTAACATAAGCAAAAGAGTAACATTAGGCATGGTCTTCTATATAGAGGGAGTAAGTAGCTACAAGTAGGACAGTGTGGCTTTAAGACAGAGAATAAGCAATATACCTTGGGTTCTTGACGAGGTTACCCCATAGCATCAAGACGATATCCTTGTTGCCTTTAGTGAACTGTAGATTACCCGTCTCAGAGTCAGCATGGTTAGAAGCATCCTGAGAGAGAGAGAGGAGAAAAAAAAAAAAAAAATGAGGTTAAATACACTTGTCAATAACCATTTTTTTGTGTTGCTTTAATACATATCAATGTTCTTACATTGCATGAGAAACAAACAAACAGAAACATCCATTTGCTGCTCATGACTGATCAAAATCAGAAATATAAAACAAAAACAAAAAATTAAAAAATAAAAATAAACAAACCAAGTCCTTCCGTTGGCATTTGTAACTTAAAGATTACATTTTCAAGGTCATGAATTTGAGCAGCTAATCAACAACATAAGGGTCCGAATTCACAAAGCAAGGTTTGAGCTCAGACCAAGGTTTGAGCTCAAACCTCCTTTTGTTTCGCCAAACCTCCTTTTGTTCTTTACAAACCAGGTTTGTAAAAAACACGTAAAACGCGTCATATGACGTACATAAACCAAGGTTTGAGCTCAAACCTCCTTTGTGAATTCGGGCCACAGTGTATATGTAGGCTTCTTTTGTTGAGTTAAAAGGCCACTCAAAAATAAAGCCTTACTAATAAATCAGATAACCAGAACATTATGGGACTTGAAAACCTCCACACATCGTTATTGGCAGCCGTTTGTGTGTTAAACTTTTGCTAAACTTACAGTACAAAGCTTTGATCAAGATTTTTTTTAATGTTATAATTCTAAAATAAATGAAGAAATCTATTTCTTTTGAGAGCGAGCGAGAGCGTAGAAAATCAGCTGCTAAAGATGGCATGGCGGATGAATGAATGTAAGGCCAGGCACTTGGCAGTACGGACAGATGAACATTGAGAGTAAGATTATTACAACAATGTCCATATGCCAGTACTATCAAGAACCAAGCAATGTGTGTCGTCGTCTGCGTTAGTCTTCCTTTGCACCGCCAAGATGGAGAGAGAGATAGAGAGCCAGCATCCACCGTTTCTTTGCTTCTATGCTCGTTTTCTTTTGCACTTTTCAACTTACTCTGCTTAATTACATTTAACTAGGTTAGGTACTGCTGCTTTTTAATGTCACATTGCAAATAATAATTATGTCTACAAATATTTGATTAGAGAGGGCATTAGTTTGTAGCTATATTTACACAGTAAGGCCAACACTCCCACACTGTACGTCATCTCAGTATCATCATTTGCAGATATCTTTATGAGCTTCATTTAAAAACGAGTGTGATGATAGCTACATGTGCTGATGTTTGCTATACACACTTCAGTAAGTTAAAAGAGGGCACTACAGATCACATCAATACTCGATATATGAATATGCAAGAGAGGATATTTTAGTATTTAATAAATAGGTTCTTATCGATCCACACTTATTTGCAACGTTAACACTGCAAGTCTATTCTCAAGCAAGGTATATCTGTTCCTACAGGCTGCATCTTAGGAACTCAATGACACCTGGGACCCGTTTCACAAAGCCTTTTTTCAATGACAAATATCAGTGACAAATCTGCTGATAACCAATCAGAAGCAAGGATTTCAGTAGCTTATATAACAACAACTGTCATTTGTCACCGATGACAAGTTTTGTGAAACACCCCCCTAGTTCACTTCAAGGTGAAAAACACCCACCAAATCCAGCCTTCACCAGGATATATCACATGCCCACACATATACCCACACCCTTAAGATAACCTTTCCATGAATGGAGCTCTATATTATATACACCAAACCAAGCAATGCACACACAATTCATTTTCCTCTTTTGAATACAATAATGCACGCAAACAGAACAATGCTTTCTATATAATATTGCAATATTTTTCTTTTAAATGCAACGTATACTTGCAGATTAATGTCATTAATCTTCAGGAAAGCACTGGTTTCAGCCAAGACCTCATTAATCACAATGATCGAAAGTACGCTAGCATGTATGTAATAGAAACTGGTTGGTTGTGGTAGAACAAATGCACGATGAATGCCATTGGATTGGATTGTCTAAACGAGCATCCACATTACATGCATAGCTGGGATGCTTGGCTGCCTGGCTGATGATGATAATTACAATGGCAGATTAGAGCCCCAAGAGAATGGAATGCTTAATCTGACAACCAGAGTGCAAAGGTCATGGACTGTTGTTATGTAACAGCTCTTATCAGATAGTATCTACACAATATAGGATTCCAATGCATTCAAAGCATTACCTCTATCTACTACATGTACATACACACACTAGCCACAGAAGCTTCTCCACATGTTATCACTATGTAAATATAAACTGATGTAATAAGTCTTTTGGCAGCCTAAGCTTGTTACAGTCACCTGTCTACAAAGGCCACATTTGTTGTTTCCCTTGAAAATGGTTTCTCATTGAATCATGTACTAATGGAACCTGTCTACAAAGACCACTTTTTGTGTTTCCCTTGGCTGGTCGCTATAGACAGGTTTGACTGTACCAACATTGCTCTACTTTGATTGATTCCATGTTTGTGGTTCATGAGAATTAGAACAAGAAAATGAAGGAAGTGAAGATAATGTGAAATAAGTTTGAGAAGATGAATAATAATTATTAATAGAGTTAACACCCCTTTTGTTGCGTGAATAGATGAAATTGTTCTAGTTGTTTGCATGTATATACATGTATGTGTTTCTATTGTAATTTCTTGTACTGCCTGTTATTGCTCAAGCTTTCCACATCTGTGGAAAAGAATAAATAAATTATTTCTTGTATAACCTAGTTTGAGAAGATGAATAATTATTAATAGAGTTAACACCCCTTTTGTTGCGTGAATAGATGAAATTGTTCTGGTTGTTTGATTTATTGTATTGCCCGTTATTAATGGTGGACAAGAATAAATCAATTATTTCTTGTATAACATTGTTTTGCTCGCCACAGGGGCATCCTGAGTCCTACATCGCAGCATTGTGTTTGACATACCTTCAATAGGGATACAGTAGCTTCATCTAGCTTGGTCAGGAGTATGTTCTGTAGCTCTATGATGGTTTCTTCATATCTCTTCTCAGTGTTTTCATCTAGCTGCTCTTCAGGTGTGTCTTCAAGAAGGAACTCCAACTCACAAATCAACTGCAAATAACAAATAAAAATAAATAATTAAGTTACATAAAATTAGTTGTAATTTATACAGCACATTTTCCACTGGATACGAAGCGCTTTGAGATGCCTTTCATGGGTCCGCCTTTGATACAAGATACATTGACAGCGGAGTTCAATGAATGAATAGGTATGCCTTCAGATTGAATTGTTCTCCTGTTGCAGGGGAAAAAAAAGATATTTATTTTTAGGGGGCTACTTTTCAAGCTTGCCTGCAATTTGTTTTGCATTGAACTCTATGCAAATTTACAGGGGCTCTTTTCTGATTTTCGGGGGCTCTTTTGGGCATTTCGCCCTGAGCCCCCATGTATTTTTTTTCACTGTCCTGTTGGTGATGATTTGAATTGAGGGAAGCAATGGAGGAGAAAGCTGTGCTACTATTCTAATAATGCAGAAAGATTATTAGACATTAATTGAAGATACCCTATTTGAATATTGGCTATGTCGCCGGAATATGGAACACATGGTTCAAGTCTCGACGCTGAGCTTTGGCAAAACCTGCTGCCACACTCCGCTCAGATAAATTAAATGGGTACTTGATAAGAAATTCCTTGAAGGCTTTAGCGTCTTATAAATGGTGGCTCAACTACAGCCTTTGTATGAAGTGCAGTAGAGTATATTCATATAGTAGCTTTGCTATATATAAATGGACATTAGTGTGGTGGTTATTTTACCAGACTGCTAAGAAAGCATAAATGCTTGTAAGTAAGCAACCAGACGGCCGATGGGTTTAGGTCCTCTCTGAAAGACCTGGTAATGAGGATTAATGCCTTACCAAAGGGCACTACTAGCGCATCGCATTGGTTTCAAACCCGGGTCACCGGATTACGAGACCACTGCTTTTCCAACTGAGCTATTCGTGCCTCCTCCATATATTATTATTATTATGTTTTATACCAACCTTGAGAGTAAGATGGCTCTCCTTGAGGACGGAGTGGATCTCATTTCTCTTTGTGTCATCTTTCCAGAGGTTGATATAGGTGTTGATCTCAGCAGGGATGGTAGGATCAGGGCTTCCATCACACAGCATATACCGATCCCACTAAACACAACAAAGAAAGAAAGAAACAATGTCAAACAAACTCATTCAACAATTCACTTCAGGGAAAAAATTAATACTTATTTTTGGGGGCTACTTTTCAAGCTTGCCTGCATGAAAATAACATTCTAAAATTGGTTTTGTGTCGAACTCTATGCAAATTTTCGGTGGCTCTTTTCTGATTTTTCGGGGGCTTTTTTGGGCATTTCAGGGGCTATTTCACCCGAGCCCCCTTGTATTTTTTTAACCGATTCACTTTGAATCAGACTGAGTTTACATGTACTTCCATCAGCTGTAAATTAAAGCAAATACCCAAGGTATTTCAGGTCTCAATACTCCACTCGCAAAGTTGACAATCCAGAGGGAAGTTCTTTAAATAAAGCTTGAAAATCTAACTTCTTACTCAAGCTAAGGAAGCAATGAAATTGGGACGCTTTTCTTCCACAGTGTTGCTACTTCCAAGTCTGACAAGGAGAAATATCAAGACACTGCTTGATGCATGCTGCCTGTGACCAACTGATTTGGGAGAAAAATGGAGAACCTTTTTAATCTGGAAAGATTTGGCAGTTCCATGAAGTGTTTCGCTCCACTTAGCATAACCTACTTCTCACGACCCCAAAATGATTTTCGTTTTTTATTTAATGCAGGGGCAGCCAGAAAGTCGTTCCAGTCACTCCTTAATTGTCACCATACCATAACTTCTTCATTATTAGTTTCATATGTGGAGGAGTGTGATGCTTCTCTACAGAGAGAGAAGGACTAACAGCAATCAAAATGTAATGAAAAAGTTCTTTTAACATTTATTAAATGTGGCCTACTTTGGTGAATGGTACAGACGCCACCCAGTCAGCATGACTCTCTCTAATATCTTAAGCCCCTTCATGAGGAATTTCCTAAATTATTACAAATCTTGAAAAGTGGCTCCACTGTGAGCCTTAGCTTATGTCTCTTAATACAGAAACAAAACCTAATTATCCAATTTGCCTCACTCTCTCAGAAGCGCCTGTATTCCTGCTCCTCTACTCCTCACGCACGCATGCACGGCCTTATGTGCCAGTCAGAGCCAAGCGATGACTGCAGCGTGAGGCATCGCTCACTTAATTCACTGCAGAACAAAAACCTATTATCCAATATCCTCACCGACAGGGGCCTTGTGATCAAGCCTTATGACTGTAGCTGGTGATGAGAGAATGACAGGAAACTCAGTCATAGTGACTCTCACAAAGAGTAATCAAGGATTTCCGCTCAGCTTCAACTCATCATTTCCCTTTTCACCGTTTCATCCCAGTCTTTTCAAATAACTTCCATCCTACCTCGTGGCTCTATGTTGCATCACATCCAAGAAAACACATTCCCTATAGGACACGCCTAACCTATCTAGATTCCCTCCTTCTGCCCCTCCCTCCCTCCCTACATTATCTCATCCTGATCTCTTGAAGCACAGCATGTAAGACTGAGAGTAACTGACTGGGGAAACAAAAGTTATCCTGGGAAGTCGGCCAAGAAAGGTATCCTGTGGGAATCAACTAAAACGTGTATTTTCCAAATCTGACGCCCACACTTCCTTCCAGCACGCAAAGCAGGCGCTTGACCTTTCTATCTAACCCAAGCCTTCTCGCCATCGAGAGTGACCTGAGCGAGCCTTTATACGGCATTCATTCATTGAGAAAATGCGGTTTACAACATGCAGTGCTAGTACTTGAGCCAATGAATCTCAACCATGAACAGAATACTTCTTCATTTCCTCATTGCTCTAACTAACCTCGATGTAACAAGATTAGAAATGCATGGATATAAATGTCAATGAAAACTCTACATATAGAGTCTACCTAGTCATGACACACTACGCAGGATATCTGGAAAAGCTCAGCCTCTCGCGATAGTCCACTATGAATAAAGTTAGCTAGTGGTGCTTTAAACTTTGTTTCTGCCGAAATATTTCAAAATGGTGAAATCTAGTTTTAGTGCCAATTTAAAAGGACCTGAAACCCCTGGATATTTGCGTAGGCTGGTTTACGTGAACCAATACAAAGAGACTGGATGAGGGGACACTGCTGTACGTTTCGTCATCTTATCTCCTCTGAAATCTGTCACCGCTGCTGCATAGCCAACCAGTGGATGAGTAACTGGGTGACATCACTGTACCCCTGTTAATCACCTACTACCTGCCAAGCGAGGGCAGGCCACGCTATGCGGAGGATTTCAATTGAATTAAAGGCTTCCCCTCACCCCACATCCCTAAACCATGAACTTTGACCTTTGAACCCTTGTCCTCTCGCAGGACATGTGTTCACTAGACGCCAAGACCAAGAGTGGCTTTTCAATACTTTCTATATTACCTACCGGTAATTGTATCCCTGTCCCTGAACCCTAGGCCAAACTGGATCACTTGTTGCAGGACTAAATGTGAGATCACTGACCGACTAAGACAGACTTACTGTATGTATCCCTCACACGCTAGCTATTAACCAACAGTGAGTTGCACACTACTTTGCATACTTTCAGACACATTAAAAAACTTTTTTTGGGGGGAAGGGGGTTCTTAATATCTTTTTTTGAAGTCAATATGCATGAGCCCTATGAAAAAATTTACAAATTTCCAAATTTCGGTGCCTGTTAGTGTGAAGCCTAGCAACAAGAGATGAATTCAGGGTAATGTAACGTTTTGATTGGTTGGTTCAGACTCGTTGGCGTGACTGGAGTAAGACAGTACAGAGTAGACAGTCAGGGACAAAAATTAATATTTATTTTTCAGGGGCTACTTTTCAAACTTGCCTGCATGAAATTAACACTCTAAAATTTGTTTTGCATTGAACTCTATGCAAATTTATGAGGGCTCTTTTGGGCATTTCGGTGACGAATTCGCCCGAGCCCCGGTGTATTTGTTCCACTGTACAGAGCGGACAGTGATTTGAAGGCGATGTGGTTGAAGCTGAACATACCTTGGCCTGTGCTCTCCGTGCCTCTCTAACATGGTGAAGGGCTGTGTAGTTACCCTCCAAGATGGTTGCAAGCTGGGCAAGCTCTGCTGCATGTCGCTGATGTTCCTATTAATAACATCAAAAATAATATTAGAAAGACTGTTAGTTTTGCGGCAATATAGCACCGAAGAGTAATTATGATATACATGTACGTTGGTTTTTTTCTCCAGGTTACCGGTCCCAAACAACACATTGAACAACCTCATGGAGTTTGAAGGAATCTTCCTGCATTTAAACTTGCAAAACATGCGCCCATATAACCGGAAAGTGACTTTCAGATCAAGGGGAGAGAGAGAGAGAGAGAGAGGATATCCTTGTGGAGGGCGATGATGAAACAATTGTTCATCCTAATGATAATGAAGCTTTTCCTTGCAAGGTTTCTCCAATCAGGATATGTACAATTATGGCTTTAGAAGGAAAAAATCATTCCACACTGGCACAACTAAGAAACAAAAGATGAGTAGAGTTTCCTGTGATTAACGTGTCATAATGCTTGTGCCATGACTCAGTCAGCAGCAGCAGCGGGCTAACAACCCTTTACTCAGTATCAAACCCAAGAACATTTGGAAAGTTCTATCTATACATACGGATGCCAACCATGTAGTAATTTCCTTTGTACTCTCTGCAGTGCGAATTTGAGACATTTAGAACAATTTGAATAGTTTAAAGTTAAAAAGAGCTCCACAATTGTCTAATGAAACTGTTTCTTTTCAGTTTAATTTGTTTTTCTATTCTTTTTTTTATCTCCTCTGTAACTGTACTGCAGAATACTTCCAACTGTTTCAAAGAAATCGAGATGTCACCTTTCAATTGTGAACATTTTGAAATTTGAATGGTTGCAGTATTTATGTTCACCAAAAAAATTGGAATCCTTTCACAAGGAAAATATAAGTGTGAGAGCCGAGAGATAATGAAATATTTTCTTTTAATTTAGAAATGGACAGTGTGTGTATGTCACTGCAGTAAACCAATGGTGCAGACATAATACTTATCTAACATACTTTGAGTGAGAAATGCACATGTACATCTTAGACTAGACCAGCTAGTCAATACAGTATGCTTAGACAAGTGGGACCTTTATTTATTGTCTCAAGACATTCTTAGCATACCCTGCCTACATGTTTGTTGTCAGTTTAGAGCCAGAAGGATGCCGTCTCATATGCTTTAAAGGCATCATTTAACAATGTTAAATCTGAGATGCACGGCCCTACGTGTTATCAGTGTCTGTGATATGGTGTAATATTGAAGCCCTAAAAACATTCCGCTTCAAAATGATCAAGAAGTGCCTCAAAAAAGTAAAAATCTTTGAGTGACCGGTTTTACCATACTCGTTTTCCCCAATAGACTGTAGTGTTATAAGATCTGTTAGGAAAATGAATTTTATTATTTCTAATCATAAATAACTTGATAATCAGACAGGCGATCGGCTTGTAGAAGTCATGGGGTTCTGACTGACCTAAAGATTTATAATTATCATTGCAGCATGAGCTAAATCCAGAATTTTGTTTCAGAATCTGAGACAAAGTTACCAGATCCCTTTAACACAGAGTTAGCTCCCTCTAGTCTAGGCAGAGGATTATATCTACAAGCTAACACAGGCTAAATCAGGCTAACATTGAGAATGGGTGTAATTGCTTTACGGATCCCTAACTAACCTCCT
Source organism: Strongylocentrotus droebachiensis (assembly GCA_035222895.1). NCBI lineage: Eukaryota > Metazoa > Echinodermata > Echinoidea > Camarodonta > Strongylocentrotidae > Strongylocentrotus > Strongylocentrotus droebachiensis. The sequence goes on from JAVYIG010000070.1 coordinate 1,038,980, forward strand.
CAAAGCCATAACCTTGTAATATTACTTCCTTTTTGAATTCTAAATTGTAATTATTGAATTTTGTATCTTTCATGAAAACACTTATTATTAATTGAAACCCACTGCTCTAGTGAAGGGGTAAAAAAAAAAGGAAAAAAAAGATTATGTAACTTTGAAAAATGTGAATAATCATTATCAATGTGATAACTTACTTGAGCTAAGATCTTTTCTCTTTCCTCTCGTTCTAATCTTTCTCGTTCCAGACGCTCGTTATCCTCTTGTTCTTTGCGGGCCCGTTCTTCCTCTACAAGAAAGCAAAGCACAAAAAGAAGACATTTAATTTACGGATGTTAACAGGATTCTACAAAATGAAAATGAAATAACAAGAGATTATTTCCTGTTAGTTATTCAAACATGCAAAGTATTGATTACTATTTGAAGAGTGAAATATAGCTGAAATATAATCCTGAAATTCATACTTTGCCTTTCATGGAGGAAATATATGATCTCAGTGTAAGTACATCAAACAGGACATTCTTTTACACCAATTCAGAATTACATTGACTAAGAATAGATACATGTATATTTATGTGCAAAAGAAAATACATGATCTACACGTTTGCCTATAATCAGTATAAGACAGCCCTTGATAGAGTATTCAGTCGCGGCAAAACTGCACTGTTTTTTTTTTCTTCTTCGGATGGCGTAAAGTGTTCTATGCTTTACATTTCTGTATCTTCTAATACAGAGCTCAGTGAATGTGCGCAAGTCATTTGTTGTGCGCAGTTGCCATTCAGTCAGTTTAAAACATGGCAGCATTTGAGCCATATCTGAACGGAGTTGGGCCAACTCGGCCCCACTGCAAAAACGGTCAGTTTTTGCAGGTTTAAGGTTAGGCTTAGGTTTAGGGTCAGGGTATAATTAAACAAAATTAAAGTTTTTGCAGCGGGGTCGGGTTGTCCCCAGGTCCGAGTTAGCCTGGATCCATCTGAACAACCTATAGCCGACTTGTTGTTTGCAAGACAATGGATATCCCACACAACACATTACCAGCCAGGGAGGGCCATTTGAAGAACCCTCGCAAGCTACATTGCAAACATCCCAGCTATCACACAATGAAACACTGAAAGGGCTCTAATTTCAAACGCACACAAATCAACACACGCCTCCCCCACTGTGTGAATAAAAGTCTGTAACAGTTTGCAATGGATATTGATTAAAATTGGGTTAGTTCAGTGTGTTATATCACAAGTGCTTACGTGTATGTGGTCTGCGGAAATAGTATATTCAACAACTTGTTAATAATAAATGAAAGAAAGAGTCATAATGCTCTGTACATAAAGTGTGAAATTAAACCAACTACTATACTTTATTTGTTCAAGTGCTTACAGACTCTCAAAGAAAGATTGAGGCTAAGAGATGGAGGTTATTATTCAGAAGTGGTGTCACTAGCCTTGTTTAACGTAATTTTTTTTGTTATAAACTTTTTCTTCCAATTTGTTGGCTCTAAAATAGATCATCATAAAGATACCATATAAAGGATAGAAAATATTGCACAACTCTTAATATGTAGCTCACATTTAAGAGTAACATTGAAACATGTGCTTTTTCTTCATCAAATGTTAAGGTCTCAGAAGTATTGTGCAACACTTAACATGTACTACTGTAGCTACATCTGTAACTACTACAAATGGAATTTTCACTCTAGTCCATGCACACTGTTGAATATATAATACATGGTGCTTAATCTACATGTATGTGTAACTTCCTCTTCATTGAATGGTGTTAGAGCCGAGGTGTAAAGGCTGCAATGTTCAGAAAGAGACAATGGGTATTGTCTCTCACAGTCAAGAATGAATATAGCCAATGGCTTAACTTTATAGCTAGTATTAAATAGCCCAGTATCTAGAAAACAATGCTCCTGTAATTCCACCATTCATGTTGCTCCAAAGCAATTGATTGATTGCAAATGCCAGAGGAAGTAAAATATGGCGCGGTGAGCCGGTGACTATTTGAGACATAAATTTGTGTGCTACCATTAGGCATTACATTTTATACAAACACAAAACATCCAATCAAGAGTCAATTTGGAAATGCTATCTAAGAGTCTAAACACAAAAGAATTGAACAAAACAAATGTAGGATTTAAATATATTTGATTCTACAACTACATGTACAAGCCATCACGGTTTATTAGATCCAAGTCCATTTCTCTCTATAACCTCTATACGAGACTCAATGCATGACATGTACTGTGTACCTGGTATGAAGGCATCTATAGCTAGTATAAGAAAGCTTCCCTCGACCCTCTGGTTCTTGCTATGGTCACTATGCATGCATATAACACATGTCAGCTCAATGAACTTCCTATGAACTCGGAAGCTAATAAAACTAAAAGGCAAAGCAGTGTACATAATGCACTCCTATCTACATGTATATTTGAAAGCAATCATAAATAGCAGCAGCCAGAAAATGATAAGACAATTCTGTACGTATAAATACAAGATAATTTAACTATTATGTTCAATAAAGCAGCACGAGAATTCAGAGTAATTTCCCATTGAAATACAAAAGGATTTTCAAACCTAAATCGAAAGATTTAATATATCACGATAGACTTCATTTTGCATAATAAGAAATTAAAACCAACTGAGAATCTCTTACTTACTTTATCCTTGCAGAAAATGGAGATACCACAAGAAATAAACCAGTGGAGAAATTGCTACATGTAGACCAGCACCGGTAGTAGGGTTTTCAGGTCAAAATTATTTATACCTCTAGGTACCATAAAACTGGTATCATATTAAAGCTCTCAATGAAAGAAACACAATGCTTTTTAAATCATGTAAATTGGTTGAGTAGTTTTTGAGATATCATATTTTTTGTTTTCATGCCAATGGCATGCAATGAAGCCACGTGCTACACATAAATGTGTATAACCCTTTTGGCCCCAAATTATGACAATTTCAGCTATGTCAAAGTAATAAAATGCATGTTACTTTATTAATATTGCGGATATATTGATGAAATTCCACTCACTAATGTATTTTTTAATGCTCTACATGAATATTTGGTTATTTTCTAAATATTGTCACTCGTTCCCGGGTAAATGACAGCATTTTCCCGCCAAATTTTCACCCGCAGGTGGGCAAGATACATGTATCTCCTCCAGTTCCTGCGACTGCGTGGTGCGAAGAGTGGCACTCGGAGTGGGTGGATACCCTGTATCAACCGGAGGCGGAGGGTCATCAGAACTTTCGTCCATGCTTACTAAGTTCAGTTAAACCTCAAGTTAAAAGAAAGAATAAAAGTTTTAAAACAGGATAAAATTTATTTTGTGCATTTTATTTGTATTTTAATTTTCATTTCACATTTGTCTTAACTTTTTGGGGGGACAAAACTTCTCATCTCAAGTAAATATTTTCTTATCAATATTGATTTGATTTTGATAGTCCTTTAATTTATGTATTTAAAAATATAAAGATAACGATTCTACTATTCCAAATCAACAAACAATAAAAAACTGAAGGCAACGAAAAAAAAAAAAAAAAATCGCAATCACCGTTTCGCAGTCCCTCCGTCTTTGATAAATTTGAACACCCCTAAAATCACGAATGGTATCGTCCACCAAAAAAACCCGGCCGTATAGGTAGTACACTATGGCATGTCCCATTAATTATGTAGGGGTGTTATTACCCTTCTACCCAGATGTTAACCGAATTGTAAATTTATTACGTATTCCTCTCATAAATCATCAACAATAATTCATATTTCAAAATATACGTGACCCTGTAGTAAGTAACATATGAACAAATTTCATAAAAATGCTCTTTTCCCTGACGATCGCCTCATATAGTTACAATCACACACAGCAAAAAATCCCCAAACTCCACCGAACACTCGTCTTTGTTTACACGGAGAGTGCCCCGGTACAATAGCGCATCGGCACCGCACAAAAGCTCGGCACGGTTCGATCAATTTTGTCAACAAAGCCTGGGAGTAGCTCTACAAAAAGCTCTCTCCGCATAAAAATACAACTCGTGGGGACTCAAATTTCACATATATTGTAGAAAAGGCATGTACGATTCATATCATATAAGTTCTTACCTTCAGATTGTCCAAATTCATGTCAAAATCAACCGGTGAATTTTCAATTCGTCGTAACTTTCGTTGTAGATGAGCTATGAAAACCGAACAACTTGTAGTATGCAAATTAACCTTCGGGGGTAAAGTTGAAACCCGTCTAGATGTCAATCAAATTGCGTTCGGGTGCGGAGAAGCAGCCGAAGATCGTGCTTCGTGAAAGTTTCGGCAAAATGTTGGTGCCGCGAGCGCGGAATCGGAAAACCTCGCAAATCTTCGAAAGAAGAAGGGGCGGAGCATAGTGGTTCATTCATAAAGTTGTGGACTGCGGTACGTAGTCGCTACAGCTGTGAAATATGCGATTTTGAACAGCTGAGACTCTGAGCTTTCCGATGGTACCAGACTCGTGTGATTTGGACAAAATTAAAGTGCTTGTTTTGTAAGTTTAAAAAGGGCATTTTTTCGGTTTGTAAACGCTGTTAATGCGCGTGAGGGGCTTCAGTGAAAGTAGATGAAACTGAAAACCCTACCGGTAGAGAGGAACAAGATGCTTTACTCAGACCAAGGACCTCCGGTTAAAACTCAGATGAGTATTTTGGAGAACCAACCATCCAAGAAACCAACCAACCATGCTCAGACCATGGACCTACTATGCTCAGACTCATGCATGTTCAGAGTGGGCTGTACAAAAGCTTGACTCCACTAGAGCACTCGGCACATGGTTAGTGCATAGCTGTACAATAGACTCCCAAGGCCAGGCCAGGCTGGCTGGCTGTGCACTAACGCACGAACGCATGCCTTCTAGTGTGTACTAGCTGTGATGCATTGTGGCGGGAAATGTTTGAATGCATGAATGAATAGAGCAGCACTTGAGTTGAGTGAAGAATAGAGGGAGCCAGCCTTAGAACCTAACGGTATGCATGCAGAACAAAGGACCCTGGTCTACAGGTATGCTCGCAGGACAAAGACCCCTCAAACACTAATCTAGATTTCCTGTGAAAGCAATTGCTCATGGTTCAACCCAAATCCCAGGTGGTTTACCCATTGGGTGACCTTTGAACCTGGGGTCAAATCTAACAAACCAGTGGACCTTCTCTTTATCCTATGATACACACATAAATTGCATGGACATTGTACATGTAGATGTAGGCCTATGTGTAGTTCAATGGATTTATTCATCATTGTACATTATTAAATACTGATTTGAAATGTTACCACTGCTAAGCAAGTAGGGACTGTAATACATGTATTATAACTGATTTAAATACTGCAAGGAAGGTTAGTTTAAATGTTCTAAATAAATCAATTGGAATAGATTTTCCATATGAAATGAAGAAAAGGGGAAACATTATCAAAACTTTTCAACATTGAAGCCTAGTCACGCACATTCAAAATTAATTGGGAATGAATTTGAAATCTAAATAAAGTTATTTTGAATTTTAAAAATGTAGCTCTCAACAATGACAATATATTTTCAAAAGCAGTTTGTATAATTAGTTTGTGTTTATGCTCTGAGTTTTTTTCTTTCCATTTGAGTAATTACATGGATCAATGGAATGGTGAATAACAGTTTTGAAATCGATTAACAAAAGGGAACTAGATTCTCTTGTATTATATTTGACAGTTAATATCCCATAAACCCAAATACCACACATTCATCGCGTTCTATGGCCCATTAAATAAATAAAAGGATAACAATGTTAAATATACACATAATTCACCATCAACCGCTTTAACAATGCATTGAGTTCATGAAAGTAAATTACTCGTAAAAAGCTCTCTCTCAAAAAAGAGAAAAGAATGAAACATTGCTAGATGTACTTCTTTACAGCGATACTGAACTGAAACAAAGTTTTACTCTCTTGTTTCTTGACCATAATTCCAGCAACTGTCCTTCTAAAAACAATTTCTGGACAAGGACTCTAAACTAGCAGTTGTCCAAGACACATGGGTGCTCAAAATCCAAGTCTGGACCCCCTCCTCCTCCCCATTTCAAATTATTTACAAAACGGCTCGTGCTTACAAACTCTAAAAATCTTAATCTCAACCCAATTCCATAAAAGTGCGTAACCCTACCCTAACTATTGCATAATATCACAACCTAAAACATTGAGCAATGCAATCCCCCATGTACTGTAGCCTTTGAGTATGGGAATACCAGTTTGTGTGTGATATCAATTGAGAGAGATTCGGCAGGTGTAACAACAAAAGCAGGCAGACTTTTGACATTTCACAGACCCGAGCATTTCCTCTCGGAAACCAAGTAGGAAACAACCTATCCGCTCTCAAGGAATATGCAAAAAACTGTTCATTGTTCGTTTCTCTAGAAACAATAACCAACCAAAACTAATCACACGTAAAACAGTAACTGTCATGAACAATGAGAGTTGGACAATGTTACAACACTAGACAAGTACATGTTTGTAAGGTAGGGGTCATGGTCAAAAGTTCGTGTCTTTACATGTCAAGCGTTGAACGATGTAATCATGAACTAAATAAGATTTATTGTTGAATTATAGAAAGAAATATTTCCTATTTCAGATTAGCATTGTATGCACATTTACATGTATGGACTGTAGCATGTCTGCTCAAGATTGTTAGCCTTTTGAAGCAACATATACATGTAGAACATTTGATGTGTCTCTTAGAAATGTTTTTAAAAATTGTGAAACAAGAGCATTTCTTATCAGGATCTAAATCTCTGAGGGGGTAACCTACCAAGTCAAAAGTGCCCCAAAATTAGGATTGATCTACATGTACTATAACCAATGTGGCTTTCTTACATGGAATATTCTAAACAAAACTAAATGCCAAAGACTTCATTTATCAGCAAAGATTATTAAATGTGTTTAACTCGATACAAGAGACACCAATAGACACAGTAAGAACACAGCTATTGAAGATTGAGAGATAATGTACACACCTTGAGGCAATGTCAGTGCAGTCAGTCAGCCGATAAGATCACAGTCTGGACCTAGTCTAAATGTTTCACTGGATCTCACACACCGTATGAACGAGGCACTGAGTCCAAGGAGAGAAGCTGCTGCAGCACCAGGGAAGGACTGAAGAAGCTTCCACAAACCAAGAACGGTTCCTTCCGAAGAGGCAAACTGCACGGAACTGATAGACAACGCCCTAAAGTTCTCCCTTTTTAAGCCAGCGTGACAGGGCCAGGCATCGAGGAAAGAGAGAGTTTGTGAATCAGGCCTGTCTGTGAATCACACGAAGAGCTCTGGGCTCATTGGTTCCTAGAGATGAGAACAAGCCCCTCTTAAACTAAGCCACCTGTGGCAGGCTAACACTGGCACAGGAAGTACCAACTTCCCTAACTTCATCGACCAATCAGAGATGGCCTTAGTCACTGGTGAGACTGACAGGGGGTTGGTTGGTTGGTTGGAGTGTGGGTGGGGGGGGGGGGGTGGGGTGCAGATGAGAGGAGGGGGATGTTGGTAATCAACCTGCCATAGGAATACAACAAAGGTCATCCGCAATAGATGAGAGAACAATGAAGAGTCAAAAACAAGATGCATCCGAATGAAGACTCTACATGTGTTTCCTTTTACACATTCTAGATGTGAGAACTTGTCATTGTCTGTCAGATTGCATGTTACATGAGCAGAAAAAAAAATTACACGGGGGCTCGGGCAAATTAGCCCCCGAAAGTCTTAAAAGAGCCCCCAAATTTTGCATAGAGTTCAATGTAAAACAAATTAAAGAGTGTTATTTTCATGCAAGCAAGCTTGAAAAGTAGCCCCAAATTTTGTTAAAGTAATTGTTTCCCTGTACATGAGTAGGTACTAGCATGAGATGTCCACCTCAATGATGTGCTACTCACCATCATGAATGACATCAACAAGTAGGGCAAAAAGAAATGTACTGCAACCTTACACAGTTATACATTCCACAGTGGACTGACACATGTACCGTTTTATTATTGATCTTATCAATATCAAACAGTATCTAACCAATAGTTTATTTGTTACATGAATAGTATGCGACTGTGGACCCGGAAATCCTCAATTCTATACTTTGTTCACAAAATTCCTGAAAAATATGGCCAATAATAAAATTCAATACGAATGTTAGGCCGATGAAAGTTGATCTCATGGTTCTCGTCAGGCATTGTTGAGATTTTGATGAGGGATTTAGATCAACTTTCATCTTTCATCTGACTTTGATTTCATGTTCTCGCGGGCATATTTGGAATTTGAATGAGGGATTTTGATCCAAATTCATCTTTCATATACAAACCAATAGAACTTGTTGAGGGTATCGAGTCTTGTACATTATACATGTAACGCTCTTACACCAATATCATACTCCAATGACTATTTCTTCCAAATTTTCTGTGATATTTGGGTTTCTGTGACACCATCTTCATTTCATTTCATTTTCAACCGCGGGGTCAAACTTTTCACAGGGCTGCTGCTGATGTACATCGTGGCCTGGCCCGTGTGGCCACTCAATGCATGGAGGCACGCCGAGCACATCCCCTCTTTTCACAGACTCAAAAAACCTTTCAAATGTCAAGGTTTCATCAAAACTATCTACACAAAGCAGTCTGCTGCCCTGAGTCACACAAAGTGAAAGAATCATTTTGACTGACAGTGCGGCCAAAAGCGATTGATAAATAGTACAGATGAATTGCTGTCCTGAGCTAGTATATTGGGCAATGCACTGAACAGTTTAATACGCGTTATAGCTCCCACCCGGTACGGTAGCGGGAAGCCGGAGTACGGCGTGAGGCAAAACATTCGCCCCGTGTCTAGCCGCAGACTATTCCTGGCCTACGCGATAGGCAGCTAAAGTAGGGGGCGGCATATTATGCCGCCCGCTACTTTAGACCAATCAGCGATCGACTTGGCAGACATCGCCATGGACGCGTGTCACATGGGCCACGCGCGGCAGCCCATCGAAAATATTGTTGATTTTTTGAGGCGGCAATTTCATATCTGGACTTTTTGACGCGGGAATTTCGTCAGCGATGAGTGTTGAACTTTTTTGGTGCGCGAGCAAAATTTGATGCGGGCGCTGACGAGAACCATGAGATCAACTTTCATCGGCCTTAGTAGGCCCTATTCTGTTGTGGATTGTTCCAGCATTAGAACCATGGGTTAACCCCTTTTCACAGTCATAACATTGGGGGATGAATTCATTCTCTTCAATTTCAATTGTCATGTGTACATGTATCCCTTCTCTTGCAACACTCACCATGCAAGTCGTGACCAACAGGTATCACTGCACCTGTCTCATCAATCTCAATCATTTCTATTCAAGTTGGCAACACTCGCAATCTTTCATTCCACTAGTGTACATGTATCAATCTTTTATTATGGAGTGAGGCAACCAAATATTTCATTTTAATATTTAACCAAGTACAAGTTTTGTGCTGAGAGGAATGAGAAGCGAATGGTATTGCTCCAAGACAAAGAAGATTGTTTTTGCTTTTTGCATCAATGTGTCCAAGTGTAGATTATGAAAAGAAAGGACATTTCCAATCAAAGTGTAATCACCCTCTAGACTTCCCAATGCCATTATCAATTACACGTCCACTTCCTCCGTCTAGTTAGTGAGTGCTAATCAGGGAATTGTACTTGACAAAGTCACCTGGGTGGGTATGAGTTATGCCCATGTGTGCTGCAATTACGCCGTGTCCTGCACTACTGCCCCCCCCCCCCCCCCACACAAACACACAATGTAGTAACTCACAATTGTTTTACAACAAAATATATTTGTAATGGGCAATGGCTATTAAACCAAAAGATAACTTGTGCCCAAAACTGACTTCAATATATTCCAACTGTTTGCCATTAATTCCATGAACTTTCATTTTTTGGATGACGGAAAAGATTTGTTTCAAACTATTTGCAATATTCATATTTAGGGGGTCTACATGTATGTCTGAACATTTTCTTTAGGGGAAATATAAATTTAAGAATTGCTTTGGTCGGAGTAAATGGGAGTGGGGGGGGGGGCTCAAAAGATACGTCAAGAGTTGCCAATTGTTGTTTGATTGATCGCAACTTTATGAATTTATACATGGAACTCAATTGTTTCATATCAGATTTTTCACACTATATGAATGACCCATTTCTTTTCATTTTCTAATTTTAATGGGACTTGGTAACATTGTTCAGATGAGAGAGAATGGTGCTAAGACAGTGACTACTGGACTTCCCCTTTATTAAAAAGGAACATTTGCTCAAATAAATATATTGTATTAAAGAAAGTTTGCTGACCTTCTTCCCTTACTTGTTGTGCTTCTTCTTCTTTCTTTAACTTCTCCTTCTCAGCTTTGCTTAGTTTTCCCTTCCCCTTTCCCTTCGCTGATGACTTGGGCTTTGGAGGCTGGGGGAAGAAAGAGAGAACAAAACAATTATTTCATTCATTCATCCATTTGTTCATTCAATCATCATGTGTAAATTTACTTTATTTGCATACAAACACATTCAAAGGCATATAAATATATCCATTTATAATCTATGCAAAATATCCATTAAGGTACACAGGAAACCACATCCTCAGCAAATTCAGTAAATATAAGTTACACGTTTCATAATAAAAATGACAAATAAGAGAACTTAAAGGTAAAGACCAGTATTGGTAACGCCCCAATTTCAAAAAATGAAATGGAAGCTCTCATTACCAATCATGTGAAAGAATATGTTTTGACTAATACATGATGATAAAAAATTTGCCGGGAAACCGCCTACTAATTCATATATTTGGTAAATTTGTTTCTCTCATGGTCGTGTGAGAGATATAGGGTAGTCCCATATACATCTTTCTGTGTATAGTGCTTGTAACTTTACAAAGAATGGGCCAAATTTCTTATCATTTTGATGATTCCAGAACCTTGCAGATGCTAGATGATCAACCTTTTCTGATCGATTCCACAACGTTTCTTTCACAATGCAATCGCATGACCATTACTGGTCTTTACCTTTAAAAACAAGTTTATAACTTAAAAAAGCCTTTAATGGTTTTCTTTAGCAAAGTTCCCACTACAATATTATACAACTATTTTTCATGTGTACATGTATTTATCGCTCACTGCTTGTGTTTGTGTTTTTCTCAAAGCAGTATTTCAAAATCCCTACAAAATAGTACTTGTGATCCATATGGTGCCATCATATCATGCCTGACCAGCCAGCCAGCAAGTGCAACGCCATTCCTGCAGTCTACGTACATGTACATGTAAGGTACAATCAGACTGAGAAGAACAAGCATACATGGGCATGGGGGATGTTTCACAAAGACTAAGATCGACTTTAAGTCGGACTTAACTATGGCAGGCCATTCATGGCATGCCGTTTGCTCTTACCATTTTGGCATTGGTCTGTCACGGAACGTACAAATCATGGTCACATATCTACAGAATTTATATTTTTTGATATTTCATTATTGAAGGAAAAAAATATTATCTAAAGATCATAATTGAGAGAACAATGATGAGGGCAACCAGTGGCATGACTGGCCTGCCATAGTTTAGTCCAACTTAAAGTGGATCTTGGTTTTTGTGAAACACCCCCCATGCATGCGCCATTATGGTAAAGCCATTATTTCCAAACTGACGATGCGACCAACGACATGCCATCTCAAATTGGCCGCTATATCTGGATGGGTTTTGGCGGACAAGGTCATTCCGTTGGGGAAGAGGTATAAGAATTGAATGACAGATGATAGTGTAGACTCCCATGCAATTAATGTACATGTACACTTTTGACGTCATGGTATTGTACGACTGTATTCATTCATCATGTGTACATTACCAAAATGAGACAGAGAAATTCCACAAAAGGAGGAACACTAAATGAGGTTCGGGGTGTTCAGTGGAAAGGTAGAAACTTTAGAATGTTTTTACATAGGAGGACATGTTTTCCTCGCATTTAATTTCTAAAATTGAGAAATATTTGTTCCCCCATCTTTAAAGACCGTCACCACTACTGGGCCAGAAGGGATTTCCATATTTCACATTACAAAGAGCCCAATAAAATTGTTTGTTAGATTGGTTTTATTCTGTTGTTGCTTTGTTTGTAATGTATACTGGTATTTGAATTTTGTTTTTTTGTTAGTGAAAAAAATTCAATTCAAAATTAAACTGTATCATGTATTCAGAAAGTGTACAGAGTCTAGCTGAACAGGGAAAACAATATTTATTTTTCGGGGGCTACTTTTCAAGCTTGCCTGCATAAAAATAATACTCTGAAATTTGTTTTGCATAGAACTCTACGCAAATTTACGGGGCTCTTTTGGGCATTTAGGGGGCAAATTTGCCCTGAGCCCCCGTGTATTTTTTTCACTGTAGCTGAATGCTATGTACATGTATGGTTATAGATCTCACATTTTACGATACATGATGTACATGACTTGTTATGAACCCATTGGTTCATGTGTAGCCAGAGCCGGGCATAAAGGCTACTTCCTTCTATACACAAAGAATCTAGGCTAGTGATGGCTAACTCTTTCCTGCCTTTAGTTCACAGTGAGGAAGTGTTTAGTTTAGTCATTATCCCTACCATGGCAATATGGATTCCTGATGGTACATTCACAGTACTATGAGGGCACAAAGATATTAGATATTCATTTTTAAATTCTGTTCTGCAGTCCCTATCTATGGACAAATGCAGATCTTACCATTTTACAATCAAGTTAAATTCAGGGCTATTTCAAGGTCCGACACGAACTGGCACTCGGGGACATACAGTACTGTACAGTATGACCTACTCTGTGATGTTTTTGGTGTCCCACTTAATTAATACATATGATAAGAAACCCAAACGCATTTGTGGCTCTGAGTAAAGACTAAAATAAAGTAAAGCGATTTACAAGCATAATATTGCATCCTAATACCTAGAATCCCTTTACAATCTCACTCAACTATTGAAGTCTTTACTCAGAGCCACAAATATGTGTGGTTTCCTTATGTAAGTGGGACACCAAAAATGTCACAAAGTGGGTCCCTAATTTATGGAATCACCTGTACAGACCTTGGGGGTGTTACACAAAGATTATAAGTCGAACTTTACAATTATGGAGAGCCATTTGTAGCCTTAAAATAAAATATACCCGGTATTCAAAAGCAAAAATTCAAAGTATTTTAGACTTTATATAAATTCCACATCAAGAACATGAAATCTCCCATGATAATAGAAAATGTGTATTTTTTTTGACAGGGGGGGGGGGGGTTGTTTGAACACCCAATCCCCCCCCCCCTCTAGATACGCCCTTGGTTCCAACACACAAAATGACTAAAATGTATTTTGTTTTGATCTGACTTGGGATGGTATTTTCTTTTTAGAGGACCTTTTCAAGTTGGACTTAAAAATGATGGAGAGCCATTTGTAGCTTTAAAATATTATATTCAAAAGCAAAAAATTAAAGTATTTTAGACTTTTCATAAATTACACATCAAGAACATAAAATCTCCCATGATAATAGAAAATATTTATGATTTGAATCATCATGTTATGCCTTTTATTTAGTTTTAAAATAACTTTTACAAAATATTATTGACAAAGACAAAGTAAAGATATTTTTAGAATTTCGGAGGTGAGCCCATTGGCTTTGGGTAATATGGAGAAAAACCTGCTCTTTCATAATGATATGACACCTCATTTATTGAGTTTCACCTTCAGGATCACAAGCGATATAGATCTAGGTTTGAATTTCAATTTGCTCATAAAATCATTGACCAATTTTGCATGGTCGCGCAATGCACATAGACTGCATAGGGACAAGTGCAATCTCTATGTCTATGACTAGATCTATGGGAAGGATTCTAGCCTAAGCCCTAAGTAATAATTGTTTGTCCAATAAAGATAAAACAAATTGGTCTCAACTAGTCAGTTCTCACAATTGACAGCTCACAGTCACATATTCAGTCAGAAAATTAAATGATCACCGAAATTACTGATTCAGCCGCATGAACTAGTCTAGGCCAAGCAGACTAGAGAATTTCACATCGCATCTCATTCTCAACACCCATCACTACCACGCGTTCTCATTCTCTCTCCCCAAATCTCTCCGGTGCGCCGATGCTACATCATTACAAATCCCGCCAAAATTATACCACGCACCGGCATTTTCTCACATCTCAAGACAGAAAACAAGAACTTATGTTTTTTGCAACATCTGCTAAAAAACAATCCTAATTATTATTATTTTCACGCTCACATAGAGCACGTGTTTTAGGGATAAGGGGGATATCACAGAACTTGTTGTCTGGGTCGGACTTATTGTTTTTCATGGCATTTTGTCACTACAATTGACAACCATTTTGTCGCGAAGCAACATAGCGTGTACACAATGCACACCGCTACGCTTGAAAGCGCCACGCTAACACAACTTGCCATATTATCCCTAAAAATGAGCTCCATTTTGGCCCAGTTTCAGGCAATTATAATCGTAACACAAGGCACGGATGGCATCCTTGGCTCACAATGAACGAAAATTAATGCATTATAACACCACAATGAGTCAGCTTCATACGAAATTATCAAATTCTTTCCGCCGGTTACTCACCATGGTGCCTCTGTTTGTTCTCCGTGAAAGATGGCAACGCAGAATTGGGTTTGTACGCATGCGCAGTAGGCTGGATAGCAGGTCAAATTTTTTGCATAGCCCGCGCTGGTATTTGCATACATGCATCGTCTGATGATTGAATGCGTGGCACAAAGGCCGACTTTACGCATGTTGACTTTTCTCTCACTTATCGAAAAATGAAGGAATATAAGCAACATTCTTTAAATGGTTTGAATACCTCAGTTATTTGTTTACTTTTATGATCATAAACCTGAGGAACGTTTTAAAAAAAGACTCCCAAGTGTCGTTTATCGACCGTCAGCCGGTGACACAAGTTCATAATGGCTATAATTCGGAAGAACCATATAATCTTGAAAATTAATGTAACATAAAAATGTACAAGCATGGAGATTATGGAATTACTTTTGAAAGTCAAAAGAAAGCATACGCTATATAAACTTTTTATATATAATATGTATATTATACATGAATAACAGTAAAATTTAGACTTTGTACCAATTTTACACTTTTAGCGTTCGAATTATTATGAACGTTCATGGGGGTAACTTATATCTCAGACAGGCGCGTACGCATGGGGGGGGGTCGACCCCCTAAATTTGTTGTTAATAAACAAATAAAATAAAAAATATTTGTTTTGTGCAAAAGGGTGACCCAAAAAAAGTGACCTTGCCCCCCCCCCCTTTTTTTTTTTAAACATCCCCCTTGCAAAAATCCTGCGTACGCCACTGATCTCAGGCCTATACATTCGTGACTTGGACCACTAAAGTATGACACATTTTTTGCGTTCGAATTATTATGAACGTTCATGGGGGTAACTTATATCTCAGACAGGCGCGTACGCATGGGGGGGGGGGTCGACCCCCTAAATTTGTTGTTAATAAACAAATAAAATAAAAAATATTTGTTTTGTGCAAAAGGGTGACCCAAAAAAAGTGACCTTGCCCCCCCCCCCTTTTTTTTTTTAAACATCCCCCTTGCAAAAATCCTGCGTACGCCACTGATCTCAGGCCTATACATTCGTGACTTGGACCACTAAAGTATGACACATTTTTTAGGCTTTTCGCTTTCCTCGAGTCCTTCCCGTCCGTCTTCTTTTCTTCTGTAATTTCGTTGATAATAGTTATGATGAGGAATTTCCTTTTTGAGTTTCCACAGGAACAAGCGAATATCGTGCCCTGTGACAAAAGCCGTGTTCCTCTAAAGCGAAGAGAGGAAATCTGAAATTACAGGGGGATGGGACACGTCATTGTCATGTGGGGCGTGGAGGGGTGTTAGTTTTCTGGTGGAGGGGTACATCACGACAATCAAGGAGGGGTTCTAATGCACCCCTCACGCTCTTATAATTAACAGTGTTATCATACATCATAATGCATCATATTATAATCATCAAAACAGGGTTTTGTTATTAGAAGATCATTATATTGGCACCAAAAAAGCGCGTTGTCAGTTCAAGTGGGAAAGTACTATAATAATCTAAAGCATCGATGAGAAATGGAATACATACCCCCATGCGACATTTACCAACCTCTAAGCCTAAATGCACGACAGTATAGTAAACCAATTGTTATTCCTATCAGTCTGGTTACGACTATTATAACAACTAAAAAGCTGGCATTTTAACTTCATAAACAAATTGGATTGCATATAATTACTGACGTTTGATACAATAATTCAAATTATGTTTCTTAAAGAAAGAAAACACTTTTCCAATGAATCATGCAGACCTGGAATCATGAAAGGAATAAACAAAGAGAAAAGTATGATAGATTTTAAGTTATACATGATTATTTAGTCAAGTGATTTGGGTAAACATTAGCATGCCATGAGTGTTATTGTTACGTAGCAGTTTATTAAGAAAATTACTTTTTAACCCTTTTCCGAGATGATCACATGCAGGCTCTCCCCCAGCCACGTTGCTTTTATGTATTGGAAAACTTAATTCAAAGGGACGTCTTTCCTTACACCATCCAATTTTGTTCTTCTTCTCAAATTCTCATAAATTTCCTTTACTTTTTTGCTGCCCCCTAATTTTTGCAATGGGAACCAGGGACCTGGAGGTTTCTTTTTAGTTATGGCGGCACTTGTGCATAATATTGGCCTGTATATGCTTTTCAGATAATGTGTAGGCCCATGTCAAGTTTGCTTATTAGGCCTATAAGCTGTGACGTCATAAAAATATATTTTTAGAATTTCTCAATTTTTTCTTAATTTTCCGAAAGAGCATCAAAAATAATGTCCATCTGTCGAAAACCAATTGAATATGTTAAGTATTGGCTGAGATATGACCATCTGAATAAATATATTTCCTATCATGATGAACTCAGTGCAGTGTTATGGTTAGGAGCCAGAGCATAATTTGATAACACTGAGTTCCTATAGGAAATATATTTATTCAGATGGTCATAATCTCAGCCAATAATTAACATATTCAATTGGTTTTCGACATTTGGACATTATTTTTGATGCTCTTGCGGAAAATAAAGAAAAAATTGAGAAATTCTAAAAATAGATTTTTTGATGACGTCACACTTCACAACTCTGCACTGATTCCGTATAATTAACGAGGACCGCTCACTGGTAAAGAATGTATATTTTATGATGTAATATATTATTTGCCTGCAGAAAATTAATGTTTTCATCGCATACAATGAAGTTTGATCCAATCGACTATACGATCCGATTTTGAAATAATTTGAGATCATTTCATACGAACATTCAAACTTTAATTAATGATCGAGGATCTATAGAAAGTCGTATGCTTTTTAAAACAAAATGTTAAGGGATTTTAAGCTTCTTTGAAAAGCTAGCTAGGAGAAGCTAAATCGGCTCCCGATAGTATAGTGACTTCATGGCAGATAATTAGTAGTGCGACTGACTACGATTTGAAGCCGATTCGCTTTTAAAATTCCGGGTCTA